>OW240915.1:282982911-283556514 GCA_933207985.1 Pelobates cultripes | reverse complement strand
CTAGTCTTCATCAGAGAATGTAATATTATGTTGTTTTTTTCTTATTGTAATCTGTGAGACATGAGACTGGAGGAGAATTGGCCAGGAGCCGAACAACAGATAGATATAGTTTGTTTGCAAAGGTATGTTTGTGGGTTAATGCAAGCAAAGGGAGTAGCTGCTTAAAAGTAAAGTATCCCAATTTGCCTGTAGAAAATATTGAACGTATTTTGAAAGTCTCAGGGAGTTATAAGAAAAGTTTGACATAAGTCCTGAAATGTATGAAGGGAGTGATTAGTGTAGAAATCCCACAGATAATAAACACCTGAGGATTTCCATGATAACAAGTAATGGTGTAGCATCTTTCCAAGTAAGTGATTTGAGTAGCACTAATCATACAAGATAAAAAGAGAAATGGTAAAAGGAAAGACATTTTGGGACAGGAACTGGAAGAGTTTTAAATAAATGGCACATATACCAAGGGGAAATCTGAGAACCTTCCCTTTCAACCCATGGTACCAAACCTGAAGGGTTAAAAAAGAATAAACTCAGTGTAATTACCTAAGCTTGATGATAAGTGCATTTACAAGGAAGACCTAGTCTAATAAACTCCTAGGACCTCATCTGGCTTTGCGAAAATCAACACATTTATTAAAGCCCTTTTGCATGACAAGGAGAAGTAAGTCAGGCACTTTAAGGGGGATAAATGAACACCTTGAGAAAGCCTAGTAATAGGCAAAATGCGTTAGTGTTTATTCGTGTTTTGCACTATATTAATGATTTTATTATTATGTTTCCTAATAAAACTAGTTTTTACTAACGTGGTTGTGATGAATGTCAATGACTATATCAACATGGCACAGAGGATCTTGAGTGATGTCAAAACATATAATATCTTAAAATCAGACCCTACTAATGAGTATCTGGAGATACAAACTGATTCTCGACGAGGGACGCAGTGGGGGGTTTCTGTCGGATGACGAATATAAATTATTTCCAAATAATCATCCTCAGATTGTAACCGTTTACTGCCTGCCCAAAGTACACAAGTACTTGGTAAACCCACCAGGCTGCCCCATAGTTTATGGAGTTTACAACTTAACTCAGAATGGGAGCCTATATGTGGAAAAAGTCCTGAGACCTTTTGTGGTAGGTTTGCCTTCAGACAGCAGACAGCACATTTATGTAGTTTGGATGTTGAATCTTTGTACTCCTCCATTCTGCACGACAGAGGTATTGAACATGTGAAATTTTTCCTAGATCAGAGGGGACCTGATCATCAGACACACACACATTTTTTTTGAAGCTCTTTGGATTTATCCTGTCGCACAATTATTTCCTATTTCACAACAAGTTCTACCACCAGGTGAGAAGTACAGCGATGGAGACAGCTTGAGCCCCCTTGAATGCCAACCTCCACTTTGGCTGGTGGTAAGAACAACTTGGAAAGTGGGTTAATTTATTTGCTTATCTATCGAAAATATTCATGTGACGTTGATATATTGATGATATCTTAATTGTGTGGCAGGGTACCCAGGAGGAGTTCAATCAATTTGTGGCTATTCTGAATGTCAATGAGGAGAATCTGAGATTTACTGCAGGGTTTGGTGGATCAACACTACAATACTAAACTTCCTTGATTTGACTATTTCCATAGCTGATTATGGCTCATTACAGACTATGCTGTTTAGGAAAACGTCAGCCTCCAATGACCTCCAACAATGGGACAGTTTCCACCCGCACTCTCTGAGGAAGGGTATACCTCAGGGTCAGTACCTGAGAGTGGAGAGAAACTGTAGTGACATACATGATTTTAAGATCAAAGCTAAACTACTTGGGCAACATATTTAGGAGAAGGGTTTTTCAAACAGATGCATTAAAATAGTCAATGGAATCAGCTAATAAGAAAACCATCAGGATGGTAGCCACATGTGATGCAGGATGGAGTAAGGTGAAACGTTCCATCCAAGGATTCTGGCCAATCTTAACAAATGATGTGCATCTTAAAGAGGTCCTTGGCCCAAGGATAGACATAACAGCTCGCAGGGGTAGGAAATTTAGGGACATTTTAGTACTAAGTCATTTCCAACTAAAAACAAGGTCATTGGCCACTTGGATGGGGAAACCCCCCCATGGTACCTATAGTTGTGGTAGGTGCGTAGCATGTAAATATATCCAATGCGATTCTAAAAGTGTGACGGACAGTGAGGGACACCAAACTTTCATGATTGCAAATTTCTGCAATTGCAACACTGCAGGTTTGGTTTATCTTTTCACTTGCAAATAAGTTGGTAAAACCTTCTGCCCATTTAAAGAACGAATCAAGGAACATGTGAGATCCCCTAAAAACAGAGTTGAAACACCTATCTTAAGACAACTTAGGGCATACCATGGGATTGATTCTAAAGACATAAGATTTTGTGGCCTTGAACTGGTCAAACGTGATCAAAGACGAGGGGACTTTGACAGACATCCGCAACAGCGAGAGTGCATGTGGATACACAAACTTAAAACCCTGTAGTCTTTAGGGTTGAACAAGGGTTTTTCTTTCTCCCCCTTCATTTGATTAACCTTGATCTGTATTTACCTGTTCTGGCATGTGACTGATATCTCTCTGAGAGGAATTCTGGTCCCTTACATTCATGTGGCACTAAAGCTTTTATTGGGCCAGTTTCCCAATGTCCCCTTCTTTATCCAATTGATTCAAACACACTGCTGGAGCCAAATATACATAGATGGTTTCTTTGGTCCATCAAAATATATCTAGATTTTCCTTCTATCGTCATTACTGTATGCTTTGGGGGACTCTAGGTCTCTCCATACACTCCATCAAACTAATGACTTGATATTATTTATGGGAAGTTACGCCATGTATGTATGTATATGTGACTCCATTAAGCACAATAAACATTATGTGATTTGTTTATTTGGAACCATTGTTACACTTTTGTATTGTGCAACTGGATTTTTTAGGGGTTAAACTTTAGGTCCTGTTACTTAGTAAGTTGACTTATGAGAATCTTAATTTAGTGGATCAACCCCTACTGTGACTCCATTAAGCACCATATACATTATGTGATTTGTTTATTTGGAACCTTTGTTACTTTTTATTGTGCAACTGGGTTTTTTTGGGTTAAACTTTAGGTCCTATTACTTAGTAAGCTGACTTATGATAATCTTCATTTAGTGGATCAACCCCTACTTCTGGCTTTATATGTTATTCTACCTAGGATCCCTCGTTCTATCCATTTTTGATCTGGATGAGTAGAATTGACTACGATCAGTAGAGCCTTATGAGTTGGAGTGATCCACTTACCTTTAAAAGCAAGTGCATCTCAGTTGGTGGTTTGCTCTTGAGAAAGGCGTACTTTAAACGCCGAAACGCACATTGAGTTGCTAAGCCAAAGCACTTTCATTGATTTTATTTTTCACTTCCTAGGATGGTGTTTCTAGTACTATATTGCATGTTTACTTTATAGTACTTTGATTAGGTTATCTATAGTTAGATTGGATAAGGGGGGCCTCGAAGCAGCAGGCTGGGAGGAGATCTCTGATAGTTAGCTGGCAGTAGGGATGTACAGTGGGCAATTGCCCTAAATTATATTCCCACGATTTGCCTTTTCTAACACTAAGTATAATTCTGTGCCTGCTATTTCTATATGTGATAATTGTGTTGCCAGACATTTTACATAAACTTTGTTACCTAATTAATAACATTAAGAACTACAGGTACTCTTTCTTAGGAATCTTCTTTTATATGTAACATATCTAGGGTTCTTCTTTATGTATTGTCTTTGCACCCCTCTGTTTATCCATCTCTACTATTTATAGTTACTACAGCACCTATTAGTTCTATTGGGGAATTTAAATACAAGACTTCTATGGTTGCTTGTTATATGCAATTACCACTTAGCGACCTAAGCCCTTTTGTAGACATCCCAGTTTAACCCTTGACTCCCCATTCTTTTAAACTGCATTAAGCAGCCTAGATTCTGACTATTTAATTCACCTCACTTTTTGTTAGGGGGCACACTTTTGTATGTTATTGGTTCTCTGTTACTAATAAAGTTATTATTTACCATTACTGTCATGGCAAGGGTGCATAACTCATTATTGCACTATGGAATATTGTTCTTTAATGTAATGTGTGTAGTGCATTTCAAATGTCCAGCAGGTAGTGGGTGTGCAAGAAGTGAGCAAAGTGTGTGTTAGAGTTTGTCGGGGGCTGTCTACCTTGGGTCACGGTGTGCCTGTCTCTCGTCGGTGATGCAGTGGCATTGAAATCGCCACCTACTATGGAGTATGTGGTTGCGTTGTGTGACAAACTGCCTTTTGTCACTGGATTGTTATGTGCCAAACTGCCTTTTTCCCCTGACTGTTGGAGGAGCCTGATTGCCAGCCTCCTGCCTCATGACTATGACCCTGGGTTGTATGGCCATTTACAAACATTATTTGGGCTTCTTGGATTTTGGGACACTTTTTCTGCCCTTTGAATCCATGGGAAGGTGTATCTCTTCCCCTCCCCCCATTTCCTATCCATTGTTCTCCAGCAGGGCATTTTCCCAGGGACACTGCCAGACCAGTTTAAACTAGCTGCTTTGTCCCTCCTCAACTTCTCATCAGCCTGTGCTAAACCTTAACCCCATGGCGATTGGACTGTGTTCTTAATATCTGAGCGCTGTTCACCTATATTGGGCGCTCAGATCCAAGCTATCTGGGGATAGGTTGAATGTGGGGGTTCTGTTCAGTATGATAGGAATTATGTATTTTTGTGTATTTTTGCTGTTGTTGTGAATAGAGATGTTTTCTGTATGCTGGAGATAATTGACTTACCAGACCCAAGCCATGCTTGCAGTCGGTCAAATAGGACGTCCATCTATCTTTTGAACCACTGGACCAATTTGTATGATTTTGACATAAGTTTGTATTGGAGTATGCTGATCCTGAATATGTAAGTTTTATGTGAATGTGTTGTATACTTTTAAAGTTATGAATATTGGGTAAAACTGTATATTTTCCTGCCAAATTATATCACAGGCAGAGGGGAGGACTTTGCTATAATGAATGGGAGTGTCAGACATTGTTGTATTGTTTGGATTGGTTTGTGTCCTTTGTGTGCCTGTGTACCATCAGGTCCAGGCGAGGTGCCTCTGGCCTGAGGAATTAAACAGATCATCTTGTACCTTCATGAAGTTTCAGCTCATGTTTGGGGGATTGGAGAACTACACTCTGGGGATTGCTATAATCACTTTACTCCCCAGGGTATAATCACTAAGCTCTGTTAAGAGCTTGTTCCTGTTCCTGCTCTCTGGAATTCAGAGAGGTCGACCTACTGGAAGCTGGAACCTGGTCTTGGGTCCAGAGTGGGTGGAGACGGCTGCAGCTGCAGCGGTTCGTGGGGTCTGCAGTGGTTATGGTGTCAGGTGGAGTGCTTGAAGACCTCGGAAAGCACTAAGAGCATCTGTCAGCGGAAGGTACCCGGTCGGGGTGCCAGCAGTTCCATTACAGGTTGGATGCTATGTGATTAGAAAGTGTTCGTCAGAAGTTGGGGTCCGGTGTGGACATGGCGTACACTGAAGTGAATGAGTATGTGTTAGTGCCTTTTTTCCCGGCTACTGTGAGTAGTCTACCTTCAGTGTCTGAGGTTGAGGTTATATCTGCCAGGGGGCAGGTGGATTTAAGGAGAATTGCAACTCCTTTTGATTTGGCATCGGGTGAGTTGGAGAAAAAGGTAGTCTGTAGTGACTGTCCTTGAGGGGAAAATGTTTGTGGGTGGTAAAGTGGGTTCCCTGGATTCATAGGATATCCGCTCGTTGCCTGTCAGCCCAGCGAAGCATAGAGTGCCTTTTAGTTGGGTTGTTGAGCCCTTCTGCATTAATGGAGAGACAGTGTAGTTGGTGAGGTCTAGATGTGTTCCCTGTGTTGTGGGCCATGGTCCCCTAGTGGGGGGTATTGGGTAGGTGGGGTAAGTTAGAGTGGTGGTTAGGTTCCTGGGGGAGAGTACGTTCGCGGAGTCCCAGTGGGGTCTTGTATGTCGCGGTGGGGGTATGTTATCAGCTGGAGGGATAGCAAGAGGAAGAGTCAGAGGTGGACATTCAGTGCAATATTGTCTCCTTGCGGAGCATTGGCATAGGTTGGCATACATTGCCAAGAAGAAACAGTTTGCGCACATTGCATAAATTACCACCCTTCCCCCTCCCCGCATCTGTATTGTACATTCCAGGTTGTTGTTACGGGAGATGGCCGCGAGGCCCGGGGCACACGTAGGAGTGACCCCCGGTGCCACGGGCGGGGGGAGGGAGGTGAGCACACCCCACCCAACGAAGCAAATCAGCCACAGAATGTGATGAGGTAACTCAATCGTAGGATACACCAAGAGTAAGCATATATAGTTGCATTCTTCCTTGTAAGTAGCCCAAGATTGCTTTCACAGGTGTATACATGGTTCAGGTATATAAATATTTTCTCCCCTTTCCCCTTGTCCATGTGAAGTATGGGTGTTCTGTGTTATTGCTATGCCAGCCCCACACACCCCCCCAGGGGCCCAGTCACCCCTCCCATCCCCTCACAACCCTAAACGGGGGGAGGGGAGTGGAGGGCAAGCACTCCCCACTTGTAGAGGTAAATAAGTTACAGGTTAAATCTCGAGCATGCATATACATTTACCCTTATCCCTGTTAGCGGTTTGGGGTCATATTCGCAAGTAAATATTTGGCTTTGGCATTCAATACATTCCTCTCCCCTCCCGGCAGCGCTTCTCTCTCCACATCCGTGTGTGAAGTGTACAGGCTGTGTGGCATGATTGGGGGTCGGGGGGTGCAAACAGTATGTGAGTTGTTGCATGAGTGGATTGGATATGGTGTGTGGCGTCGGCCCCTGGAGTGGAGTCGGGCCTTGTGCCAGTGGGGTCCTGAGGTGGTACTGTACATGCAAGTGCCTGGGGTCTCGGAGCCTGTGAGTCAAGCGAATGTCCATGGTTCCATCAATATGGGCGCTGTGGGAATCAGTGTCCTGATCCCTGCAACTGTTGTACAGTGGGAAGGGGAGTCCGGTGGCATCTGGTTAGGTGTTAAAGTCCAGGTGGTTGGCATAGCATCAGGATGGCCCAAAAAAATAGTGGATTCTGTGCTGTTAGAGGATGGATGTAACAGGCCGCAGCTCATGTCTCTTGCAAAGTGTTGTTTAGGCCAGGTCTTGGAATAACTGCACTGGGTCCCCGTCAATGAGCATGGGTGAGTCACTCACAGCCTTCATTATAGCCTCTTTAGTATGGAAGTAATGAAGGCATCTTATTATGTCCCTTGGTTGTGAAGGGTTAATGGCTGGGTTGCGTAGGGCACGATGGGCTCTGTCCAGTGTCATGGATTTCGGGAGCCCCTGTATCCGGATGTTGTTCCCGCCTGGACCTGTTGTTAAGGTGCTCTTGTGCTTTTTCAAGTAAGGCTATTTGCTCTCTTAATTCTTGGAGAGTGTCCTCATGGTTGTTGGAGGTTGCAATTACCCTTTCAATCTTATCCTCTGCTTCATGTGTCCTCCTGGAGAGGTCTGCTAGGCCTTCTGTTAGTGGGACCTGGTGTTTTGTCAGCTTCAGTTCCAGGTGGGATTTTATGTCTGCTGATAGTTGCAGGAGGTTGAGTGGCGTGGAGTCGGGCTTTGCTAACATCAGAGTCGAAGTCTGAGACCCGTTGATCTACCGCACGTGGCACTTCTTTCTCAGGCCTGGAACGGAAGATTGGCACCACTGCCAACCCGGACTTGGGTTTTTTGCAGAAAACCATATAACTGTAGGGGGTTCGTGGATCTTTTTGAGTCTATTTGGGTGCAGTCTGTTGCTAAATATTGCGTATGTAGCACCCCAGTCTGTGGAGCCTCTGAATTGTGCGTCCTTCTACATCGAAGGTTAGGTGCTGCCGTTTATGGTAGCTTTAAATAATAAATATGTTCTTGAATCACTAAGTAGATCTGCTAGATAACAACCTGGCTACAGTTTTCAAACTAAGTTTTAATTCACCATAATTCACTATTTAGGTAAATACATACTATTTTAATACATCATAAATATATTTGTATCCTTTTAGGAGAAAGTATATTTTCCAAAATGTAATGTTATCACTTCTTGACAAATCTAGGACACTCTGATAAGCATATATTATTAAACAAAATTAAAATAATTAGTAATTATACTTAGTGCAACCAGGATATCTGATTTCATTTTAATCATTTAACTAATTAAACATAAAAAATATATTTCCCCATTTCTTTATTTGAAATAGTGGATAACATTCTTTGAAGTATAATAGCCATTAAAATTTTACTTTTTTATTATTTTTATTATATTAATTTAAAATAGATTAGTAACTGGGGTATTAATGTTTACAGAACCTGTTTTCTTATATAAAACTGAAACTCAAACATTATCAACTGCCTCTTATTATGACAATCCTAAAAATATTTATATTGAAAAATGAGTTGCTAATAACAAGAACTAAAAAAGCACCATTAAGGAAAAATATACAAAATCTCATTTTAATATACCCAGGTGTATCTACCAGTAAGGTGTTTTTTTTTCATTAATCTATTGGTTGCATGGCAATAAGAAGAACTGTCTGTATACTGAGCAGACTGGTCTCCCAATAAGATTTTTTTTCCGGACTATGCAAATTGTGTTTTGAAGTTTAACCAATGGGAACTGTAGCAAGGCGAATGAGATCGCCTTTATATACCAGAGATAAAGAAGGTGTTAATTGAACACTGATGTCCTGAGGAAGCCTACGGAAAAACACATACACGTGGTGACGTCATAAAGGGGGGCGGGAGCAGACTTTGACCTGCAGCATTCAAGTTGAAATAAACATTTGATTTACAAGTTGATTTACTGGATGCTTTTAACTGGATTGATTCAGTGAAGCGAGTACACCAGAGCCCGCACCACAAAGCCTGCACTACACCAGTGGGTTGCTGCATCTATTTGTTCTGTATTGAACAAAAGCGCTTGTGAGTAACAGCGGACAGATGTACATACTCACCTTCTGACATCAAGTAAGAGGCTGATTTTAACATTGCACTGTTTTTGCACACTGCACTTCTTTTGTCTCATTGTACATTATATGTCTATTGTATTTTATTTGTTTCTAAATTGTTAGTAATGTACTCATTCAAGATACAAGTTTTTTATATATATATATATATATATATATATACGCATGGGCGTCCGCAGGGGGGGCACTTGCCCCCCCGGATTTGGCATGTGAAATTTCCCCACGCTTTAATTTGAGCCCGCCCGGCCCCTGAGTACAATTGCGAGTAGTCCTCCTCAGGTCGGGCTCTGCACTGCAGTCTTTAACATCCTCAGGGGGAGGCAAGTGCCCCCCCCCCCCGAATTTGTTAGAGTTTCAGTGACTCAGAACCCGAGCTGAAATGATTGCGGCATGAGCCGTCCTTGGGCTCTGACTGCCGCCCCCTGTGAGTAGATGCTCTGATGCTCCCTGTTTCAGCCATTCAGGGGCATCGAAGTGGGAATGAAGGAGGAGCCTGTCATGGACCTGTGCGGGCCGGGATTTCCTCCAAGGCGTGGTCCGCGGAAGGATCTGTCTGTGTGGGTGATAGACACAGACTGACAGTGTGCGTGCAGGGTGTGCCTTGATGTTGAAGAAGAAGACAGCCTGCCTGGTGGTAGACAGCAGTGACGGCACAGCAGTCCTTCCTGAGTCCTCACTTCCAGTTCCAGCCAGCCAGCCTTCCCTTGCTGCATTCTTAAGGTCAGTAGTACTAGCCAATGCCATCTATCCTATCCTAGTAGGCCTGGCCCCTGGCCCCTGGCCCCTAGTCTCCCACTGTGCCAGTGCCACATTATAGATGCTTCTGACCTGCCAAGCCACCTAGCCAGCCTGCGAAAGTGCCAAGCCACCTAGCCAAGCCAGCCTGCCAACTAGCCTCCTACCCAGCCTGCCAACTAGCCACCTAGCCAGCCTGCCAAGCCATCTAGCCAGCCTGCCACCTAGCCAGCCTGCCAAGCCATCTAGCCAGCCTACCAACTAGCCACCTAGCCAGCCTGCCAAGCCACGGCCACCTAGCCAGCCTGCCAAGCCATCTAGCCAGCCTGCCACCTAGCAAGCCTGCCAAGTCATCTAGCCAGCCTTCCAAGTCATCTAGCCAGCCTGCCAACTAGCCACCTAGCCAGCCTGCCAAGCCACGGCCACCGTGACCTAGCCAGCCTGCCAAGCCATCTAGTCAGCCTGCCAAGTCATCTAGCCAGCCTGCCAACTAGCCACCTAGCCAGCCTGCCAACTAGCCACCTCTAGCCAGCCTGCCAAGCCATCTAGCCATCTATCCAGCATGCCAACTAACCACCTAGCCAGCCTTGGATTAGGTATCATCAGATATATGTATGTATGTATAGTCTCTGATGGGGCTGGAGGGGACTCTTTCTAACATATACCCTCCAGGACCCATTTGTCTCCATTGTATGTAGTCTCTAATTTGTATGTATATGTATTTAGCCAGCCAGCCAGCCACATTGACCTGCCAGCCTGAGCCAGCCACAGCTGAAAGCCAGCCACAGCAGCCAGCCAAAGCAGAAAGCCAGCCAGCCACATTGGCCATCCAGCCAGCCACAGCTGAAAACCAGCCAGCCAATCGGAGCAGACAGCTAGCCAGCTACAGCAGCCTGCAACCGTTATTAAGGTGAGAGGAACCAGCTTGATACCCAGATATCAGTTATGTGTATGCAATGTATTTATGTTTGTATGTACATACACACACACCCACATATATATATATATATGTATATATATATATATATATATATATATATATAAACGTATTCAATCAGGAGCACTCACTTGGATTTTCGAAATGTGTGTATAAAGTGTTAATCAACCTACATCAACGTTTCGACCCTTCAGGGTCTTTATCAAGATCTTGATACAAACAAATGGCAAAAATGACACTTGAGCAATACAAATGCCACATTGCAAACATCAGAGAAATGTACAACTTCGAAAATCTGGAAGCCGAAGCAATCACGTGGTATGAGATCTGGTCAGCAAAGATAGAACAGTTTGATAATGGATTATTAGATTTGCTAAACCACACAGATTTATTTCCATCAGTCCAGCAAGCAATTCTTGTTGCTCTCACTTTACCAGTGACCACTTGTACAGTGGAATGGTCATTCAGCACTATGAGAAGGGTGAAAACCTGGTTGAGGTTGACCATGGCCGATGAACGCTTATCGGGTGTGTGCATGATGAGCATACATCGAGTAAAAATTGAAGAAAACAAACAGCAGCTGATTGGAAAAGTAATTGATACATTCGCACAAGGCCACAGGCGTTTGCAGTACCTTTTTCAAGATCACTAACCAGTGAACAAAAAATGTTTAAAGCTACTCATTGGAAAATGGCTTGTGCTGGCTCTGCCCCTGATCTGTCTCCTTGTCTCAGCCAATGCTTTTCTATGGGCAAACATTGTGGTTGGCTTTTGATCAACACGTCTGATGATGACAGCCAGGCAGGCAGATCAGAGGCAGAGCCAGTAGCAGCTGACTACAATAAAGTTAAGATTTTACTATATTAAGGGCTTAGCAGGAAAACTAGAAGATGTTTTAACACTATAGGTTCAGGAATACATGTTTGTAAACGCATTTCTCTATTTTTATATATCAATTGGATCTTGGAAATGTAACTCTCTTCAAAGAACTTATTTTTAGTGCTCCACCTATGTATGTATATTTGCATTTTCACATCAGGTTGGGAACATTTTAGACTCCCAGACACATCTGCATCCTTTTCTGCAACTGGATTTCACCTTTTCCACATGAAACACAACGTTGACTAGTGATCTCAACCAATGTGATCAGTCAAGCAATCAGGCACCACAACTACTTATCATGCTGGTCCATATAAAGGAACTATCTTTAGAACATATCCATCAATGAAGTTTCCAGGAGTCCCTCACAAAGTCAATGTTAACCTCCTTCCCTCCAAAATGTGTGTAGCCAATAAATAACTGTTCCAGTCTGTTAACCTTTACTCAATTCCTCACTAATTGATACTTAGTACAATTGCCCCTCTCAGTGGGTGTAATTTATAAATATCTATTCTGGTTTTAAAAGGGAAAAGTTATTTTAACACATAAAAAAATCATGAAATTAGAGATGAGTGAGTAGGACAAAGGGACAAAAAGTAACAGATCCAATCTCTTGAGAGACAGTAACAATTTGCCAATGACATTGACTCCCAAATGGCATTCAATGCTAGTGCATTCCACATGCTGTTAGCATGAACACACAGTGTCTTGCTCCAACCAATATGGTGGGATATTTAGGCTCCACGAACAACTTCCAGGGTTCCCACAGCCATGCGCAAATTGTTACTTTAATTTGTATTAATAACTTCTGAAGCAAAAGGCCCGATATCAATTAACACTAGTGCATGCTTAGGAAAGCAATGTTTTATTGGTCAAATTGGACCATTAGGTGATATATCTGCAAATAACTATATCGCCATATTTTGTAACCAGTGACACAGCTCTTTTATTCCTTAGAGGAGATACAGTTGATCACAAGTGGAGCACACAGAACTCTTAGTTAGCTGATCCTGCAAATCTGGATACCCCAAACATATGCTAATAACTTCAGAACTCTGGTTGTTCAAAGGAACAGTTTATATGTGTCCCACACCAATTCTAACGTCATTAAATATTTATGTCACAGATCTTCCTTTGGCTTAGCATATTTGATAAAGTTAACATATATGAAGACATGCAAAGGACTAACTAGTCCAGGTAATATCGGAAAGCATATTTTGCCCTCCTGTTCCATTTACATTTATATCATGGACACTCCAGGCAATACAGTTATTATTGTATTAGAAATGAAAAAAGGAGGGAAGCACTCCAGTAAGCTGTGCAACAAGTTCTACCACATTTATTGAAGAACAAAGATATTTAGCAAACCGTTTGGGCAACGAGCAATGACAAGATGCACTGAAAAAGGGTTTGTTCCCCAAAACATTTGCTAAATACCTTTTTTCATTTCTGGTTTTGTGTACCCACTGATGGAGCCACAGTGTGGAGGGTAGAGCAGCACCTCAGACTCTTTTGAATATTGCATTGTTTACGCTGTTTGTTGGCACCTAGGTTAAGTCTCAGTCTCATGTCTAGTATATGTGGTCTATTGTATTAAGGTCAATCTATGATTTTCTAGTGTGTTTAAACAGAGCAGGCCATTATTTTCATCGCTAGGAACATGTTTGAAAAGGATATTAAGAATTTGCAAGGAGAATAAAATATGTAGAAATGAAATTCTCGAAGAATTCTGAATGATATGTTAGAAGAAGTTATTGAAAAAAGCCAAATTTTTAAGCATGGTTATATTTCAGTCTTTTGGATTTCATAAATTCTTTGATACCAAAATAGTGAATGCTTATAAAGGACATGTATTTGTAGTTGGTACTGAAAACTGTGTAAACAGTTGAGAAAATAATTAACGTCAGCTTTATCTATCAATCCAGCCATTTAATATATAACATTGCAACTAATGTCAACATCTTAAAATGTCTCACGAGTATTTCAGAAATATTGTTTTCTACAATCTTCCCTAGAATTATGGGATTAGATAAATATTTAAAACAAACCGTGCGTTTTGTAGCATGTGTTGTCATGTTAACATAAATGAATTCACTACAAGGCAAAATCTAGCCAGTAGAACATATTGATTTTCTCAAAGTTCCATTTATTATTCTGCATTAAAATCAGGTTAATATATTGTATTATTGATTACTTGCACTTTAACTTTCGTAATCACTACTGACAAAATCCTCTTATTATAGTTGTCATCGTCAACACGCCTTTGCTTTTCATTTGTAATAAATCAGACATTGCTTCTGTTATATGGAAGATTATCAAAAGTGGCATGTTATGTAGAAAAAAAATACAAACGTGGATAACTATGAAAACATTCATCTGCATTTGAAAATAACATAATATTTTGGTAAATGCTTATTTGGTTCCATCACCCTAGTTGCTCCAAGTGAATTATGTGGGAGACATCTCTGAAAAAGCCTCACAAACGTTGTCTATCCATATATATGAATGGGGATCTTGCTTGATAATTCTCTGTGCGAGATTAGTTGACAGGAGTCTGTGTGACAAAACTTGACAAAGCTCTGTATCACTTAAACATTGCCCGCTTTTACATGTCTTAACAGCATAAGACTTTCATCTTTATTCTTTAAATATTCCACAGTCAGTCAAACACAAAACAGGAGGGGTAAACCTGAAATAAACAGAAGAAAATAGATGCTTTTTTGACTCTCCAGCCATCAGGACTCCTTATTTTCTGACCCTTTATTAGTAGGAGAGGTTCATACTATTGGACCAGGAAGTTCAGAGTCCACTTGGCTCTAGTGGCAATATGGAAAACTTGTAAGTGGCCAGGCAAAACAACCCTCATCTGGAGAGTCCCAGCATTTGAAGTAAACCATAAATAAATAGTTTAGGTGACCACAGTAGCAAATGAAATTCCACCAGTTTATTGAGGTTACATACAAGCAAGCTAGTAGCCTCTAGTCCTGCATTATTTGGATGGGATAATCTCACACAAGATGTGAGGTAGGGGCTGTGGTTTCTTGCCAACACCTATCCTTTAGAATACTAGGAATTCCTGCTTAATGTATTTTTGAAAGACGAGAGACATTTGCCACTGACATAGATCACAAGATAGAGCTCTAACTGCAGCATTTCAGAGTCGTGGGTTTGATTTTGGCAGGGCAAAGTTCGTCTTTTATTCATCCAAAGTCAATAAAGTAGATATAATTAACTTGGGTAAGAAGAGCACCTAGATCATCTAGAGAGACATATTTGAAAATGAACAGAAGATATGTGTGATTTTCTGCATTAAGACTTTAATACTGGACCTATGGCCGATAGGTGCAGTGAGCTGCTCCATATTGCAGGCCGTGCAGGGCTTTCCCTTCTCTCTTGCATGGTTGCCTTCTCAAGGAGGAAGTAAGCTGACATTAGCGAAGAAAGGTAATATAGGATGCTGTGTGCCCTGGTGTTCTCCCCTCCAGACGCTGGCAGACGCAAAGCTCTGAAGGGAGCCGCCAAGCTGTGCAAGGGCTGCCGCCTATGCTGCCTTATGGGTAGTCCAGTTCTGACCACACTCAGTATTACCAGAATGACTGCGAAGAGAATGGTGCTCCAGACAAAGGAGATGGCCTCAGCTTCTCATTTATATAGTATAAAAAGGAAAAAAGGTCCAGGTACTCTAAGTGCTCTAAGTCTTGACAGCTTTTTAATGGAACATATGTTTCAGTCACAGCCCAAGGTTCTGGAAAGCTCACACAAAATATATGTGATCAGTTACATTAAAAAGCTGTCAAGATTTAGAACACTCAGTGCCTGTAGCTGCGTTCTTTTATATACTAATCACTAACCAGAAAACTCACTAACGAATAGCACATTTTAGTGGAATTAGAGAAATGTAGATACTCACCTATGGTTTTAAATTGGTTTTATTTGGCCTGACTTTTCCAATTAAGTTGTCGGTCCACCTTAAATTCCAATTTAGCGAATAAACAACTCACATCCATATCATGACAGTGCTTGTCATTTTGTCAACTGTGTGATGGCGCTGAGAAGCTCCAATGATACATAAGTGACAGGCGAGTAAACCTGACATCTGTCCATATTCTTGCACAAAGCATCTCGTTGTGTATTTCCATGATCCTCAAATTTTATTTGTCATCTAAGCTGAAATCGATACAAGGATATCAGATGTGTGTGGGAGCAGATTAACTCAGCACCATGTGGCTCAGGCAAGCTCTGAAATAAAATCAGACATTTACAGAGTATTATCTCTAATCTGAGGCTTTATCAATGCTTATTAGCACTTATGTATTATTGAATAACCAAACTCACTGTTGAGAAAAGGTCAATAATTCCACAGATGCTGATTTTTTTTTTTAACTGCTTTATTCAAAATAATACAGCAAGCACAAAGGAATCAGTGCACTCCATGTAGCGATTATACAGGGTGGTAAAATAACAAAAAAAAAGTTATATGGAATTTTTTTCCTGCTACTGGGTTGTGAATATCAATTTATTTATTTTTAATCCTAATTTAATTTAAGAATTAAAGTTTTTTTTTTATTTCTTTCAGGAAGCCTTTTCCAATGGTTAGTGGATGAGGATTTGTTGACATTATTTGGCAACATAAGAGAATGATAAGAAATGATCCAAACATTTATTTAAAAATATATTTTAGAGGGATATGTTAAAACATCAACTGCCTCCATCAACTCCGAAGTCCCTCTGGTACACTCTGAGTGACTGCAACTGGAGGTGTTCCTAGCTTTCAATGTAAACACTGTATTTTCTCAAAAAATACAGTGCTTACATGAGAAAGGCTGCAAAGAGCTATAGTTCTCAACTGAACAACCTCATTAAGCCGAAGTTGTTCAGGTGACTATAGTGTCCCTTTGATAATGGTGTTGGTGCGTGGAGTGTCCCTTTAACCACTGTTTTGTAGTTGGTGAGTGGTAATTCCAATAATACAGTTGCTGGCTCATCTATCTCAAGTGATATAGTCACTGTGGAGGTAAGTAAAATAAAGCACATATTGATATATGAAGGCATAATTGGCATTCTGAGCAGAAAAACAATAATCTGTCATGCTTGGAGTTAAAGCATACTCAAACATAAAAGGCACAGAATTACCCATAGTATAGAAAATAATAAGGCAATCTATGATCAAGTAAACACATATCATATAGAATCAGAATCTGTTCTGAGGTCAGAAAGGACAACTTTTAAACAATTGGTATGATCACAAAGTCATCTGTTTCTCATGATATATTAATTAACATTTTTATATATAAGATGTTTGGAGGGAGGCAAAAAATGCCTATAAGTTATAAAAATGTTTGACAGCTGCTCTAATGCCCACCCCAGGTGCCCCCAAGGAACAGAAATAGTAAATCATTGTTAAGACTTGGATAAAGTACATAATTGCATCTATATTTTTGGTTTGGAATGTCAATTATCAATTGTTGTTTGGTATTAGTGAATAAGGAACTTAACGTTACCTTATTTAGGTGCCATTGCACCGAAGGTAGCCACTTCTATTAGTGTACTCATTAGACTTGACTTTGAGGATATACCTTGCAGTTATTTTTATTATCAAGAATTCAACTGAATCCAATCCTAATTCTACTTAGAACGCTTCTAGCATTTCTTCAATTTGTAAACAAACCTTTTCTATAAAAGCTGTTGGTTACCAACACCTACATGTTAGAGATAGATATTACCTGCTCAAGAGCTCATCCTCTTGAATTCTGGATTTCCTACATAGAGCTCCCTTAGCAGTCCTGGGAACTTTCAGTCTGATCTAGCATGGTTCCCAGTGGCATCCTATGTTTCTCAGCAATGCTCTAGGCTACTTCCATCCACCAATGCTCTAGCCTATCACCTTCCAGTATGCCAGAAATAAATGAACACAGTCAAAAAAGGCAGAAGAAGCTAAAAGTGTGCAAACACAGAAGAAAATAATAATACAGGAACAAAGAAATCCATTGGTAATTTTTAACCGCGTGATAATGGCTAAGGCTCGCTTTAACTGCATGGAATCCAGTAAAAAAACAATAAAGTGAAAAATGGAAATAAGGAACATTTGAATTATAGCATTAAATAACACCATTCTATGAGTTCAGTGTGAATGTGAATATGTTAACAGTAAATAAAGTAAGCAATTATTTAACTTCTCTAATCCAGATTAGGGCATCCTAATCCAGTTTTGGATCCAGGTTTGGTGTATAGATCATGCACCTGCAGTCTCACTGCTTAATTTTACCACATGACAGGAGGCTTCATATTTTGCATTAACTTTCATTACTAACTCCATTCCAGCAAAGAAAAACAGGTGAAGTAAAGAACACAGTCAGAGTGTATATAAGTGAAAGCATATCCAGAGCACTTCCTCTTTCTTTGCTGCTCCATCGCAAGTCAGTTCAGAGTTCTATGCCTCGGTTTTAAAACTGTACTTATTATATGTGATTACTATTTTCCTTTCCTGTGGGCGTTGCTGGGGACCCATCTCTCTAGTGGGTCTGTTTATTTCTCTTATTGTGGTTCTTTCCCCTCTCTCCCCAGGCCCTCTCTTCCCTAAGGCAGCCTATTCCCCCTCCCCTCCCTTGTGGCTACATTCGCCACTTTCCTCATTTTCCCATGCCGTTCGCATTGACTTAAAGGACCACTATAGTGCCAGGAAAACATACTCGTCCTCAGGGTCCCCCTTCCGCCCGGCTCTGGAAGGGGGAAAGGGGTAAAAACTTACCTTTTTCCAGCGCTGGGCAGAGAGCTCTCCTCCTTCTCTCCTCCTCCTCTCCTCCCCGTCGGCTGAATGTGCACACGCGGCAAGAGCTGCGCGCGCATTCAGCCGGTCACATAGGAAAGCATTCATAATGCTTTCCTATGGACGCTGGCGTGCTCTCACTGTGAAAATCACAGTGAGAAGCACGCAAGCGCCTCTAGCGGCTGTCAATGAGACGGCCACTAGAGGAAATAGGGGAAGGCTTAACCCATTCATAAACATAGCAGTTTCTCTGAAACTGCTATGTTTATGAAAAAATGGGTTAACCCTAGCTGGACCAGGCACCCAGACCACTTCATTAAGCTGAAGTGGTCTGGGTGCCTAGAGTGGTCCTTTAAGTGCGTTTGGGCAGGGAACTCTGCTGATTTGTGCATTTAGTCATGAACGGGCCGTTCGTGGGGTTTTCCCGTTTCCAACTATTCCTGTGCATAGCGTTCAGTGGCTTGCGCACGAACTGGGCGTTTGCGGGGTTTCCAGTTTGCATACAGCGTTGGGTAGTTTTATGCGAGCGGACCGTTTGCGGAATTCTCAGTTTGCATCTTATAACATTCCCTTTTACATTTGTATGTTTTCCCACAAATGCATTTCGCGGGCTTTTACATCATTTTAGCCACGGTTCAATCGAGACCCGCGGCAGCCATCTTACAACAACAATTTACTTCCATCACGAAGAGGCTCTCAATGTTTTTGAGTTTTGCAGTCCAACTGTGCTGTGCATGCTGTCAGGACCTGGTCAGGTTGGTATAATACCCCTGGGGAGTGGGACTGCCAGTCAGGTATACCCTACTATTTTGGCAAGGGGTGAGCCCCCATTTGGGTACAGCCCAGAGTGCTGCTGAACAGAATCTGTTTTTGCTATTTCAGTTTCCTGGGTAAATCCCAGTGATCATAAGAGTCTGCTTAATTGCCGCACACCATTAGACTGTGTGTAAGTTACGGCCCATTGCCTGTTTTAAGTTCCCCCCCGCCCGGCCCCTATATTTATAGTATAAAAAATATACATATAGCCCTAACATGGAAAATACCCAGAATCCCATGGACCTCCAGGTTATGATTAACATGACGGTGGCCGCATCCCTGGAGAAGGCTATGGCCAAAGTGTTCCCGGCAGCCTCTGATCCTATCAATCCAGCTCCTAAATGCTCCCAAGGCAGGGACGATTCACATGAGTCTGATGATTCCTCCAGAGAGAGGGCATGCCTGGCAAAAAAGGGGCGAGGGTTCCACAAAAGGGTATGGACAAAGATATGCCTCACTCCCTCTCTATCTTGGATGAGTGGCAGGCAGAGGTCTCAGACTCCGACAAAGGTGATTGGGGCTCCGAAGCCTACTTCAGGGAGACCTTTCTGGGTGTGCCCAAGAGTAAGGAGGATGCAGAGATGACGGAATCATCCGCTGCTCAGGACCAGGAGGTTTTTTTGGATGCTACAGGTCAGAGGATGTTCGACCTCATGAACATCAAACATCCCCACTCTGGGCAGTGGGCTCCACCGGAACACCTCCTTAAGTTTATGGATATGGAAGCCCCTGTACAAAAACATCCATAAGCAGATGAGGGTTGAATGCCCCAGACCATCGCTACCAGATAAAGTGGCTTTTATGCCTGAGTTTAATATTGGCATTTATGGCACGTGGAGGTCGTGACCCTTGCCAAGGGGTCAAAAGGAACTTCAGGGGAGCACAAGATAAGCTTCTGGATGTGATGGGGCCACTGGTGCATGATGCATATGCCCGGGCAGACTCTTTCACTGCGGATATGGTGTGTGAATGGGCGCCCGACATTAGAAAATGGACCCAAACAGGGCTATGTTTTATGGGCAATACCAATGCGACCCTCTCAACTGAGCTGGGCCGTGCAGCACTCTTCCGCATTGAACCCAAGCTGACAGGTCTTGGGGCGAAAGAACTAGGCCCACAGGCACAGGGAAAACTTTTTGGAGAGGCCTTCATGAAGGAATTAATCAAGCACGTAAACGTGTTCACCTCTCTAAACGGGGCCCCTACCTCCATGTGCAGGGTCTTTAGAGGCAACCCCACCAGGGGTGTTTTTTCCTTGCTGGTCGGCAAAGGGGCCGTGCCACCAGACGATTTTTGCCATTGGGCGCCCCGTACGACTTCAGACCAGTGATCAATTTAAGGGATCTAAACATACACGTTACATACCGTCACTTCAAGATGGAGGGAATCCACCTCCTCCAAGACTTCCTACAAGAAGGGGACTGGTTTACATGCCTAGACCTCAAAGACGCATACCTCTTGATCCCAATTCACAAAGACAGTCGCCCTTTCCTTCAGTTCCTATGGCACAGCATCCTGTGGCAGTTCACTTGTCTCCATTTCGTGTGCAGCTCTGCACCGTGGTGTTTCACAAAGATGCTGAAACAGGTGGTGGCCCACCTCAGAATAGGAGGGATCCGATGCATTAAATACTTGGATGACATCCTCCTGTTCTGCAGGACGAGCTACCTATTATCACAACATACTGGATATAAGGTACACTTGTTAGAATCTCTGAGATTCATTGTCAACAGGGCCAAGTCTGCACTGACTCCCAACCAGACAATTCAATTTCTGGGGATTGAGAGACTCCCAGTCATACACGCTCCACCTTCCGTCTTCCAAAGTGACGGCCATTCAGGAGGAGATTGGCAGGGTCCTCAAGCTCTACTCCATCCCGCTCAGGCAACTCGTCCGGATCGTTGGCCTGCTGTCCTCCTCAATCCAAGCCATATTTCCAGGCCCTCTGCACTACCGTGCCATGCAACGGCTGAAGACCCGCTTCCTCAGAAGAAACCCCACATACAACCAGCCGGTTCCGCTGACAGATGAGGTTCGTCAAGAACTCAAATGGTGGCTCAATTGCATGCAAGTATGGAATCTTCGCGCCTTCTTTAGCAGCCACCCAGACTTCATACTGGAGTCAGACACCAGCCGGTGGGGATCGGGTGGGGATCGGATGGTGGTGCATCCACGGGCGGATTGTAAGCAATCAGCTAACTTGTTGCTGATACCTAGGTCTGGGTACCCCCGGTACAGGCAGGAGAGGGCAGAAGTGAGAGAGGAAGAAAAAAAAAGGGGAGAGAAAGAGAAGAAATGAGGGTGGGAAAAGGGGGTGGAAAGATGTTGGGGTGCAGGATCATGCCACCAACCTCCACCTTCCACTCCCACCTAGGCACAAGCTTGATATGAATTGCTCAACTGTTCATTGTGTATCTCCATGGGCCATTGTGTGTCTCTCCCTCTCATGTCGAAGTGTGTGGCTATGTTTGTGCTCTAACATATGAGCTGCAGGAAGTCTGGAGACCCTGTGGTAAGTAACCATTGGGTCAAGATGTCAAAATACACCTGGAGTCTGCTACTGGACTGTAAGATAAGATCAGCTGAATGGGGGTAGCGCCTCATTTTCCCTAAAGAGAGGGATCAGCCTCTTGGCTACGTTCAAAATCCTGATTGTTAAGGACTTTGTGTATATCAAAGCTCAGAGTTTAGTATGATGCAGTGGGAGTGGAGCCGGGTGGAAGGGGGTGACTTATTTGAGAATTTCTGATTGATTTTGCAGATCTTTTTCCAGTATGGGTGTATCAGGTCGCCAACCCACCACAAGTGCAATATAGATCCCACCTCTGGTCCGCATCTTCAGCATCCCTCATCAATGGCTAGTGTGATTATGTACAGTACTTGGGGGGCCCTATACTGCATGGTCAGTAGCTTGTATGCAGATTCCTGTGTTTTACCCACAGCGCTGTATGGTGTCAGTTTGCTTATTTGTTGCCATTGCATAGAGAATAAAGATTCCCCTAATGACGCTTTACATCTCTCCATAAAGCTCAGGGTGGCAACCTCCTGCGCGCCAAGATCAGATTGTATAGGAAAGATATCCCATGCTCGAGGGGATCCTCCTGCATACAAATGCATTTCAACACACCATTTATTTGACCGGATAAGAGACTCTGGATTGGGTTCTTCCAGCTTCCTTTACTGCGTACATCACAAGCACCAGAAAATCATCTCCCTGTTTTGAACAAATGCACGTCTAACTTAAATGCAGTTATTTATCTTTGCATTATCATAAGAAGCAATAACATGTATCAAATGTCCACTGCAGTGCCATTAATTATGTGTGATACAGCATCTATGGGCTGGGTATCTAAACCAGTTTGTGCCTAGGCCTTAATAGGTTTTTGCTAAAAGTAGAAAATGGTGCACTCACTTTTAAAAGTGGAATACTTCCACCAGGGTGTTCCACACTGGAGGGCAAGTTCTCTAGGATGTCCACTTATCCAATGGAAGTAAATACACGTGTCCTGGTAAACTCGATGGTTTCCTCTAAAGGCAGTCGTTATTTGGAACAAAAAAGTGAGGACAACATTTCGACTCCTACATGAGCCTTTGTCAAGTCTAGTATAACAAGTGAAGCAATCCATATATATCAACCCCAATAACAATAAGGTATCAATAATTAGGCAATTAGCAATTATTCTGATTGCTTTATTTTTTATTGTCTGGATTACGTTGTCATGGAATGTGATGTCACAACAATACTGACTCTGGCATGATGTGGACATAGAATGAACCCTTTCCTCCTTCTTGATCGTGTAAGTATAATAATTTAATTATTATTACCTAATTATTGATACCTTATTGTTATTGGGGTTGATATGTATATGGGTTGCTTGACTTGACAAAGACTCATGTAGGAGCTGAAATGTTGCACTCACGTTTTTTTTATTCCCAATAAAGACTGCCTTTGTAGGAAACCGTTGGTTGTGCCTGGACATTTATACTTACTTCCATAGTCCTTAAGAGGTCACTGTGTGAATGGACAGTTATACATAACATTAACATACAGTTTTCTTTAAAAATAACAAGAAAATTATAAAAATGGCAACAGAAAACTTGAATCACATATCACATAACAATATAATAGAATTTGTGAATTAGAAATTTAAGGATAAATACATTTTATTGTATAATGTAGGCTGTTTAATCACTATAGCCTTAATTTAATAAAACATTTTTACAAATGTAATATATTTATTATTTTTGGATAGACTTTTAAAATGTTTTATTTTTAAATATTAATATATCAAATATATCATTTATCTATAAAATATCAAATTATTGAAAATTTTAATTTTTGTTTGATAATGTAAAATCATTTAAAATTATTTTCAAAAATATGAATTAATTTCAAAAGAATATCCAACAAAATTAAGTCAAGGCATTTGTGTTCAAATTGGAAATCCAAAAATTGGTGTGTTTGCCTTCTTTATGGTCAACAAATATTGAACTTGTTGACTTAACTCCTAGCTTGTATTACTATATAACTAGTCTCCAACTGTAGCTTCAGCTAAGCCCAAGATTCATTTAAACATGGTAAATCTCTGAATTTAATTCAACTCTACTGGGTTTTCTATAGATGTCTTTGAATTTGAAGTTGACAGACTAATCACTAAGTTGCTCTTTGTTAACTGTAGCTTATCCCAAAGCTAAAATGAGGGTTAATAATCCATACTGGAAATGGAAGTGAGAATTCTTTTTAATTTTCAATGTACAAGACTTCCAGACTATTTTCTTGGAGGTTGTCTGCTGGTTATCTATCGGTAAAGAAGACTCCAATATCTGTCCCAAGTGTCTACAATTTCCACTCAAGCTTTGTCAGTGCTTAGTTTGTTCAGTAAGAAATATACCTCTGCCACATTTGTTCAGTAAGAAGTATACCTCTGCTACATCAAAGTGTCTATTCTACCATCACGTGCAGGGAGGGATGGCAGATCCCAGTGGCACATTAAGCCAATGATGAGACACCAGGAGCTTTGTAACCTTTTATTGCAAGAGAAATAATAACCATGTGCTCCGTATATCATGGATACAGAAATATATTTCCTCCAGATATAAATCACACAACATTTGTAAATTATTTCCATGGGAGACTAGAACTTTGAGAAGAAGAAAATTACTAGCACAAATCACAAACTTAACTTTTTTAGGTGACCTTCTCTTTGTTTCTTTAATTCCCTATACTGTAGCTGACCTAATTATAAGCTATAATAATAACATGCTGGAGAGCTACTGTAGTGTACAGCACAATGAAATAGGAAGTTCTGTAAATTACAGTTGGTATGTGTCCCAGAAAAGGGTCATATAGTATTTTTCTTTCTCAGCCAAGACATTTTATGGCTATAGAATAAATTATTAGCTTAATCATAGAAAGAAACAAAGTTTTAATGCATTGGTTACTGTACTATTAAGGCAGCTTACAAATGCATTTCTCTATAATCAAAATAATGCCGTATAATAGCTGAAAAAAATAATTCTATAATCCATGGCACATTTTTTATAATGTTAAGTGGGTTTTAGTTTAGAGCAAACTATACGCAAGAAGCCAAGTGCAATACAAAGCAGATTAAATGGAGCTGCTTCACAGGTTATTGCTCATTTTTCTTTTTTATTCCATCCAAGAGTATACATTAGCTTCCCATCTGTACACTTGTGCTGTAGCTTGTTACCTGGAGTGGGTGGATCTTTTTGACATTAGTATTGGTTCTACACAATTAGGTGGACCACAATGTTCCTTAGGTAAAGGGATGCCGAATAGTAGGTTTATGAGCTGATGCTCACCTGAGCCCAAGAAATGGGACTAATAAGCAAGTTTATGACATAGAAATAAAGGATAAGAGAGATAATACATAACAAAGCATCATATTATGAGAGGGCAATAGCTTCAGATGAATTATTGATGTCCCCTGGACCCAAAGCCACTTTATACAGTGACTTTCTTGTAGCCCTGCACCCCCACCCTGCTTTGAACTGATGGTATTATCCCTGTCCCCACTGGAGAAACCCACCTGATCTGCAACATCAGAATTTCCTGTCGTACCCGAGACTGCGTGGTGAGCCCTAGATGGTCGTCATAATGTAGCTTCTACAATCCCAAGTGGGCCCAGAGCTTTAGACCCGGAGAGCGAGCTTCAAGGCTCAATTTGGAGAGCTCTGTCGGAAGTTCTGGATGGAGACGCATCCAGTGCAAACCTTGCACCCTTATCGCCTTAGTATCGACATGCTGCATCGGACCACCGACTTTGCTCTGGGCTAGAGGCCCACCAGGAGGTAAATTCATCTTGCCACCCAAGTACCCAGGGAGCACTCTGAGATCTGAAGCACCCGCAGGCCTACCATCCTAACAGTAGAGGGAGAGTCCTTGGAAATAAGGCAAAGGCTCCCTTAAAGGCTTGGGCTCATGGAGGTAAAGAGTCCTTGAGCAGCGGACCTACCAATTACCATAAGCATGAAGTCTGGCTACTCTTGCAGTGCTGCATGGGGAGAGCAGAAATTGTGCAAAGCATGGAGACTGAACTGTCTATGGTGGACTACCTGTGGCATTGGATGAGTCCCTAATGGTGGAGCTCCTGTCATAGTGCAGCTACCATCTGGTTTACATTGCCAAGATTTCTATGTGATTTTCTTTTGTGGCTAGTGCCCAGTGGCATCAAAACTAATCTATTATTACTGTTAGCATGTTTTATTACATTTACCTAAAGTTTACATCCATCATGTCTGGAAAGTTTTATCTTTCCACAAACATAGTATTTGTTCATTGACTATACAAGTATGCCAAGCCTGACCATTTTATCTTAGAAAGATAGTTCTGTCATGTAACTTGAAGTACTTGTACTTGCTATTGGGACATTGCAAGCTTGTTTTATATCTTTTTATGTACGGCAAAAATAAAAAAATATATAAAAAAAATTTTTTTATGAAATACTCATAATGAATGGGTTGGGATTTCACTGAAATTTCAAACTAATCAAAATATATACTGAGACAAATGTCTACTGCTCTCTACAAGTGTCAATCTCCTAGCCATCACCAGTGACCGCTGCAGAGATATTAGCTGTATATGTGGAGAATCTCATAGTCTTGTGGGATCCTCCAAAGACCTCAATGATGTACTCTTGCCCATACTTTAGTGAATAATGTATGTGTATGTGTCACAGTTATTCTGGAGTTAGGGTTCTCTTAATTCTAGCATACTATTATTCTGCATGAGACTGATGGGAGTTAGTATTAATAGCATTGTAATATATAAAAAGACAAGTTTTTAAAACACAGAACAACATTAAGTTACAAATGTAATATGCCATCATATAGACCAGTATCACTTCTAGCTTTTTCGTGTGTGTGTGTGTGTGTTTATTGAAATTTTTCTAAATAATTCAAAGTTGAATCAGACCAGATTGCCATTTCAGTTCTTAAACAGGAGACTGCAATGTGCATTTACATCACAGCATAAGGACAATGTGAATGGCATAAACACAAGTAAATAATCTATACAGGAAGAGAGATATACAGACAGGCAGAATCCAGCTCTTTAGGTCTATGGTTTTTATCCAGATGTAAATCGGTGTTGCTATATGTCTCTATTTAACCATGGTAGATAGTGTAATTGAAATGCATCTGGAAAACCTAAGATAACCTCAAAAGAGGTAAAATACACACAAAACAGATACTCCCTACAACGATAACTAATTGCTTATCCAGAATGGAAGAAATTTAAAACATTATTTTCCTGAACGTTATGTACAGCCAATATTTTGTAATACGTGTCTCACAGATATTTGATATGCAACCTCTTCCAGTAACACTCACTTTTCCAAATGACTACAGCTCAGACTCATCTGTCATCAGTCAATGATCACTAATGCAGCTACTACGCTGCCTTCTACAAACAAAACTCTGACACTATCAGAGATTTTCTTCTTTATTATGATATCTGGTAAATGACATCATTCTAAATTCCTTTGTTTGTTTGCATAATCATTTATGTATATTTATTGCTTTATAATATTTACTGGAAAGCATCACAAAAAGACATTTCTCCTAATATAAATGGATATATGGTTGTATGGATAGGAAGAACTGACAGACAGAATTTTTACAAATCAGAGGGTAGTCATGGGTCTTATCACTTAATCTGAACTGCACGGTAGCCATGTTTACATATATATATATAGAAGAAGAATTGAGCACACAACGTTCCAATGGTGCAGCCCTTACCTTGGTTGTGACAACAAACCACTGAATGTAAATATTAAGAAGAAGAGCACTCTGGGAATTACTTGTCAACACTCTTTTCACTGCTTCATTTATTCCATAAGCAGGTAATAACAGTTACATCAATAGTTCAGCACTGTGGAAATTCTTCTCTAGCTCTCCCTATTCTTTCACTCTCCTACTATTTAGCAACTGGTCGACCCGGGTATGTACACCAGTTTGCCAGCCACCTCAGGGTCCCCCAAGGCTGATAGTGGTTGTCTGTTTGTGGGCGGGCAAGCAGCGCGAGGGAGCATTCTCCCCTGAGATCTCTTTGCCCAGCTGATGCAGGAGCCGGAATATGACATCACTCCAGCTACGGCATCAGTAAGTGGCGTGCGAGGGAGCTGAACAGGAGGATCAGTGTCCTTCACGCCTGCAGTCACCGGCCGGCTGCCCAGCAGCTCCACTGGACCCCAGGGAAATCTGGAATCCCCTCAGCACTCCCAAAGGTAGGGAGTGGGGGATTAAATTTAAAGAAAAAACATGTGAGTGTGTATGTGTGTTAGTTTTTTTGTGTCAGTGTGTGTGTGTTACTGTGTGTGTGTCTGTTACTGAGTGTGTTAGTTGTGTGTGTCTGTTATTGAGTGTGTGTCTGCTAGTGAGTGTCAGTGTGTGTATGTGTTAGTTTGTGTGTCAGTGAGTGTGTGTGTGTCAGTGAGTGTCTTACTGTGTGTGTCTGTTACTGAGTGTGTTAGTTTGTGTGTGTCTGTTAGTGAGTCTGTTTGGTGAGTAGTGAGTGTGTGTTTGTCAGTGAGAGCATATGTTTTGTGAGTGTGTATGTATGTCTGTCACTGAGTGTTTGTCTGTCAGTAAATGTGTGTGTCTGTTAGCTAGTGTGTATGCGTCTGTTCGTGAGAGTGTGTGTGGTTAAAACCCCTTTAGCACTTACCTTTCTCCAGCGCCGGGCACCCTTGCCGCTGGGGATCTCTCCACCCCGATCCGCCTCTGAGCTCTGAATGCGCATGTGTGGCAAAAGCCGCATGCGCATTCAAACCGCCCATAGGAAAGTATTACCTTGTTAGCCTGGTGGCAGGCGGCTAGCTAAGTTCCAGTTGGAATTTGATGTCATATTCCTGCTCCCGGCATCACTCTGCAGCGCAGGCCCGGATCTCAACTGGCCGTCCGACTGCCTACACGCCTGCCTCCCTCCCTGGCCAAACAGCCCGACCAGCAGTGGACCCCAGTTAAAGAATCCACCCAGCTCTCCCAAAGGTAGGGAGGCTGGGTGGATTTAAATTACATTTTTAAAATAATCTGTGAGTGTTGAGGGGAAAATGTGTGTGTGTGTGTGGCTGTCAATGTGTGTGTGTGTATGGCTGTCAGTGTGTCTGTGTGTGTGTGTGTGTCTGTATGTCAGTGAATGTGTGTATGTCTGTCAGTGTGTATCTGTGAGTAAGTGTATGTCTGTCTGTGTGTCTGAGTGATTGTGTGTGTCTGTGAGTGAGTGTTTGTGTCTCTGAGTGAGATTGTGTGTGTCTGTTACTGAGTGTGTTAGTTTGTGTGTGTCTGTTAGTGAGTCTGTTTGGTGAGTAGTGAGTGTGTGTTTGTCAGTGAGAGCATATGTTTTGTGAGTGTGTATGTATGTCTGTCACTGAGTGTTTGTCTGTCAGTAAATGTGTGTGTCTGTTAGCTAGTGTGTATGCGTCTGTTCGTGAGAGTGTGTGTGGTTAAAACCCCTTTAGCACTTACCTTTCTCCAGCGCCGGGCACCCTTGCTGCTGGGGATCTCTCCACCCCGATCCGCCTCTGAGCTCTGAATGCGCATGTGTGGCAAAAGCCGCATGCGCATTCAAACCGCCCATAGGAAAGTATTACCTTGTTAGCCTGGTGGCAGGCGGCTAGCTAAGTTCCAGTTGGAATTTGATGTCATATTCCTGCTCCCGGCATCACTCTGCAGCGCAGGCCCGGATCTCAACTGGCCGTCCGACTGCCTACACGCCTGCCTCCCTCCCTGGCCAAACAGCCCGACCAGCAGTGGACCCCAGTTAAAGAATCCACCCAGCTCTCCCAAAGGTAGGGAGGCTGGGTGGATTTAAATTACATTTTTAAAATAATCTGTGAGTGTTGAGGGGAAAATGTGTGTGTGTGTGTGGCTGTCAATGTGTGTGTGTGTATGGCTGTCAGTGTGTCTGTGTGTGTGTGTGTGTCTGTATGTCAGTGAATGTGTGTATGTCTGTCAGTGTGTATCTGTGAGTAAGTGTATGTCTGTCTGTGTGTCTGAGTGATTGTGTGTGTCTGTGAGTGAGTGTTTGTGTCTCTGAGTGAGATTGTGTGTGTCTGTGAGGGAGCCTGTGTGTCTGAATGACTGTGTCTGTTAGTGAATGTGTGTGTGTGTGTGTGTGTGTGTCTGTGAGTAAGTGTATGTCTGTCATGTGTCTGAGTGATTGTGTGTGTCTGTGAGTGAGTGTTTGTGTCTGAGAGTGAGAGTGTGTGTGTCTGTGAGGGAGCCTGTGTGTCTGAATGACTGTGTCTGTTAGTGAATGTGTGTATGTCTGTCAGTGTGTGTCTGTGAGTAAGTGTATGTCTGGCATGTGTCTGAGTGATTGTGTGTGTCTGTGAGTGAGTGTTTGTGTCTGTGAGTGAGAGGGTGTGTGTCTGTGAGGGAGCCTGTGTGTCTGAATAACTGTGTCTGTTAGTGAATGTGTGTGTGCTTCTGTCAGTGAATGTGTATGTATGTATGTGTGTGTGTCTGACTGTGTGTCTGCGCCATTGTGTGTGTATGTCAGAGAGTGTCTGTGAGTGAGTCAGTGATTGTGTATGTCTGTCAGATTGTGTCAAATCAGTGTGTGTCTGTCAGTGTATCTGAAAGTGTATCTTATTATGGTGGTCACTTACAGAGCCTATGTTTCTATGCTTTATCAGCGAGTGACTTATCTGTGAGTGTACTCTATCCGTAAGCAGATGTGATCAAAGTGAGCTAATATAAAAATAAAGTCAAGGTTGGAAACCAGTCTCTAATAAATAGCCACTACTATCTACTAGCTGTCATGGAGAACAGCTTACAGCTTCAGCTATTTACCAAACAACAAGGTTGGGAATGAGGACTAAATTGGTCAGCTTGAGACATACCGTCCACCTTTCTTGTCTGGTTCACACCCACTTCTCTTAAAAACTATTACTAATAGAGCAGCATGCTAACTCCTACTGCCCCACCACCTATGTCCTAAGAGGATGATTGAGCAGTTTCCAAAGCTTGTGGAAACACATGCATCCATCTGTAATTTGTAAAAGAAGTTTACATGTTGTTATGCTACTTGGGTTATTTGGATTTTAACTCCACTGCAGTTTGTAGAACTCCTTAATTACAATAGTAAAGAAACAAAGAATCTTTAAATTATCAATACTGTAGCTTTAAGAAAAGAGAGCATTGCTGGCAATTTGAGAATCAAACGAAGTTTTAATGATTGATAAACTGAAATGAATTGCATATAGGCAATAATCCAATAAGAAGAAAGTGCAGGTTATCAAACAATACAAAGTTCATTAATAAGTATTTCCTCAGAGAAGTTTTTAATAAGAGTCTTTAGGTTGCTGGGAATAATCTTCAATAGAAACATTAAGCAGGTAGCAGAGAGTATTTGCAAAGCAAGAACCAGTTCATAGTAAATAAGCATGATGGGAGTTGTCCTCCATATAATTAATAACTTGAAGCAGAGAAGATTTGAGCAAGCAGGCATTGGTTAATTAATAAATGATATTGCAGACAATAGTTGAAAGAAATACTTAAGGTTAAGGTCAGTGGCGTACATACCAGGGTCGCAGGGGTCGCGGCTGCGACCGGGCCCGGCCCACCAGGGGGCCCGGCCGCCCCTGCGACCCGGTATGTAGCCACAGGGCCAGCCTCTTCTCCTGGGGGGCCCAGGAGCCGACCACCCCAGGGCCCCCAGAGGCTGGCCTTGCTGTCACCCGGCAGGCGGGTGGCCGGTCGGGCGGGCAGGCAGGCGGGCGCGCGAGGGAGCACTCAGTGCTTCCTCTTCAGCTCCATCGCGCACCACACTGATACCGGAGCTGGAAGATGACATCCCTAAGCGGCGCGCGAGGGAGCTGAAGAGGAAGCACAGCTCGCCCACCCGCTCGCCCACCCAGTGACCTGCCGCCCAAGAGCCCAGCAGCAGCACCACTGGACCCCAGGGAATCCCCCCAGCACTCCAAAACGTAAGGAGGCTGGGGGGATTAAATTTAAAAAATAAAAATGTCTTAGTATGTGTGTATGTGTGTCTTAGTATGTGTGTATGTGGGTCTTAGTATGTGTGTGTGTGTGTTAGTGTGTGTCAGTGAGTGTGTCTGTTATTGGGTGTGTGTCTGCTATTGAGTGTGTTACTGTGTGTGTCTGTTACTGAATGTGTTTGTCTGTTAGTGAGTGTGTGTTTGTCAGTGAAAGTGTATGTTTTGTAAGTGAGTGTGTATGCGTCTGTTCGTGAGAGTGTGTGTGTGTGTGTGTCTCTTCAGCATTTACCTTTCTCCAGCGTCGGACTCCCCAGTGTCCGCCTCTCAGCTCCGAATGCAAATGCGTGGCAAGAGGCGCGCGCGCGCGCATTTAAACCGCCCATAGGAAAGCATTACTCAATGCTTTCCTATGGACGTTCAGTGTCTTCTCACTGTGATTTTCACAGTGAGAATCGCGGAAGCTCCTCTAGCAGCTGTCAATGAGACAGCCACCAGAGGCTGGATTAACCCTCAGTGAAACATAGCTGTTTTCACTGCTTTGTTTTCAGCTGCAGGGTTAAAACTAGAGGGACCTGGCACCCAGACCACTTCATTGAGCTGATGTGATCTGGGTGTCTGTAGTTGTCCTTTAAGTGTGTGTGAATACCGGGGTCGCAACCCCTGCGACCAGGTGCCCGCCGCCATGTGTTGCGGTCCCGACCCGCGCCGAGTAAGCGCGGGGGGGAGGGGGGGCCCATGGATCAATTTTCGCACCGGGGCCCCATGGGTCATGTGTACGCCACTGGTTAAGGTGAGTTGTCCTCCAAGAGTTCAGAGTTATAGTCTACTTGTAAATTAGCAAGTATCCGTTCTCCAGTAATCCTTTATGGCATGCAGCAATCCTTGCATTGGCTCAAAGGCTGGGACGGCTTGTTAGAGCTTGTGGAGCCGGCGTGTATAGCCGGAAGTAGGTCCCACAATCACCAAGTGCCTTCTCCCTGGCGCGGTCTCCCTAAGTACTGTCAGAGCCGTGTCAGAAGGGGGCGAGGCCGGCATCCGCAATGCGGAAGTGCGAACCCGGAAGAGATACTGCATGACACATGTCTATTGCATGTAAAACAATAAATCTATAATTGTGCTGTATATACTGTATCTTATATTATATGCATTGTAATGTTTTTCTATGTACTCTTCTGGACATATCTAAAAGAAACAAAATCTTAATGTTTTTTTCTTACTAAAGTATTTTATAAGGCCTCTGCCTTCCCCATTGTTAATTAAAGAACAGAAACTTATGCTGTATAATATAACCTGATTCTGCAGGCTATTTGAGGAACCTGCATGAAATAAATATAACGGAGGCCTCAAATTTATATTATTGGATTCGCTTTTCAAATGATTTTAAGATTATATTTTTATATATAACAGTTTGAATATGATTTGGAACTTTTAATATGAAGGACATTTGCGAGTATTAATGTGTAAAAGTAAAACCCAAATCCGGACTTTCAAAAATGGCGCTGCCATTAACTGCGTCTCGGATGTATGTAGAGAGATGACGTCGGACGGAAAACGGAAATGGAAACACGTCATCAATCCGAGACGGAAATGTAAAGAGGCGCGAGAAAAAAGTGGGCGGCAAAGGCCCGGTTGGCGCCAAAGAGAAGTGATCGGATGGGGTATTTAAAGAATGTATGGTCAATTGCAAGACACTCTTTGAAAAAGACCATTGGGTTGAAACGCGTTAGTGTTATTGCTACCTTTTTATTGTTATATTTATTTTTTATTGAGTTTGATTAAACCTACTTTTATACCTTGGAACTCCGGATTTGCATATTATTCTTTTGCTGACTCCTGGTACCAGTCGGGAAAATTGCATTAGCGGAAGGAGTGGATGTGCATCCGAAAGGAAATCTGAATATGCTGTTATAGTCAGAGCCTACTATACGTGGTTCTGAAAATTGTGGAGTATATGTGATATGAAGAACAAGTATCAATAAGTATTATATTTGTTATACTTTTGGTATCACACACTTTTTAGAGCGCCCCCTATCTGTATTCTTTTCAATTACTATGTCTGTGTTTTTTAAAGTGGTTTTCAAACACTGGGAATGTCGCACTTATAAGGAGAGTTACTTAGAACACCTCACCTCACTTGCACTCTGTGTTAAGAGATTGCTGAGTTACATAATTCAGACAATGAAAGCTTCTATTGCTTTTGATTTTTGCCAATAAATAGTGGTTCCTTAAAACTTTCTACAAATTAAGGGTCTGATGTCGAAAAATATTGTTTTCAAGAAGTAAAGTATGATGTTGTGAGGCACACACTTGAGTTTATTCTTTGTCTCTGTTTAATTTGAGAGTGCAAAATACGTTGGAGGTTTTTTTCTCAGCATTGTCTAGATTTGTAACATCATACCGTAGTCAGGAAATCTAGAAATCATCTATTTCGCTAGTAATTCCACTTTGCTCTGGTTGAAGTGGTTCTTGTAGACCTTAAAGATGGGATTTGTGAGTTTTTTAGGAGGGAATCTCTAGAAATGTCATATAGAATTGTGATTTGTAGTTTTCTTGTATAATATATAATGATGAATACCATCCAAAATGAGGATCTGTAGATCCAGAAGATTAACTGTTTGCTCAATGTAAATTTAGATTTTTCATGATTTGAGTTTATAAAAGACATTGCTCGTCTGATTTTGCTATGAATATCCTATCCAGATAGCAAACACTTCCATATTACATACTAATACTACACACAAATAAATTAAATGTTCCACAAATCAATGAACACACTTTTCTAATAAAAAGTTACTTTATAAAAAAAAAATTAACAATGAAATAAAGCAAAAAAACTAAAACAAACGAGAGTGCAAGAGTAAACTCAAACAGTTTGGTGGGTCCTCACTAATTTAGCTTATCCTGTGCCATTACTAGATGGGTCAAACGGTTCTTATCTGCTGTAACATTCTATATTTCTATGTTTCTGTGACAGAGAGAACTTGATCCATTTGCAGATCAGACTAATCCACCCAAAAAGGCACTTCTGAAATGTTGGCTGTTTCCATGTGCACAAGAAAAACTAATGAACAATTTCGTCCATCAAGGTGGAGAGGTTAACTGAATGTTTAAAGTGCTACATCATTATTTTTGTTTTGATTAGTAAAAACAAATTGCATTTTTATTGTCAGCTCAACACACATTCTTGTTTGATCAGGTAACAGCAGCACTTTTAGCTGTACTTCAAAAAATACTGAAAGGAACACCATACAGTTAGAAATACAAAACTGTATTTTTAATGCTATAGTGTCTCTCTGCCTCCACTGATGCCCCCAGTGTTGAATAGTGATTTAAAAGTGTTGAAAAAAATCTTTTTAACACTTATCCCTTTCCGTCTCCTTCTCCCGCAACATTAAATTTTGTGAAAATGTAGGAAGAGCCTCTAGTGGGTCTTTGAGCTTTCTCTGAAACAGCAATGTTTTATGTTGCAGGATTAAGGGAACAGGGACACTGCACCCAAACCATTTGTAGCACTTCCTGAACAAATACACGGCATTTTTCTCATGTGAGAGCTCTTCTGCAGGACTCTGGGCATGGACTGCCCTGGAAGAGCATTGAATCAATCTGCTCACTTTGAGAGGGGGGTGCTGGTAATTGGTAATGACAAAACACCGCTCTGACCCCATCCATTTCTAACTGGACCACTTAGATTACAGAATGCCCAGACTGACTTTATTTACCCAGTCCGTGTCAGGATCCAAACCTTAATTTTGGTATTTAATTCCTATCTTTCAAGTTTATTTCTGCAGTAACTATGTTTTACCACTAGTGGCCTCCGGAACCACTAGGTCTAAACTTCTTTCTCTCATCCGTACCTGCCTGGACTAATTACTGATGCTGTAAGAGGCCACAACTTGCTAAAGGAAGTTGCCTTTAAGTTGATTCAGGTTGTGGTTCTGAACGTGACTTGAATTTTGATCATACTGAGAAACCTGCTTTGTTTCCAGATGGCTCTTTTCCAAGAAGCTTGGTAACAAAACCTTCTTTATTTCATATTGGACTTTATTATCTTTTTACCTTGTTCACATACCAGCTTTACAACTACCGGAGTCAACTCAACCAACCTGCTTTATTCATACTGGACTTTGTTACCTTTTTACTTTTCTTGGAAACCCCTTTTACTCCAACTGAATTCAACCCAACCTACCTGGATAATACTGACTATCCTAACAATTTGGTTCTATCCTGAATAACCCTGCTGCAATTATCTGATGACTGCATTACTGCCTCCAACCAAAAGACTCTGAATAACTCTGAAAATGTCTATTAAACCTGAATTCATTATATCTTCATATTTTATTTCTCTCTGTCTTATTATGTTATGTTTGCCAGTAACCTATAATTTCTCTTACAAGTTTTCTCTCTTTTGATTTACCTGTTACTTGACAACCTGCTTGGGGCAAATTGCCTAAACTCTTAATTCTGTTCTTTCCTTAAACCTATAATTCCATTTATAGGTTCTTCTATCTATTTCTTTATCTATCTATTTCTTTATATCTTGTTTTTAACCTATAACTCTGTTTATAGATTGTTCTTCTTTTATTTCTTTATATCCTGTTACTTGCCTATAATTCCATTTTATGGGTTCTCCTTCTTCCTCCTAATCAATCATTCCGTTTATAGGTTATTTTTCTATCTATTTCTTTATATCCTGTTACTTACCTATAATTCCTTGTATATGTTTTTTTTCTATATATTTCTTTATATCCTGTTACTTACCTATAATTCCTTTTATAGGTTCTTCTATCTATTTCTTTATATCCTGTTACTTACCTATAATTCCTTTTATATGTTTTTTTCTATATATTTCTTTATATCCTGTTACTTACCTATAACTCAGTTTTATAGGTTCTCCTTCTCACTATGCCCTTTATTTCTACCTATAATTCCATTTATAGGTTCTGCTTCTATCTACTTCTCTGTAACCTGTCCGGGGCTTATTGTCTAAACCCTTTGTTCTATAACCCTCATCATTACTTACTTGTTATCTCGTTTTATAGGTATTGCTTTATCCCTTTTGTCTTTATTTCCTTTAAGTCTTGCTTCACTTATTATTATTTCAAGTTTAAAACATGTCTAACAATTCCAATAAAGAACCTAAACTTAACCCCTGTATAATTCTTTTTCACTCCGTTTGATAAAGCCTGTAAAGGTGAAACGCGTTATGGACATTTAATATTGTTCTAGTTTAACTTATTGAAGGTTTTTTGGTGACCTTTTTGTGCCAATCTCCTTTGTTATATGCACTTTCCCTGGTAATTTTAAGTTTTGTACTTCAAGTAATCCCAAGGTGGGGATACCACCAAAGTCGTGTTCATAGAACAGTCAGCCAGCTCTATCCTTGTAAGTATAATTTTATAACATGACAGGAGGCTTCGTATTTGCTTAAGACTTTCTTTACTTAAGCTTCACAGCAGCACTTTTTCACATAGTAACAAGGTAACCAATAAGAAAAAAGGAATAACAAGGTATATAGGTCCCTCCCAGTGATGTCATTTCCTCTTTCTTTGCTGCTTCACACCAGTACAGGTCAGAGTGCCACTGTCTCCTACTTTTGTGGGGGGGTTTTTTCTATGATTTATCTAATATTATATCTATCATCTGTTTTATTCATATTTCTTTAGTATATTATTCATATGTATATTTTTACCATTTATTCTATTTCTGACCGATTTATTTTTTCCCATCTCTATCTTCTATGTGGTATTTCTCCTCTACTTTCTTCTTTCCACCTTTATTTTTTGGTTACTGTCTCTTTTATAATTATTGTATTATTGGTTTTGTACCTCTTTAACCCAGTTTCTCCGTGCGGCATTTTTGCCGCGTTTTCCCGGGCTTTTGGTCCTTGGAGTACGCCTCCAACGGTCCCCAGGGCGCGCGGCGGCCATCTTGGATCTCGCTCCCTGCGAGATCCAAACGGCTCTCTCCTTTCACTGCTGCGCGAGCGCGCGAGATCGCGGCGGCCATTTTCTTGGAGCCGCGATCTCCATTCACTCCGGCCGTGCGGCGGCCATTTTTTACCTTTCTACTTGTTAGTCACATAACTTTTATGTACAACATTAACACCTCATATCAAATAATTATACCAAGCGTTCTCTATCTGTTTACTCCTTCTCTAACAAGGAAGGAGTTTGACTCCACATACAGTCTCATCCCTGTATCTCTCTACTTCCCTCTGGTGGTAGATTATAGGTACTACATATATAAATTAATCTCAATATATTTATTTCAACTGCAACAAATTTATTACCCAAACAGTTTCCCATATAAACTTTATATTGCAACTCATATCTACACTATGCATGTGTATAAGGTAAACACATAAAACTAAATTACGATTGCTGTTATCATATACAGCCCATGATTGGCCCGCTTTGTCTGTGCCACTATACCTCTATACGGGTTTGAAAAAGTATTCCCTGAGGTGATTTATACTGGGTGACCCCCACTTACAGCTTGCAATCTGAATAATATCTTACTGTGATATCTCGAGACGGCCTTATTAATACACTCTAACACTGGCCTATTCTGCCCCATAGGTACCAACTGTTGCTATGGAGGCTTCAAATCAAGATCAAAACTTGCAAGCTATTATAAATGCAGCCGTAGCTGCTTCACTTGAAAAGGCCCTGGCTCGGGTGCTGCCCATTGAGCAAAAAGACCCTAAAATTTCCGACACCCCGCTTTCTGACGAAGATGCGGAGGATTCCGATTCCACAAAAAGAAACCCTTCCAAACCATATGAACGTTATTGGAAAGGGAATGGGCCTGAACCCCTCAAGCGTAAGGGGAAAGAACCGGCGAAACGCCCCAAACAGGTGGATGCTAGAGAGAAACACTCCATCCAACCTACTCTGTCGGAAGAAGAGGAAGACTCTTTTGACTTACATCCCTTAGCCATCCTAGATGAATGGCAAGCTGACCACTCCTCAGAAAATGAGGAGGACTGGCCCGAGACTTCCATAAAAGGGCCACCTCTCCCTCAGTCGACTATGGGAGACCTCCCATCTGAAGTTATTTTACCCGGATCACTTCCATCTGGGGACACTGAACCTTTTCTGGATACGCTTGGTCAACCGCTTTTTGACCCAAGACAAATCAGATATCCTCGATCATCCGAATGGTCACTACCAGACCATCTTTCCCAGTATATTCATTTTTGGATCAGAAGACCCCTGGATCGGGAGGTCCGCAAACGACTACGAGCTGAATGCCCCAGACCCACTCTACCGGATAAGGTCGCGGTGACCCCAGAATTTGACACGCTGCTCTACACATATTTGGCTAGATCGGGCCGTGACCCAAAAAAGGGCATTGAACGCAGCCTACGCCTAACCCAAGACAAAATGCTGGACATCCTAGGACCTCTGTCAAAAATTCTTCTACTGGCTGATGAAGCCTTATCTAATGAAGGCCCTCTAGACCCATCTGTGATCAGAGAATGGGCTCTACGCTCTATTTGCCTGCTGGGCAATGCTAATACATCCCTACTGAGCGTAGAAAAGCAGTGCTGCTGCGTATGGATGCTAAGTTAGCTGACTTGGGAACCAAGGAATTGGGCCCCAAAGCACAGGGTCTATTGTTTGGAGAACCCTACATTAAAGAATTACATAAACATGTAAACTTATACGCCACACTAAACAAGGCGCAATCATCCATGAAAAGAGTATTTCACTATCAACCCTCACAGGTTTTTGGCAGGGCTGGCCGTACAAGGGGTCGCACAGTCAGCCGTTTCTGGTCCACAAACCAACGCCAGAGAACCCCAACTTCATCTTTCTTCCCCAACTATCAACCAAGAGGCTCTTACTCCCAAAGGGCGGATAGAGGAAGAGGATACAGAACCCGCGGACGGAGTAGATACCCAACAGGTGAGATTTCCTTCCTTTCACCTTTCTACTGTTTATCATGCGGGCAGGTTGTCACACTGTGTAGACATGTGGAAGACCCTGTCTTCAGATACCTGGGTCCTAAACACAGTTCAGGGTTTCTACATAGAGTTTCATTCTCTCCCTTCTCAAACAGGTTATCCTCACTATCCAAAAATGTCAAGGGCTCAGAGTCTTCACCTAGATTCAGAACTACATTCTCTGCTAACAAAAGGAGCGATCCAACTCGCTCCACCCGACGAAGGTTTCCTCAGCTCCATGTTCTTAGTCAAGAAGAAGTCAGGGGAATTTCGCCCAGTCATCAACCTTCGTCAACTGAACTCTTTCGTTATCTACCGACATTTCAAAATGGAAGGGATTCACCTCCTCAGAGACATCCTCCGACCAGGCGACTGGTTCACCCGTCTCGACCTCAAGGACGCTTACCTTTCGGTGCCAGTACACCCTTCAAGCCGGCGTTTTCTCCGCTTTCATTGGCACCACCGAATTTTCCAATTCACCTGTCTTCCATTTGGCCTGAGTTCCGCTCCGTGGTGCTTCACCAAACTCCTCAAGCCAGTCACCACACATCTGCGAGAAAGGGGCATCCGTTGTTTAATCTACCTCGATGACCTCTTGCTTCTCTGCGAAGACGTATCCAAACTGCGTTCACAGACGAACTATACTTCTGTATTAATCGAATCCTTGGGGTTTGTCATAAACCAAGAGAAATCGTCACTGTCCCCAACCAGAGTCATTCAATTTCTCGGATTCGAAATCGACTCTTCAACCTGTGTTCTTCGCCTACCTCAGTCCAAGTTATCCGCGATCAAGAAGGAACTACGCAAAACACTTCGTCAACAGGATTTACCTCTTCGAGGATTAGCTCGGGTAGTAGGCCTACTCTCTGCCTCCATTCAGGCAATCTACCCAGGCCCCCTTCACTACCGGGCCATGCAACGCCTGAAAGCTCAATTCCTCCGGTCCCATCCATCATACGAGCAGAGGGTCCCGATCACTCCGGAGGTGAAAGAGGAACTCCGTTGGTGGCTCCACCACATGTCGGCCTGGAACGGCAAAGCTATTTTCGGTCCCACCCCAGAATTCGTGGTGGAATCAGATGCGAGCCTCCAGGGTTGGGGCGCAACCTGTCATACAACCTCCACCGGAGGACCATGGACCACCTCAGAACACCTCCTCCACATCAATTGTCTGGAGTTAATCGCAGGCTCATTCGCTATTCGCAGTTTGACCAATCATCTCTCAAACTGCTGTATTCTCCTTCGGATGGACAATATCTCTGCCGTCCAATACATCAACAAATTGGGCGGGGCCAGATCTCGCATCCTCTCCGAAGTGACAAAAGACATCTACGAGTTTTGCTTCCAACGCAACATCACTCTTCGGGCAGAATATCTCCCAGGGGAGACGAATATTACCGCAGATTGGTTCTCCCGACATTGGAGAGATGGCAGCGACTGGCGCCTACACAGAACGATCTTTCTCCACATCTCCAAACTCAGGGGTCCATTTACCTTAGACCTTTTCGCCTCCCGGACGAACTTTCAAGTCCCACGGTTTTTCAGCTGGCTTCCAGACCCAGAATGCTCGGCTGTGGACGCCTTCCTTCAGAGTTGGCCGACGACGGGAGCCTATGCTTTTCCTCCATTTGCGATGATTCCCAGAGTCCTCCTGCAGATTCGCAGACAACAGATCGCTCTTGTTTTAATTACCCCACTCTGGCGGGGCCAAGCATGGTTTCCGGATCTTCTGGACCTCTCCTACCAAGACCCTCTCCTTCTGCCTCCATGGCCCAACCTCCTGGAGGACCCTCAAGGAAATCCTCATCCAATGATAATGCAAGACCACCTCCACCTAGTGGCTTGGACTCTTTCAGGGGAACCTGGCACTTCGGAGGACTATCGCAGAGATCTAAGGAACTCCTCTGGGATTCGTGGGCTCCTGGAACTAGAAGATGCTATCTCTCCTCCTGGAACACTTGGTGCAATTGGTGCCTGGAACGGAATACCGATCCCCTTACGGCCCCTAGACAGTTCATATTGAATTTTCTCTCTCATCTATTCGATCTAGGCCTTTCCTACCGATCCATCAACGTTTCCCGTTCAGCCATCTCGGCAGCCCATGTCCCTCTAGAAGGGGTTCCAGTGGGCCAGGACCAGCTGGTTTGTAGACTATTGCGGGGCATCAAACTGGCTCGCCCCCCTAAACCGAAATACTCCCATCTGTGGGACGTTAATGTCATAATTCATTTTCTCGAGACTTGGCCAAACAACGAGGATCTATCCCTCCGCCAACTCTCAGCCAAATTCACCCTGTTACTTTGCTTAGTGTCCTTCCGAAGAGTTTCGGATGTTCGAGCCTTTGACCATGACGCTATCAACTTTTCCCCAGAGGGTGTCACCTTTTCCGTGACCAGGCGGACGAAATCAAACTCCTCTTCGATTTTTTACCCTTATTTCCCGAACCACCCGAAATTGTGTGTGGTATCTCTTCTTTCTCGTTATTTATCACTCACCTCATCTATCCGTCCTACTTCCTCCAGCCAGCTATTGGTCTCATACGTCCGGCCTCATAATCCAGTGTCAACCACAACTCTTGCCCGATGGGTTAGGTGGTTGCTCTCCCTAGCCGGGATTGAAACCTCCTTCGGAGCCCACTCCATCAGAGGAGCGGCAGCATCGGGGGCATTCAGCGCTGGAGCCTCACTTCGAGACATACTTCACTCCGCAGACTGGTCCCGAGAACAGACGTTCCGCAACTTCTATTTTCGTCCGGCTGCGCACGCTTCCTTGGCCCTTCTCGGGGAGCGTTAAAACAGCAAATACGAAGCCTCCTGTCATGTTATAAAATTGTAGATTATGCTAGCTTTAGTGTACCTATAATCTTAATTTTATTAATGACAGGAGGCGAGTATTTCCCACCACTCCTACTTTCGTTTTTTCCCACCCTAGGGTTGCCCCTGTAGGTAAGTTTCTAAAACAAGAACGAACACACTATGCCTTACTATCATGGGGTTAGGAGTTATTTTTCTATGATGTATAGATTAACTTTTCTAACGAGCTATAATGTATGTTTCATATCAACTGGTTATCATAATTTCAAAGTCCAATTCACGGATTAATCCTTGGCTTCGACTCTGCTCTCTCGTTTCAGCATAAAACTCCCTTAAGAGATCCAGCCTAGTTGCTGCTCCATCACAAGCTTCTCCTCTACTCCTCAAGTTCTCAAGTCTACGTTCCTGTCTCCCTCTCAAGCATCACTCTTCAAGTCTGGCATCCTGAATCACTCATCTACTTCCTTCAGTTCCGGTTCCTATTGGTTCGCAGCCAGAAAGTGGAAATGACATCACTGGGAGGGACCTATATACCTTGTTATTCCTTTTTTCTTATTGGTTACCTTGTTACTATGTGAAAAAGTGCTGCTGTGAAGCTTAAGTAAAGAAAGTCTTAAGCAAATACTCGCCTCCTGTCATTAATAAAATTAAGATTATAGGTACACTAAAGCTAACATAATCTACAATTTTACTTCATTTTATTAGAGATTACTCTATTTTATTGAGAGCACTATCTGTTGCCTTTCTGAGTGTGTGGACGTGGTGGACACTTGCTGAATATCCTTTAAAGCAGGGATTATACCGCTGTAAGCCCAAACTGCTAGAGCTGGCTATAGCTCTTCTAAATGTAAGTGTTCCATCATTATCTTATACTTTTATCTGATTGAATTATACAGTCTGCACTATCACCTGCTCCTGTTTCCTGTCTTTTATATCATCTTGGTGTGAACGTGGTTGACAGTTGCTGTTTATCCCTTAAAGCAGGAATTATATTGCTAGAGCTTGCTATAGCTCTTCTAAATGTGAGTGTCCCATTGTTACCTTCTTCTTATATAAAAGACTGTACTCAACAAGCTACACTATCACCTATCCCTGTCTTTTGTCTTCCATACTATCTATGGTCAAGTTGAATTGAGGACAGTACATCCTGTCAAGCACTGACTTTTTCATTTTTGGATTATAAACACTTTCTTTGTGAGACTTTTGCACCAGACCTATTTCTGCTTTTGTCCCAAATAAGTTGTACTATTAGTGTTTACCTGTGACGCAGTTCTTCCCTTTTCTTTTGTTCCTTAATTAGATTTGTGTTTAGTGAATCTAGATGAAATTCTGTGTTAGAGAAATATTTTTTATAATTAATTTTTTAATATAATGAGAGGATTGAAGGTCGAGGGACTTTATATGTGTCTTGATATGGACAGATATTTAACTAAAAGTTCTGACATCATTATAGTCATGTCTATAAAAAAAAAACCAGTAGAACAGTAGACAAATGACCAGGTTCAACAACCCTTCAGTTGTTCTGCTGACTTTCTGGACAGATGACTACATTCCATCTGTAACACCATAAAAGGGACACTATAGTCGACAAAACAACTCTAGCTTAATGAAGCAGTTTTGGTTTATATAGATCATGTCCCTGCAGTCTCACTGCTCAATTCTCTGCCCTTTAGGAGTTTAATCACTTTGTTCATGCACCCTAGTCACACCTTCTTACATGTAATTGTACAGCCTTCCTAAACACTTCCTGTAAAGAGTCATCTAATGTTTACACTTCCTTCATTGCAAATTTGGTTTTATTTAACATGTCTTATCCCCTGCACTGTATAGCTTACTGGAACCTGCAGGAACCTCTTCTGTGTGGTTAAAGTTCAATTTAGAGAGCAGGGGATAAACATGTTTAAAGTAAGTTACTTAGTTACATAGCTGAAAAGAGACTTGCGTCCATCAAGTTCAGCCTTCCTCACATTTGTTTTTTGCTGTTGATCCAAAAGAAGGCAAAAAAACCCAGTTTGAAGCACAATTTTGCAACAAGCTAGGAAAAAAATTCCTTCTTGACCCCAGAATGGCAGTCAGATTTATCCTTGGATCAAGCAGTTATTACCCTACATTGAAAGATTATATCCTTGAATATTCTGTTTTGCAAGTATGCATCTAGTAGCTGTTTGAACATCTGTATGGACTCTGATAAAACCACTTCTTCAGGCAGAGAATTCAACATCCTGATTGTTCTTACAGTAAAAAAACCTTTCCTTTGCCTTAGACGAAATCTTCTTTCTTCCAGTCTAAACGCATGGCCTTGTGTCCTATGTAAAGTCCGGTTTGTGAATAGACTTCCACACAATGGTTTGTATTGGCCCCGAATATATTTGTATAATGTTATCATATCCCCTCTCAGGCAACGTTTTTCTAAACTAAATAGGTTTAAATTTGTTAACCTTTCTTCATGAAAGCTGATATGTTCCATTCCTTTTATTAATTTTGCCCGCCTCTGCACTTTTTCTAGAGCCATAATATCCTTCTTTAGAACAGGTGCCCAAAATTGCACAGCATATTCAATGTGTGGTCTTACCAGTGATTTATAAAGAGGCAAAATGATATTCTCGTCCCGAGAATGAATGCTCTTTTTCATGCATGACAATACTATACTGGCCTTGGCCACTGCTGATTGACATTGCACATTGTTGCATAGTTTGTTGTCTATAACAATTCCCAAGTCCTTTTCATGTGTTGTTATCCCTAATTCGCTTCCATTAAGGGTATACGTTGCTTGTGTATTCTTTACGCCGAAGTGCATATCTTTGCATTTTTCAACATTAAATTTCATCTGCCTTTTGAGTGCCCAGTCCCCCAGTCTATCTAAATCCCTCTGCAGCAAAGTAATATCTTGCTCACATTGTATTATTTTACAAAGTTTTGTGTCATCTGCAAACACTGAAACATGACTTTCAATGCTGTCTTCAAGATTATTTATAAATATGTTAAATAGAAGGGGTCCCAGAACAGACCCCTGAGGGACACCACTTGCCACCTCTGTCCAGCTTGAAAATTTACCATTAATGACAACTCTTTGTACTCTGTTTTTAAGCCAATGTTCTACCCAAGAACAAGCATTTTCATCTAGACCGATTTCCTTGAGTTTGAACACTAATCTATTGTATGGAACTGTATCAAATGCCTTGGCAAAATCCAAATAGAACACATCCACTGCAACACCCTGATCTATACTTCTACTTACTTCTTTGTAGAACACAATCAAGTTAGTTTGACATGACCTGTGCTTCATAAAATCGTGCTGATTTTTGCTGATAACTATGTTCTTCTCAAGGAATTCTTGAATATTATCCCTTAATAACTTTTCAAATATTTTACCAGTCACAGAAATTAAGCTCACAGGTCTATAATTTCCAGGCAAGGATTTTTAACCCTTTTTGAATATAGGAACCACATCTGCCTTCCTCCAGTCCTCTGGAACACTTCCTGAAAGAAAAGAATCTTGAAAGATTAAAAACAGAGGTTCACTTATTTCTACACTTAGTTCCTTAAGTACACGTGGATGGATACCGTCAGGCCCTGGAGCTTTGTTTATATGAACTTTCTTTAGTTGGTGCAGCACCTTGTCTTGAGTTAACCAATTACAATTATTCTGCAAGTTTTTAGTAGCAATCATTTGCACATCTATTGCCATGGGTTCTTCCTTAATATATACGGAGGAGAAATAGTTATTTAAAATTCCTGCCTTTTCCTTGTCTTCATTAACTAACACCCCTGTTTCAGTTTTTAGTGTAACTACACTTTCATTTTTTTTTTTTTTTAGAATTTATGTACTTAAAAAATGCTTTGGGGTTGGTTTTGCTCTCTTTAGCTATCATTTTTTCATTTTGAAGTTTAGCAAGTCTAATTGCCTTTTTGCACGCATTATTTGCTTCCTTATATCTTTTATAAGATGCATCTGATTTGTCCGATTTAAATGCTTTAAATGCCCTTTTCTTATTTTTAATCTCTTGTTTTACTTCTCTACTAAGCCACATTGGTTTTAATTTGCTTCTTTTAAGTTACATCTGATTGAATCTGAAACCAATTTTTTTCATGCAAGCTGTCTCAGTTACAGTCAGGGGAGGTGTGGCTAGGGCTGCATAAACAGAAACAAAAGTGATTTAGCTGCTAAATGGCAGTGAATTGAACAGTGAAACTTTAGAGGCATGAACTATACACCAACATTGCTTCTTTAAGCTAAAGTTGTTTTGGTGACTAAAGTGTCCCTTTAAGCAGTACTGTCTGTTAAGTTATTACATATGTATTGCTGTTTGTAATGTGTATAGAATAAATGTATATTTTTTATATACAGAATGTCAGATTGTATATTAATATTTTTTTGGTGAAATAGAAGTACATTATGGCAAACCATTAACACAAGAAGATATATACATAGAAAGACTTATTACAGTCACCCTTAACATATACATATCTATTTAATAACGTCAATTGGTTTTGCAGTTACTAAATATGAGAATTGCAAATATGGTTGAATTTTGGTTATTTACTTATTTTCTCTGATTTTCCAGTAAATTATATCATCAGAGGAAGAGAATGGCTTCTGAAAAGTTATTTTTCAATGTGATACAATACTTTTTCATTCCTACAATGAGAATTATTTTGTTGCATTTGAATAACAAAAATAGAATAATATATAATTTGCTCAAATGCAGTCACAACAAAGCCATCAAAAGCTATGTTTTAAAACTATAAAACAAATGTTCCAGAAATATAGCAATAAGAACAGGAGAAATAAAAATAAAATAGCCAATATACAAAAATCTACATGTTTTTCCAATTTCCTTATATTATGAGATGGGCAAAATCAGATATAATACTTTAATATAAATTCTGTGGTGGGGGACGGAGCTAGCAATGGACCCGACCGGACGCCTCTCTAGAGAGCTCCGACATAAACCAACGATAAACGGCCAATTTAACCCATAAAAACCACAGCAAACGGGCACCTACCCAGGAGGTGGACACACCATTATGGGCCGAAAAATGAAAAAGCCCAAGGAGGATCGGGCATCTAACAGCCGAAATATCGGTGAACTCCTGCGGCGTGCACACCAGACAGCGTGGCCCAATATGGCGCCTCCGCATGAAACATCCTCTTACTCCTCCGAGGACTTCCATGCCGAGCTGGACAGAGGAGCCATGCTGGGAGCAGTGCCGAAGGTACGACTTACCCCACCTGCTGGCCAAGAACCAATTACCAAAGACATGCTGCAATCCATGCTAACGGAGCTGCGCTCCAATATAGCAGCCGACATAGCACAATTTAAAGAGACAGTGAATGGTGCACTCACACAGCTCACAGTCCTAGAGGCTACCTCCAGCAGCCAAGAATCCAGACTCACCAAAGTGGAGCAGAGACTTGAGGAGTTCCACCTGGCCCAGAGAAGCATGGAAACCAGGGTTGACACTCTGGAAGACCAGAGGCGACGACACAACCTTAAACTGAGGGGCATCCCTGACACAGTGAGTACGGAGGAAATGCCGCACTACATAAGGCGACTCATCTCCACCCGGCTACCGACCAAACAGGCAAAGGCACTTAAATTGGACGGCATGTTCAGGCTACCACCACCAAAAAACGCCCCCAACACCGCCACGGTGGACCTTATTCTCCGCTTTCAAACCATGCAAGACAAAGCCTTAATCTCTTCAGCGGTGAGGGGGAAAACCCCCATCCAATTCGAAGGCTCATCCCTGTTAATATTCCCTGACCTAACCAAAAAGACACTACTCTGGCGCAGATCTATGAAATCCCTTCTCCGCATCCTAAGAGACCAGGATGTGACCTACCGCTGGGGAAACGCTAGACAACTCACACTTACCCACCAAGGAGGCACCTACAGAGCCAAGAACCCACAAGAACTGGAGGCCACAATGCGCAGCCGGAAACTACTACCTGAACAGGACACATCGACCTCCCGTCTTCGCAACATGGATCCATCTAAGATCCTGGCTTACACCAAAAAAATTCTGTGGTGTTACAGAATTAAAGTCATACTCTAGGCACCAAAATAACTTTAGCTTAATGAAGGAGTTATGGTGTATAGATCATGCCCCTGCTGTCTCACTGCTCAATTCTCTGCCATTAAATCACTTTGTTTATGCAGCATTTGTCACACGCATCCCTGTGTCTTACACAGCCTTGAAAGAGACTTGGGTACAGGCTGAAACGTTGCGGGGAGAGAGGAAATACCACCAGGGGAGGAGGGAAATACCAATGGGGGGGAGGGGAGATACCACCGGGGAGGGAGAGGGGAGATACCACCGGGGAGGGAGAGGGGAGAAAACACCGGGGAGAGAGAGGGAGAGAGGGGAGATACCTACGGGGGGGAGAGGGGAGAAAACACCGGGGGGGGTAGATACCACCGGTGGGGGGGGAGAGGAGGGGAGATACCACTAAGGAACAGGAGGGGGAGGTTTCCTAAGGTACATACAGAGTGGCTCAGGAAGGACAAGCACCGAGGGACCTGGGGGTGGGAGGGGGAAAGACACACAGAGGGGCCAAAAAACCTCTCTTTCACACTACACACATACACAATGAATGCATCCTTACACATACACAGAAACACACGATGCATCCTTACAGACACACAGCCATAAATATACAATGCATCCCTACTCACACACCAAAACATACAGTGAATCCTACACACATAGAAACACACAATGTTTCCCTTACACACAATGCATCCACTACATACACACAATGCATCCCTCACACACACACACACACACACACACAAACACACACTGCTTCTCTTACACACGCAGAAACACAATGCACCTTACACACACTCAATGTACCTCTTACATACACAGAAACCCACCTTGTATCCCTTACACATTCAAATTTAAGGCCAGCGTAGCAGATCTGACAGCATACTTTGGCTGTTTTGACCTTAAAGTTAAAATTCAATTTGAATTCACCTTATGTTCCCACTCTAGTGTAAAATCCTGTTAGTGCAAAATAGCTGAATTGGAAATATTTTCTGTTTTCAGTTTGACTATTTTGGGCTTAAATATGACATTTACTTGGAATTTACTTTGAATGTCCAGGATTTCCCCCTTTAGTGAATAACCCTAAATGTGTTATAACCATGGATTAAAACAATTATTTCAGAACATAATTTCTCCACACCATGTATCTAAACTTGAGAACTTGTAGATTCTCCTGAGGGCTTTGGATCTTATTGGCATTTATGAGAAGTCTGAATAGAAAACAATGATGGCCATGGAAGTGTGGTGTAGCAGAATATCAGTGGGAAACGTGACATGTTTAATTGAAAGGGTGGAATAAAATTGTTACAGTGATTTTTAAGATTCAAGCAGCTCCACCACAGGAGAATCTAGGTCCCTGGAGAGCCAGGACTGTCTTCATAACAATAACAAAATCTAGCAGTCTTTAAAGAATCTGGTGCAAAAAAGTGATGCTTCTACCCTTCTATGAGCTTAGCATTGCAGTGTTGGCAAGAAAGGTCCATCTAAATAACCCAAGGGAACCAAGCTGGGAAATAAAGCTGAGCTGTAGAATTCTTCCAGTCTAGATATTTTAGGTTACAATTTACAATTATTAAGTCACTTCAACATAATTCCTAATTTAGTGAATAATGCCTTTGGATTTGTTTACTAAACAGTTTATAGTGGTGAATTGAAAACATGTTATAGGGACACTCCAGGCACCAACACAACATCATCTAAATTAAGTTGTTATGGTGCCTGAAGGCCCCTGGAGGCACTGTTACCTCAAGAGGTTAACCAATCTCGAAAGGTTTAACCCCTAAGTTGCCTACAGCACTGGACTACACTCCTCCCCTATTGGCATCCGGCTTCAGAATTTTCAATTACAGGGGACGCCACTGATTGGCTGAAAGCAGTCAGCTGATGCTCTCAGCCAATCAGTGACTCACTATTCACTAAACTGGCTTGCAAAGAAACAGAGTGGAGACCAGCACTGGAGGCAACCTATTGATTAAAGCATTTGAGAATGGTTTAACCCCTTGTGGTAACAGTGCATCCAGTGGCCTCGTGGCACAATTACAACTTTGGATGAAGTTGTTTTGGTGGCTGGAATGTTTCTTTAATACAAAAATGAATGTCAAAATGGTAGATTAGGAAAAAATGTTTTTCCATTTTCTCAATTCCAAATTGGTTTTCAATTCCCCTACATTCAATGTTTATTAAATAAAACTCTATGTCTTTCTGGTTAATATAGACCAGATCAAAAGAGATAAATTACAAAAACAAAAATAACTAAAAAACTAAAAATTCCAGCACTTTCCTTCCTATCATTTTTAAAAAGTATCTAACATATCAAGGACTTTCTGAAACAGGTTTACAAAATAATGGAAATAATTATTTAATAAGATAACATTGTTCCTTCCCACGATGTTGGAGTCCAAAGAGAGTTTTTTATTTTTTTGTCTTATTTATTATAATTTCTATGTAATCGCTGTTTTTTGACACAGTACCTAGAACTCTGCTCAATGATAAGTTGCAACTTCTTACTATGTATTAAACCATATATGTATTATTATAATGGTCGTGTTCATGAATAATTTAGCAATTTCAGCATAAACTTGTAGTTTTTTTCACCTTATTTGCATTTTCTCTTTAATTTAATGACAGGTCCGAAGGTTTAAATGACTTATAATGATCAGATTTACCTTAGAGTGTTTTAAAAAAATTATATTTAGTGTTCAGCATAGTAAGGTGATGAGACTGATTTTGCACTGAATCCCCTCATTATAAATAATGTAAGACTGGTTGAAAAGACTTGCTTTAAGGAATTCCATGCATCCATGTTATCGTTTTACATCTACACTTCATTAGATACCAAGCAGATACCAAGCAAAAGAGAGAGTTCAGCAGAAGGATTAATAAATCAAATTTAACAAGCAGAGAAAAGTGAGGTTTATGTTCACAAAAAGTAATACATTTCATGAAAAAGTAGTAATTTATCATTTTACGACTTAAGAGATCCTGTTATGCATAACTTAATTTTTTAGCATTTAAATTTTCTATAAAGTTGATATATATTGTACTCTGTCCTACTCAAATTTGGAGCTAAATTAACAAATTGTGTATTGTTCAATGTCTTGTTCTGACCCTCAGCATTGTCAGAAAAGTTATGTAGTTTTTAATGATTTTATAATTTTTTAAATCTATTTAGAATTTATATCTATTTGTTATTATTATGATTTAAATAAAGGAGTTGTTCTGCAGGTGGTGACCACAGACCACTTCTCCGTTTCTATGCTTCCTAGCTGATGTTTTGATCACTTTTGAATGCTGGTGGTGCTTTCAGTCTAGTGGTAGTATAAGACGGAGTCTACAACCCACACTCAGGTAGTGCAGCTCCTCCAGGATGGCACATCAATGTGAGCTGTGTCTGTCAGAGTAGTGTCCAGAGCATGGAGGCGCTACCAGGAGACAGGCCAGTACAGGAGATGTGGAGGAGGCCATAGGAGGGCAACAACCCAGCAGCAGGACCGCTACCTCTGCCTTTGTGCAAGGAGGAACAGGAGGAGCACCGCCAGGGCCCTGCAAAATGACTTCCAGCAGGCCACAAATGTGCATGTGTCTGCTCAAACGGTCAGAAACAAACTCTATTAGGGCCCGACGTCCACAGGTGGGGGTTCTGCTTACAGCCCAACACTGTGCAGGACGTTTGGCATTTGCCAGAGAACACTAAGATTGGCAAATTCGCCACTGGCACCCTGTGCTCTTCACAGATGAAAGCAGGTTCACACTGAGCACATGTGACCAATGTGACAGACTCTGGAAACGCCGTGGAGAAAGTTCTGCTGCCTGCAACATCCTCCAGCATGACCGGTTTGGCAGTGGGTCCGTAATGTTGTGGGGTGGCATTTCTTTGAGGGGCCACACAGCCCTCCATGTGCTTGCCAGAGGTAGCCTGACTGCCGTTAGGTACAGAGATGAGATCCTTAGACCCCTTGTGAGACCATATGCTGGTGCGGTTGGCCCTGGGTTCCTCCTAATGCAAGACAATGCTAGACCTCATGTTGCTGGAGTTTGTCAGCAGTTCCTGCAAGGCAAAAGCATTGATGCTATGGACTGGCCCGCCCGTTCCCCAGACCTGAATCCAATTGAGCATATCTGGGACATCATGTCTCGCTCCACCCACCAACATCACGTTACACCAGAGACGGGCTCCCACTAAAATACTATAAAACCTTTGCTGACAGTTTATACCCACCGCTGGTGGACTCCTTCAACGCGGTGAGGGAAGGCCAATGCATTCCTAAGCAGGACCTGATGGCACACATCACCATAATCCCCAAAGAGGCCAATCTCTCTCATTAACTGTGATGTTAAACTCCTAGCTAAGATCCTGGCAACGCGGCTCCATGCTGGTTCACTCGGACCAGGTGGGGTTCGTAATGGGCCGCGAGGCTAGAGACAACACTATCTGAGCGCTCACCCTTATGCATGGCAAAGACGCGGAGAAGGCCTTCGACAGAGTGGGTTGGACGTACCTCTTTGCCACCCTGACACACACGGGAATCAGACCATACATGAGGAGATGGATAGAAGCCCTATAGCAAGCACCGACAGCCCACCTCCTTGTCAACGGGGCACTGACCACCGAATTTACGATACACAATGGCACCAAACAAGGATGCCCCGTATCCTCCCTACTGTTTGTCCTTGCTCTGGAGCCATTCATGACACACATCAGACAAAACAGAGACATCACAGGGATCAAAACCGACGAGGTTCACCACAAAGTAGACGCATTCACAGACGATCTCTTTTTCTTCGTCACCAAACCGGAAATATCCCACCCCAACATCAAACATGCCTTTAAGGAGTTTGGAGAGATCTCCAATCTAAATATAAACTACACCAAATTGCATATCTTGAACGTCAGTGTGCCGAACAGACGCGCTGACCCCCTATGTCAAAGCTTCCTGTTCCAATGGGCTTATCAAAAGATCAGATACCTAGTGACCTGGCTAACCAAAGAGAGCAAAGACCTCTTTCAAGCAAACTTCACCACCACACTAACCACATTCCAAAAGGACATGAGGGATTGGGCACACCCGCACATATTGTGGCTGGGAAGGATACAGGTCCTAAAGATGAATTTCCTCCCACGACTATTATACTTATTTCAAGCCATCCCTATCTTCAACTCTCCTAGAGCAGCTACAATAAAATACATCTGGAATGGAAGGCGTCCCAGGATGAAAGCCAACACACTCATGCAACCCAAAGACAGGGGAGGCCTGGCAATGCCAGACTTCCACCTGTACTACACCACACATCTCCAAAGGGTGATGGAGTGGATGAAGAGCGGGGTCCATTTTAACGACACGCTGGGCATAAAAGGGTTAAACCGCCGTTTAGTAGATCTTTCCTTCCAGAGACACAGGCACAGCTACTGTAGACACCAATCCACCGAACCGGAGAAGCATCTGAATGCCGTAAACAGCTGAACTGGAACCACACGAATGCTGTAAACGGCCGAATAGGAAAAACCATACAAATAGGTTTACACACTAGCAGTCAAACTGGAACAGCATACAGTAAATCCCCCCAGAACGAGACAAAGCTCCGTGTTGAGGGTCAAGCAGTGAACAGACAGAGCTGTGGGTTTATTGTTCTTATGTACACATTCTTACACATTAGTACAACCCACAGGGTTTTGGAAAACAACCAATAAACATGTACAATACACTCAGACACTCACACAAAATCCTCCCCTTTGCCTGTGATCCAATTACCTTACACAATGGGTAATGTAATTATCACAGCCAAAGAAATACAGTTTTTCCACATTATTCATAACTTGAAAAGTATGCATCACATTTACATACATTTTCAGAATCAGCATACTCCAAATACAAACATATTTCAAAATCATCCAAATTGGTCCATTGGTTCAAAAGATTGATCGAAGTCCTTTGTGACCAAATGAAGCATGGCTTTTCTGCCCAAAACCAGTTCCACAGAGTCTTCTATTATATAAAGATATATAACTGTGCAGCCATTGCACAAAACAGGTACATTCAACATATCCCCAGATAGCTCAGATCTGAGCGCACATTATTCCTGAATGGCGCTCAGAGCACACACATACAGTTCAATTGCCATGGAGCCAAAGTCTTTCCCATAGTCTTTAATTATATGAATGGGCTCCATGGCATAGCTATCTGGGGTATCACCGCTCAAACCGGGCAAGCACCGAATGACCCGGCTTTCGTGTCTTCGCAGGGGAAAATCAAGCGTTTCAACATGGGGCCATAGTCTAAAGGCAGCAGGCGGGCAACCAGGCTCCTCCAATGCACAGTGGCGAGATTGGTTTCGTCACATCCATAAACTCTGGAAAGTGGCAGAGGAGACGGAGGCGGGCGTGCCGCTATCAGTAATACCCTGGGGCCGGAGAGACCGGGACATGTCCACATACACCAAACACACCCTGAATGTGTGGCGTAGGGCCTCGAGGACAAATGGTTTAGCACTCTACTCCTCCCCCCTAACACCACTGACACATAACATCGACTTCACGCCAGGCCTAGACCCAAAGGCATTTCAGGGAATACCAACGGCAAATCACCAACGGCAAATGTAAACCACTGACTGACATGCTCGGAGAAACCACACCTACATTCCTACACAGATTTAAACAGACACAGCTCGCCACCTTCGTGCACTCCCTACCACAGGGAACTGCACTCACCAGAGACCACACTATGCAACAGCCCAGATCTACTACCGCATGGTATCTCCTTCCCATACACAATGTTACAGACAGAGACCCCCATTGTTAAACCCCTCTTTATGGGAAAATGGGAAACAGCACTGAATAGGACGTTCACTGACGCGGAGTGGGAGCAAGTATGCTACCTCACCCACCATTGCTCGGTATACAGTAGGACCCAAGAGACAGCATTTAAAATCCTGACAAACTGGTATCGCACTCCACAGCTCCTTCACACCATCGATCCAGAGCAAACCAACCTGTGCTGGAGGTGCGAAAGGGAGGTGGGAACTGCGATACACATCTGGTGGGAATGCGAGGTAATCAGACCATACTGGGAGGGAATATACAAAATTCTGAAAATGTTCTCGGATGTGACACCCCCCCCTGGAACTGGCAGCAATGCTCCTCCACCACACGACAGTACCTAGATCTAAATACAAGAAATCCATGACAATTAGGATACTGAACGTAGCCAAACAGGTACTCCTAATATTGGAAGCAAAAAATGGCACCCCCGTTAGGGACATGGTTCACTCAAATGGAAGAACTCAGGGCAATAGAAGACTTGACCATGACAGCCACAGCCACGCCCACAACTTATGCGGAGACTTGGACACAATGGCTACTTGAGACCACTAAAGACGCTTTTACACTGAGGATTAAGGGCAACAACACCACAGAATGCCACCCCCCACCTGCCCAAGACCCTCCCCCACCCCCCCTAAAAGACAGAGACCAATATGGGCTTAGCGGCCCACCTATCAGACCACCTTGACACTCCAATGCGAACAAAGAGACAGGTACCGCAAACCCGCAAAACGCTACGCACCACCTAAACGTCCTGAACAAACCAAATGCTGTAGATACCTGGATACACCTTAAACCACCTACTAAAGTGGACATACATTGAAGCTTAATAAGGCATGAACAGTTGAACACACACAAGCAGAAATCCAAAACGCAGACTAGCAACTCATCACAACACATAAGAGAGTAGATGTAGAGTAGAACACTAACACGACAACGAGACACCAAAACAAACCTAAACACAACACGTGTGACACATGCCCTAATAACTGCTTACAAAATGTAAGGGACCTGCGTGTCCGACAACATTGTGGGCCTGCGAGCCCAAAAACGTATATGACTAACTAAACCTAACAAAACTACGTATTGAACATATACGGAGACCTGCGAGTCTCAGTGTTATCTAACACGTTACAGAACAAACCACTGTGGGCCTGCGAGCCCAAAAATGTATATGACTAACTAAATCTAACAATATTGCGTACTGAATAAATACGGAGACCTGCGAGTGTCACTGTTACCTAACACGTTTAAAAAACAAATAAAAATTATATTTAAAAAAAAACTAAACATTTTTTCTGGCACTGAGGCTAGATTTTGATTACAATGATGACCTCCCCTTTTCACCTTTTTCTCTCCCTTTGCAGTTCTGCCAGTGATGTTTTATTGAATATTATCATTGCTAATTTACCAGTTTAAAATTTTTAAAAAAAGTCTGACTTTCATTGTTTTTAACCATGTATGACAACAATATCTCTACAATATCTATTTTTATTAAATTAATTATGATTTGAGTTACACTCATGACCCCCAAACATAGTCAAAAGTTTGTCAACTTCTGAAGCTCTAATAGTTATTGAGTCAGCACCACGCTAACTCAAATTATATATACTGCAAGTAAAATATTTAAATCACTCTCTTGATTCTGATTGCAAGAATTTATTATATATATATATATTTTTTAAAAAACATATTGAAGCTGTATGGCATTCCCTCTGTCCTCTGACAGAATTCACAGATGGGGCAGAAGAGCACTGGTCTGTTGACATAGCAACCATGGGCTCTGCTCTTAACTATCTCAGAAAATGTCTATGGAACTTGAACTAATATTAAAATAACAAACACACACTCACACATATGAAAAATACTATAATTAAGAGTTTCAATATTTGATTCGTTTAAAAGAACATACTGTACTTCGAATTACATTTGTCAGTAATTTAGACAGTAATTCCTGCTGACTTGGTATATCTAGGTGGTTGCATTTCTATATCTGCATATACAGCAAAATATACATTTTATTTAAAGGGACATTCCACTTCCCAAATAAAACATTAAAAATAACTGTTTAGTAGATATAACCCTGTATGAAAATACACATTTAGTCAATTATAATAATAAAAAAAAAAAAAAAAAAAACAGTTTAGGATTATGAACTTTGATGCTGCCTACTTTTAACTAGCAGTGTATCTGGGTCATTTAAACCAGCCTCACGTTGACAATTACCAGATTTTACTAATTTCATGACGTAAAGTCATGATTTTATAAAGGACACGGAGGCGAGTATTGTGCTTTCTCTTTCTTTAATATACCTCAGCAGCAAAGAAAAAGAAAATGTATAAACATTAAAGAAACCAAACTGAGTACTCAAAGGGTTAACATAGTCTGTTATCCTTAACCAATAGGAACAGTCCTTCTATCCATAACCACCCATGTGACCTTTCCTCTCCCTCTTTCTTTGATCCTGCCGAAGCCGAACTGTAAAAAACCTTGCGAGATGACTTGACCCATAATCGGTGTTTCGTTATCTTCTCCATAGCAAACATGAAACATTAACCGACTGAACGGAGACGATAACCAATCATCCATGTCGTTGACGTGGAGTCGTTAAGCTGAAACGGGAGAGAAAAGAAATATGGTAATGTGTGGTCTAGTGACTGTATGTTACATATTCCATCAATAGTTCTTATTATACCTGACAACCTCTACAGACTACCTTACCTGCTGTAGGCTGCCTTATGTCACATGCCTGGAACTCATTATGCTCTAAACGTCATGCCAACCACACTATAATTCTTATCACTTCAACTTACTGGGTGGGAGTCCGGAACTCATGTTTATCTAATACCAACTTCGCGGTACTTACCATCGCCGCGATCCTCCTCGGGTGGGCCAATACTCGCCTCCGTGTCCTTTATAAAATCATGACTTTACGTCATGAAATTAGTAAAATCTGGTAATTTTATTAAAGGACACGGAGGTTCATATTGTGCTAGTTTAAAGCTGAGCAATGACTGAAGACGTGACATGTTCTGGAGGCCGAAAATAATATTCTTTAAAAGTGGACTCCCTGTAGCGGTACTTACCCTTTCCAGGGGCCGGCCGGGGTCCTCTGTTCGAGCCGCGCGCGGTCCTGCTGCTGCACGAGCCGCGCGCGGCTCAGCCGACCGCTGTGACTAGTAGCGGTCACATGTTCCACCTACTCTAAGAGCGCGCCGCGGGTATCGGGCGCGCTCTTAAAGGGACAGTGGGTGCCTAAATTGGAAAAGGCATCCCATTGGTCCCTGTCATGCCACACTCCCCATACACTTACCTTTTGGGGGCGTGGATGTGACAGGGACCAATCAAAGTAGATGTTTAGGTATTTATACTCACCTTCTTTCCTTTGTTCCTTGCCCTATCGTGGTTTCTGTATCAGTTCCCTTTAGCGCTTGTTGTGTTCAGTTGTGTTTCTCCGTATTGACCTTGGCTTTGTTTCTGACTACGTTTTCTCTTTATCCTTATCTGTTCTGGTTGTCGGCTTGTTGTTTACTGTGTACCAGACCCCGGCTTGTCCTAGTTTACGCTGTCTCTCTGTGCCCTTGATTTCGGATTGTTCCTGACTCTGTCTCCTCTCATATACATCGAGTCCGGCCATTCTAAGGTCCGGTAGACGTATCTCTCCTCTGTGTTGTCTTTTGTTTAGCTAAATCCTGCGTGTTGGGGTATATTCTCATTACATTACGATAGGGCCATGGACCCCGCAGATTTGGCTCAGCAAATGGCTTCTCACGAGGCAAGGTTTGTAGAGCAGGATCACCGTATGGATCAGATAGCACAGGCTCTCCAGACGCTCTTGTCTAGAACCATTCCTGCAACCGCACCGAACCCTCCTACACCTCATCCTCCCGAAGTATCCAATTCAACCAATGCTTCGCCCCATTTAACACCTCCTCCTAGGTATGGAGGGGAAGCCAAGACATGCAGAGGTTTTATTAATCAAATAGATTTCCACCTTGAGATGTATCCTCATTCCTTTCCCACTGATAGGTCTAAAGTGGGGTTTTTGATGCATCAACTTACTGACAAAGCACTAGAGTGGGCAAATCCTATTTGGGAGGCCAATGGACCTATGGTTCATGATTTCAATAGTTTTCTTGCGGCTTTTCGTAGAACTTTTGACACAACAAAGAGGTCAAAGAATGCCGCAAGAGCATTAATGAGGATTAAACAGGGGTCTAGGTCTGTGGCGGATTATGCTATTCAGTTTCGTACCCTTGCCTCACAGGTAGATTGGACCAATAATGGGTTAACTACTGCGTTCATGGAAGGTTTATCTGACACTATATTAGATGAGGTAGCGGCAAGGGAGCTTCCTATCCCATTAGAGGATCTTATTGACTACCTCATTGATATAGATAATAGAATTCGCGACAGGCTCTATACCAAAAACAAGAATAGACGTCTGGTCACATCTATTAACCCTAGAGTTGATAAACCTGAGAGTGTTAAAGTACCCGAGGAGGAACCCATGCAATTAGGGGTTGCCAAACTCTCGGATACTGAAAAACTACTTAGAAGAAGGAATGGACTCTGCCTATACTGTGGTAGGCGAGACCATATGGTAAGGGAATGTCCTTTGCGTCCGGAAAACTCTCGCACCTAAGACCTTATAGGGGACTGGCCTTGGGTGTGATCTCTAAGTCTCCTAAATTGCCTCCTAATCGTTTGCTTCTCCCTGTTTCCCTTCATATGGGGGTGAGTTGTATAGCAGAATGCATATTAGCCTTGGTTGATTCTGGGGCTGCTGAGAACTTTATTGACTCTGAGTTTGTTACGAAAAATAACATTCCCGTCAGAGAAAGGGAGATACCCTTGGCCATTGAGGCCATAGATGGTAGACCATTAAGTTCTCCAATTGTTACTCATGAAACTGTACCATTACACATGTATACAGGGGTTTTACACTTTGAAACCATTCGATTCCAGGTTATCACATCTCCCTCTTCTCACATTGTGTTAGGGTACCCATGGTTACGTACTCACAATCCCATTTTCGATTGGGAGTCAGGGCAAATAAAATCATGGAGCGATGCCTGCCATGAGTCCTGTACTATTGAAGTCACCCCTTTGAATTCTATTAATGTCCCTACAACTCCTCCTTTGTCCACTGTTATACCCTCTCAGTACTTATTTCTCAAAACTGTCTTCGATAAAAGGGAGGCTGACAAATTACCACCTCACAGACCCTACGATTGTGCTATCGATTTATTGCCTGGCACAATACCTCCAAAGGGCAGGGTGTACCCTTTATCTGTTCAAGAAAACCGTGTCATGGAGGAGTATATTAAGGAATCATTAGAAAAGGGGTTTATTAGGAGATCCTCTTCTCCGGCTGGAGCGGGGTTCTTCTTTGTATCAAAGAAAGAAGGTGATTTAAGACCGTGTATCGATTATAGAGGTCTAAATAAAATCACCATCAAAAATGCATATCCTATACCTTTAATCACGGAATTATTTGACAGACTCAAACATGCTACTGTATTCACTAAATTGGATCTTAGAGGTGCATACAATTTAATACGTATTAAGAAAGACCACGAATGGAAAACGGCATTCAACACTAGATCTGGCCATTACGAGTATACTGTTATGCCATTTGGTCTATGCAATGCCCCAGCAGTATTTCAAGAATTTATCAATGACGTTTTAAGAGACTTTATTCACACATTTGTAATTGTGTACTTAGACGACATATTAATATACTCTACAGATTTACACACTCATCACAGGCATGTTACGACAGTTCTGAAGACCCTTCTTGCTAATGGTCTTTATTGTAAACTGGAAAAATGTCTATTTGACCAATCCGAAGTCCAGTTTTTGGGGTATTTAATTTCCGCTAAAGGTTTTCGTATGGATCCCCAGAAGCTTTCTGCTGTCATGGAATGGCCTCTTCCACAAGGTTTGAAAGCCATTCAGCGTTTTCTTGGTTTCTCTAATTATTATAGACGCTTTATTAAAGGTTTTTCCTCTATTGTAGCGCCTATCACCCGTATGACAAGAAAGGGAGGCAATACTCGTGTCTGGTCTCCCGAGGCACTTCAGGCTTTTGAGTTTCTTAAAACCACATTCGCTTCTGCACCTATTTTACAGCACCCTATCCCCACACTGCCCTATATTCTTGAAGTTGATGCTTCTGATATCGGGGTAGGTGCTGTCTTATCCCAAAGAGAGTCGCCTGAAAAGCCATTGCATCCTTGTGGCTTCTTCTCCAAACAAATGTCCAAAGCAGAAAAGAATTATGATGTGGGTAATCGCGAACTCCTTGCTATTATTTTAGCACTGAAAGAATGGAGACATTTGTTAGAAGGAACTAAAGATCCTATTCTCATATTTACGGATCATAAGAACCTATCCTACCTTAGTGAGGCTAAAAGACTGTCTTCTCAGCAGGCTAGGTGGTCACTATTTTTGTCCCATTTCAATTACATTATCACCTATAGGCCAGGTGACCGCAACACTAAAGCAGACGCTCTGTCCAGACAGTTCGAAACTGCTGACAAACAGGAGATTGATGTTACTCCTGTGATTCCCCCAGAAAGGATAATCGCTACCACTGTTTTGTCTATTTCTTCGTCCCTCTTGCAGGCCATACAAGCGAAACAAAACATGGCACCTAGCGAGAGACCTACTGATAAACTATTCGTTGATGTTCCCGAGAGACGGGAGATTCTGTCGTTGTATCATGACACTAAGACTGCTGGACATCCTGGTATTTCCAAAACGGTGTCAGCAGTTTCTCGGTATTTTTGGTGGGATTCCTTACGCAAGGATGTCACTGACTATATAGGTGCTTGTACTACTTGTGCCTGTATGAAATCTTCTCGTAGGGTTCCTTGTGGGCTGTTGCATCCGTTACCTATTCCCGAGAGACCTTGGTCTAACCTGTCCATGGATTTTATTGTTGAATTACCTCCCTCGAATGGTAACACAGTTATCCTAATGATAGTGGATCGGTTTTCCAAGATGGCTCACTTTGTGTCTCTTCACAAGTTGCCCACGTCCAGGGAACTAGCACTTGTTTTCGCCAGAGAGGTGTTTCGATTACACGGCATTCCCGTATCTATTGTATCTGACAGGGGTAGCCAATTTATTTCCAGGTTCTGGAAAGCCTTTTGTTCGGAAATGGGTATTTCTCTCTCATTTTCTTCCGCTTACCACCCCCAGTCTAATGGAGCTGCCGAACGTGCCAATCAATCTCTGGAGCAGTACCTTCGTTGTTTCGTATCCCACCATCAGAACAATTGGTCTGACCTTCTTCCTTGGGCTGAGTTTGCTCGGAATAACGCTACTCATGATTCTTCCGGCAAGAGTCCTTTTTACGTTGTATATGGCCAACATCCTGTTGTTCTTCCGGCTGCTTTCTCCTCACAGGGCATGCCAGTTCTGGATGAACATTTGGCTAATTTGCGTAATACTTGGGAGCAGGTTCAGCGTTCTTTGGTGGATTCCGCTGCTCGCCAGAAGGTGCAGGCTGACAAGCATCGCAGGGCGGCTCCTTCTTATGTTGTGGGGGACAGGGTTCTGCTTTCTACGCGAAACATTCGCCTCCGGGTGCCTTCTATGAAATTGGCTCCCCGCTTTATTGGTCCTTATCGTATTCTGCATAAGGTTAATCCTGTTTCGTATGCCTTGGGTCTCCCTAAGAATCTGCGTATTCCTAATGTCTTTCACACCTCGTTGTTGAAGCCTTTCGTACGCAACCGCTACACCCGACATGCACCTCCTCCCCCTCCTGTTTCTGTGGAGGGTCATGAGGAATTTGAAGTTTCTGCAGTTCTTGACTCTCGTTTCCTTAGGGGCCGACTTCAGTACCTAGTGCATTGGAAGGGCTATGGGCCTGAGGAGCATAGTTGGATTTCCGCTGACGCGGTTCACGCTCCTCGTCTTGTGCGCTCTTTCCATTCTCGTTTTCCTGCCAGGCCTGGCCCTCCCCGCCCGGAGGGCGTGTCCTCAGGGGGGGGTAATGTAGCGGTACTTACCCTTTCCAGGGGCCGGCCGGGGTCCTCTGTTCGAGCCGCGCGCGGTCCTGCTGCTGCACGAGCCGCGCGCGGCTCAGCCGACCGCTGTGACTAGTAGCGGTCACATGTTCCACCTACTCTAAGAGCGCGCCGCGGGTATCGGGCGCGCTCTTAAAGGGACAGTGGGTGCCTAAATTGGAAAAGGCATCCCATTGGTCCCTGTCATGCCACACTCCCCATACACTTACCTTTTGGGGGCGTGGATGTGACAGGGACCAATCAAAGTAGATGTTTAGGTATTTATACTCACCTTCTTTCCTTTGTTCCTTGCCCTATCGTGGTTTCTGTATCAGTTCCCTTTAGCGCTTGTTGTGTTCAGTTGTGTTTCTCCGTATTGACCTTGGCTTTGTTTCTGACTACGTTTTCTCTTTATCCTTATCTGTTCTGGTTGTCGGCTTGTTGTTTACTGTGTACCAGACCCCGGCTTGTCCTAGTTTACGCTGTCTCTCTGTGCCCTTGATTTCGGATTGTTCCTGACTCTGTCTCCTCTCATATACGTCGAGTCCGGCCATTCTAAGGTCCGGTAGACGTATCTCTCCTCTGTGTTGTCTTTTGTTTAGCTAAATCCTGCGTGTTGGGGTATATTCTCGTTACACTCCCGCGACCAATCCGCCGTACGTAAAAGGTCTTCCAATCTACAGCCTAACGTAACTGCTTTGGTCGCTATAGCCCCCCTCATGGAGTGTGCCTTGTACACGGAGGTATCAATATTTGCGGAGGCCATTACCCATTTTATCCATCTAGCTATCGTAACTGTCGATACTGGGTGATGCGGTGCCTTGATGGCTATAAATAGTTCATGTCTATGAGGGTCTCTTAATGCCCGTGTTCGTTCCTCATATTCTTTGAGACAAACTATAGGGCATAGATTTACATTGTGAGGGAACGCTGGATAGGATACCGTCGAAATCGCAGTTTTTGTACGTCTGGAAATGTTGGAGTGAATGAACGTGCGTCTACATCCAATGCTCGCACCTCGGATACTCTTTTGCATGATATCAAGCAGAAAAGCATTGCCAGTTTCGCTGATAGTTGTTTCAGCGTAAGGTCGGAGTTCCGTGGCCATTGCTCCATTAGATTCAGGACTAAGTTTACGTCCCACGTTGATGTATACCTAGGTCGTGGTGGCCTTGCAAAACGAACACCTCGTAGGAGTCTGCATACCATTGCGTGTCTCCCTATCGGTGCACCTTCTAGCCCGTGATGTCCTGCTGAAATCGCTGACCTATAGCTGTTAATAGTCCGGTAGGCTAGACCTTGCTCGAACAAACCCGTCAAGAAACACAGAATGCTGTTCAATGGCGCACATACCGGATCCCCTAGTTTGTTCCATGCAGCAACCACTCCAGATGCTCCATGCCCGTCTGTAGGACCTCCGAGTTCCTGGTGCCCAGGCCCCTGCCAGTAGCTCCAACGTTGTCCGTGGAACCTCCGGTATGACCGAGAGTCCCCGGAAAGGAGCCACGCTAGTAGCCTGAGGTGCCCGTGCATTAACAAAAGGGTGCGAGTTCCCTTCCGGATCCGTCAAGAGGTGAGGGTCCGCTGGTAGCATTCTGGGGAGGTCTATAGACATCTCCATGAGGGACGGGAACCATGGTTGTGCCGTCCAAAATGGTGCGACCAACACCAAGGTCGTCTGCGAGCGGCCGAGATGGACCAGTGTTCGTGCCAGCAGAGCGAACGGTGGGAATGCATAGTCTCTTCCGCGGCCATGGTTGGAGGAACGCATCCGTAGCCACTGCATCCGGGTCCGGCCTCCAGCTGAAGAACTCCGGTAGGTGCGTATTCAAACGAGAAGCAAACAGATCCATGTGCATCGGGCCCCACAGTGTTTGCAAACGCAGGAATACTTCCCGACTCAATCGCCAATCGCTGTTGTCCCGTAGGTATCTGGAATTCCAATCCGCTACTGTATTCGAGAGGCCCTGGATGTAATTCGGCCCGTACTGAGATGCTGCGGTCCAGGCAAAACTGCCAGAATTCCATGGCTAAGTCCGCCAAGAGCTTGGATCTGGTGCCGCCCAGGCGGTTGATGTATTGCACCGCTGATATGTTGTCCATCCGTAGGACGATGGAACAATGTGTCCTGGTTCCCAGGAGACTTTTCAGTGCGAATGATCCCGCCATAAGCTCCAAACCGTTGATATGCATCGATCTTTCAGACTGGGACCATCTTCCGCCTGTGGAAATACGCCCACAACGTGCTCCCCAGCCCTGCGTGCTGGCATCGGATTCTATTATGCAATCCGGGGCGTTGCCAAAAATCGCTTTCCCGTTCCATGCCTCCATGTGTTGCAACCACCATTCGAGTTCCGCCTTGGCCGTGTGATCGAGCGGCACGGAGTCTGAATAAGATCGACCCAATTGTAGATGTGTGGTCTTTAACCTTTGTAGGGCCCTGTAGTGTAGAGGCCCGGGAAAGATCGCCTGAATGGAGGCTGAGAGGAGTCCAATTATCCTTGCCAGCTGTCGCACCGTGAGTGTCAGTCGACGTAGAGTTCTGTGGATCTCCTTTTTGATAACCTTGTTCTTTTCCTGCTGTAAATTCAGAGTCCCCTGGACTGCGTTGATAGTGAAACCCAGGAATTCCATGGACTGTGAGGGGATCAACACTGATTTCTCCCAATTGATGAGAAAACCGAGGTTGCGCAAAAGCTGTATTGTCCATGATAAGTGTTGTCGGAGCATGCTTACCTCCTGTGCCATGATCAATATATCGTCCAGATAGACGATCATGCGCACTCCTCTGCTGCGTAGCAGCGCCACCGCCAGTTTCAAGAGCTTCGTAAAGCACCACGGAGCGGAAGACAGGCCGAATGGGAGGCAATTTGACCATCCAGTCTCCCAGCCTGAGGAGATCCCGCAGACAAAGAATCGCCTCCATTTTGAAGTGATGGTACCGTACGAACGCGTTGAGGGGGCGTAGGTTTATTAACGGTCTTACTCCGCCGCCCTTTTTGGGGACCAAAAAGAGATTGCTCAGGAAACCTGGGGAATGATACGCAACTCGCTAAAGCGCCCTTTTCCCTTAACGATCTGATTTCCTGGGACACGAGACTTTTGTCTTTCGGGGAAAACACCATTGGTCGAGGGGCTGCTAGTTGGACTGGGGTTTGTACAAAGTCTATCTGATACCCCACAACAGTGTTGAGAACCCAGGCATCGGACGTGAGTTGTGCCATGCCCCAATAAAATGGGCTAGTCTGCCCCCTACAGCTGAAGTAGAAAATCGGAAAGAAGAAAGGGTACTCACCATAAGGTTGTCGGCCGTATGTAGCGCCTCTGCGCCCCCTGGGTTGCCATGGCCTGCCCCGGACAGGAAAGAATGGTGAAGGGTTCCTGACCTCTGGCAGCTGAAATCTGGGTGCGGGGGAGCCTCGGTAGCCTCGATAGGAGCCCCGTGATGACCGGCTAGACAGACGGCCCCGTTGTCTGCCAGCCCCCCCAAAAACCTTTGGGGCGAACACCCGCTTCAAGTTTGTTTGTGCCTTGTCCAGGGCCGTAAACGTACTAACATAATTGCCTAATTCCTTGACAAAATTATCCCAGAAGAGGAGGCCCTTTGCCTGCGGTCCGGGTTCAGCAATGGCTATGTTGACCAGCTTCGGGTCAATTTTCATGAGGACCGCTTTGCGTCTCTCTGTACAGAGTGCTGCATTGGAATTGCCAATGAGACATATTGAGCGTTGTGCCCACTCTCGGATAGAGGTCCACAGGCGTGCCATTTGAAATCGTCTCTTCGACCATGTCGAAGATGTTTGCGCTGGGGCCCAGCGAGTCAAGTACTTTATCTAGGCAGTGGCGTAGCGAATAATCTAGGCCTTTTTTGGCTTTCCAGCCCGACTTTCCCAGAAACTGGGCAATCTTTGGGTCCAGTTCTGGAGTGGCGCACGCCAGATCTGGCACCGTTGGGTGTGGGCATTCGGCCCTCAACTTATTCCTAGTAGCCTTGTCTAGGGGCTTCCTAATTCTGGCTGCTATATACTGAGCCAGGTGGTCCGCCGGGAACCATTCAGTCGACCTAGGATGTTGCAGATCGTCCGGTTAAACAAGGGTTCCCCTTGCGGATCAAGGATAACTGAGTCATCTGCTTTGTCATGACCCTTGGTGGGTGGCCTGTCAGAGAAATTACTTTCCGGAGAAGAATTCTCCGAGTCTTGCGAGCCCATATCTTCAGACTCACTCAATACCTCCTCTTGGTCCGAATCAGAATCGGATATTTCCTTCCCGGCTTTCGCCCATTTCCATGACCGCACCGCTTTTGCCCGGTGGGAGGCTCTCTTACGTGGGGGCCCCACGTCCTCATCAGTGACAGGACGCAACCTGTCCGTCATAAACATTTTGGAGGTTTGTTTGCCCATGTGATGGATCTTTGCAGTAGCCTTGCGACTGCTAAGGGGGGCAGGCTCATCATCCTGGGCCTTGGAGCTGTGGTCCCCGGAGCTGTGGCCAGACGCCATGATGGCGTTACTGATGGATTGGGTCAGGTTATCTGACATCGCCCCCATTGCCGTATAGATTGCTTGTGTGACTGATTTTGCCATGGTTGCATCAAGCAGGGAGTGGAACTCCTCTGAGTTCAGTTGCTCTACTGACCCCACCTCCTCCCTCTGAGAGGAGATAGGCTGCGGAACCAGGGCCCCACGGGGTGTGGTGCCCAGGCTGCCTGTAGGCACAGTGGCCCGCTCCTGTTCTGTGGGGTGTTGCATGATGAGACTAATATTGATGTATTGGTGTAACACCCTATGGCAATAGGCAATAACTTTATTGCTGGCCATTTAAGGTACCCTGTATGGCAGAAATGGAAATACTACTGAAGGTGATAACCACCCACCAGCCTGTCACTTTAAGGCCCAGGTAAGAATTAACTATATGGATTCTCCTACGTATAAGAGACTGATCCTCAGCAGGTGTTAGGGCAAGGCACAGACAAGCTGTCAGCTTACCTAGTGTTCCCTCCGGAATGGCATCAGAGGGGGGGACACTAGGGAGCTGACAGTTGCAGCCTACACCCACTCCGAGCGCTCCCGCCCTTCAGGAGGCTGGGAGTGTCGGAGAAAAAGCGCGGGAACAAAGACCGCCGAGAAGCCGGCAGTGAAAATGGCCCGGCTGATACTGTCCGCGCCGGCAACAGTCGGCGCGGAGATCAGCTGGGAAGCCGCAGTAAAAAACCCGACGCGCGGGTTATAAACTACCCGACGGGGGGGGAGGGAGGGAGGATTAGGAGTATGTCTCCCGAACGGGGAAGTAGACAGACGGCAACCTAGAGAGACTAAATGTAGTAACTCTGACCCTCAGTCACTCCCCCAAAGCTACAGCAAAATAAATTTAGACAAAGAATAAATATCAAGAAATAAATATCAAGAAATAAATAATCCAAAACACTAAGAAATGACAGTTACATAAACATATTTCCAATCTAATTATCCAAACAGAATGAACACAATTTAAGAGAGCTAAAATTAGGTGATACTTAGCTGAGGCAGGATCAAAGAAAGAGGGAGAGGAAAGGTCACATGGGTGGTTATGGATAGAAGGACTGTTCCTATTGGTTAAGGATAACAGACTATGTTAACCCTTTGAGTACTCAGTTTGGTTTCTTTAATGTTTGTACATTTTCTTTTTCTTTGCTGCTGAGGTATATTAAAGAAAGAGAAAGCACAATATGAGCCTCCGTGTCCTTTAATAAAATTCTGGATATGTTGGTTAGTCAAACTAACCATGATTAACTAATTTTGAAGCCCAATTAACTCTGCTTCCATCTCCTAAAAACATGGATTTGATATATTCTTTTGTCATTTGTATAATTTTATTTGAAGAACTAAATTATCTCTGTCCCTCAGTTTTAATCTGGTCACCTCTATTCTATTAAATTTAAATTTGAAGAAGCAATGTGTCCTTTATATTCCATCATTATGTTGGTTTCTAAAGTTACACTAACTCTTTCAATATAAAGATACATTTTAATGTTGTACTTGTATGAAGGTCAAATTATTTTAGGCTCATTCTCAGATGAAAGATCCAAGAGGCTTGATAAATAGCTTTGAGTCTCTGCTGAATATTAATTGAGAATATACTGTATAATCATAACTCTACCATCGACTCAGTGATTAATTTGTGATATAATTAAAGAATGCTGCTTCCCTCTTCATAACCGGCCACAAGGTCCATTTCATTACATTTACAATAATGCAACCAAACAAAGGGGGAACGGTCAAATACATTTTATTAAGTGGGAAACATGTTAATATGCTTTAGCACAGTATACTTCTCCTTACCCCGGAATATAATTCCATAAAATTATATATTACTTGCTGATGTTGTATTGTCTGAGAAAATGTCAGTTGATGGGGTTGTCTTTTTTATATATGAACAAATTGACATTATACAATCCATACTAAAATAATACTTGGTAACTAAAAATATCAATGAATACTGTTTCTTAATTTCTTAATTCGTACTACCCAGTTATGTAGAAAAGGAATGTACATTTAACATCAAACCAGATAGTATTACTAGATATTTTAGGATATTTTAAGAACCAGATGGCCATCTACTGGAACATGTATGAGATTTCCTGTAAATAGAGATTTGTCATAATATGGCAGTTGACAAAATTGGCAAAACATATGAAATAGACTTTTGCTTCAATAAAAAAAGATACTGAGTTTTGGGCCATTCTCAGTGTCTCAGATCTGCTGTATGCTATCCAACCAACTGACGAGTTCCATTAAAAGTCAAAACAATTGTCTGAGGTTGCTTTTATATCTCACGCAGAGGGAACTTGCCAGCATTTTGGATCTGGACTACCCTTGTGGGCAGGATCAGTCTGATATGCAAATGGTATAGATTCTCTCTGTATTGGCACACGTGAGCAAAAACATTTTTGATACACCCAGCAAGGTTTCAACACTTCCAAATAACTGTCAAATCTCATAGTAGACATGTATGTGCTGGTTTCATTATTTATTATTCTTTGATTTTGTGGTGGAAACTCCTAATCAAAGACTCACCGCTAGTGAGTAGAACTATTTGTAACACTGTTTGTCATTGGCAATGTTAAGCCAAAACAGCCAAGCTGTAAATCATATGTTTGGGTACAACTGGGATATAGTGAACAGATATTTATAACACATAGATCAAAGGGCATTAATGCAATATATGGATTTGAATATTTATGGGGAGTATGTCCTTAGGTCTAATGGTGAGTCGAAGGTATTGGGTAATTTAATTTGAATAAATCTAGTACAAATGGTAGTCCACAAAAGGAAATATGGCCTTTCTTATTAAAATAATTTACCATTCTAGATTTTTCTGGATTTTAATGTTATAACCAGTTTTATTAAATTATTAATTTTTGGTTTGTTAATATCAAAATGATTTTTAAATATGCGCTTTTTAATATTCAATTATGTAGTTTGTCTTTGTGAAAAGATAAGGTTTTAATGCATTTTTTTGGGGAATTATTATTTGGGGGGGGAGGGGCGAAGTGACAAGGCTTTGGAATATTTAATATTTTTCACCTACAGAAATGTTAATCTGGTCATGGTTCCATGACAATATTTATGTAAACATATTAAAACATTTGTATATTTTATGTTTATCTGAATATTAAAATGAAGTCAGTAAGTGCAACTTTACAGCTCAGTTTTTTTGTGCTTATTTGTACATGTACGGACATTAGTGGTCTATGCAGCATTAATATGACACTTCTATGTTAACATATTTTCATCCATTCTTGGTTTTGATACCATAATCCCCAATAAACACTGACTTCCATATTGGCAGATTGTATGGTAGCTTAGTAGAGCTATAAGAAACACTTATAGACCTCCATGTGTTCTATTTATTCCAAAACTCAGTACCTAAGTACATACAGATATTATATATATTTCCTTTAAAAATATTCACAAACCATTTAGTTATTATGTATATATACTGTCAGCATACAGTACTCAGAGGATGAAACAAGAACAAGTCACATTATGCTAATCAGCATGTTTTGTGGATCTGCTCATAACCTTTCTTTTTTTTTTTCACTCGTTACTTTTCCCTTGTTACCATGGAAACTTCAGTCTCATTTTCCAGGGAGACACATTTTCAGCAACTGATATCAAAATTCTTAACTACAGCATTCGAAAGTTAGAAAGTCATCAAAAAAGATTTTGCAGTGGTAACAGACAGACAAATTTTTTATGGATTGCAAGTCAGCTGTGACTTTTAAGTCCTTCTCATGAGCAGAAAATAATCTTGCTGCTGTCACTTTGGCAGGAAGCCTTTATAGTGTGGATTGGATACCTAAGGCACTTCTTTGGGAACTGTAACTCTGACGGACTCATTAATATGCTCCGAAAGTGCACTTAAAGAATGGAAATGATGTTTCCTGATTACAGCAGGAGTCTTATCAAATAGGTAAAAATATGTTGTTAAAGAGTTTCCATGCAATCAGTATTCCATTATTGCTGTGCTATCACTTATATTATTTTGTTAAGACACATTAATATCCAGATGTGGCATTTTAAAATAACTATTCGGCCAGACTTACTGTCTACATTCTGGTGGAAAATCTGACAATTGTCCCAAAACTGATATTTCCAGTTTAGCGCAGTTAGAGGGGGAGAATGTGACTTACAATCGTAAAAAAAATTAAAAATGAACAGAAGGTATTTAAAGTGTTGCTCCAAACATCATAGTGGTTCAGCCATCGGTAGTGGTTATGGGGGTAGTAGTACCTTGGAGTTTTTCCATAGTAATGAGGCAAACCGTTTTACAGCAGCTTGCTCTTTTACCTGGTCCTGCTGGGCACCGGGTCTCCTCTGAAGGCAGATTTACAACATCTGGATCCTGCATAGCTGTAGAAGATGGATGTTGATCCTGCCGCTCATTCATTGACTGAGTGCATCAGCTGAATGCTCTAAGCCAATGAATGAACTGAAATACGTACAAAAATTTGCACAAAAGTCTGCATGGTGTTCCCAGCCTGACTGATGACACCTAATGATGCTGCTCAAAATGGATTTACATCTCCAGCAGGGGTTAAAATTGGTATGTGCAGCATTTCACAGTGAATCACTGTACATACAGACTCCAGACACCATGACCACTTCAAAATAACTGAAATGGTTATGGTGTTGGAGTAACCCTTTAGCTCTCATACTAACAAGGACTGTACAGGATGATGGATGTCCGAAAGCACAGTAAAAATTGACATTTTGGGTATAAAGTAGTGTGTTAATGCAGGTAAGCAGAAAATAGATTAGATAAATAAAACACTAGATTTACATTGATCAACTAATAAATATTAAAATTCTGATATATTTTAAAATGATGTGTAATATGTTTCTTCTCTATACCTATATAATGTACTTTATCTTTACAAAACATAGATTGGAAAATTGTCAACCAGGAATGCATTCTAAGAGGTTGATAAGATCACAGTATGGGGAATTCATATACTGCAAATAAAAAGAGGTTCTGCCAAACATACTAAAAACATACGCACTTATTTAATAAAATATTCTGTGTTAGTTACAGAAACTTGTAGAAGTGGATTGCTCTGAGGCCGTTCTATATATTAAGTCATGCATTATCTCCCATGGGCACTAATTGTTACCTAATTTAAAATGAGAGACCTGTGCCCCTGTCCTGCCTGATGTGTTTTCTTTGTGCCAGAATGTCCCAAATAAAGCTTAACAAAACCTCATGTTCCTTGTTAAATTATGTCATAATTTGATGCTTAACTGCCTCAGGTTGTTAAAATCATATTATGCATATGTAAACCTTGGCCACATCTTCTCTAATTGCTTGAGTCCCCTGGCTTGCCTTGCCATGTGTAACCTTGTTCCTTTGTACCATCAGTTCCTCTGTTAGTTCCTCTTGACTTACTCTTGTGGATTTCCCTTGTCCTCCATTGTTAGATGGATGACTACTCTCACAGATCACCCATGTCTATGGCTACGTGACAACTCTCATGGATTATCCTTGTTACTCTCTGCAACAGTGGCAACAGACCCAAGCCTACGAGTCACAATCACACTCTTGTATCTTCCTTGTATTTACTCATTCATATGGACTTTGTCCCATATGTTCAACTCATGGCAAACTTCATAATTGTCTTACTCCCATACCTTTTCTTTCCAAAAGACTCTGTTCTGACTACTGTTTTTACTCAATTCTTGATAAACCTCACCATTGCCTTGTTACAAGTTTCTCTGCTCAACAAATTCATGCCTCATCAAACCTCTGTTGCCTCCATTGTTCACTAGGTGACATAAGCGGCTCACCTCTATTCCCTTGTTCTGTAAAATTCAAGATGTGTAAGTCAGCCCCGATGGGATCCTTTGTCCTTGGGTACTGAATGTACAGTAGGTCTCCTGGTGCTCCTAACTAAAAAGTTACTTTATTGTTAAGCTATACTAAAGTATATAAGGAGATACTACCTCTCTGGATATTCATCAGTTATTTCATTTACTGCTTAAACTATTGTGTGCTCAAACTATTGTACAATATTACACCATCACTACCAGGAATAATGCTACTTCATTGTTCTTTAGTATGATGTGAATAAAAAAAAATTAGCATGAAGTCACTATGCCATTGGAAATAATTTTGTGAACTCTCCTTACTGTATAAATCTGTAAAATGCTAATTATATGGCTGTTTTAATTACTATGTATGTTAAAGAGGTCAGACATTTGTAAATCAGAGAATCACAAAAAATATCAAAATATTAATTTATAAGGCTTCCCCCAAGATCAGTTGGAGTTGTCTGATTGGTTGGATTACAAGTGTTCTGACTAACAAGCCTAATTTATCTTGAAACTTGCATGGGAATATTTGGTGGGCTCCAGGTAAGAAGTCAATTATGCAGTGGACACCAGATAAAAAGTTAAACTGTTTAAATACTTAGTTTGGGTAGGCGGGTGTCAGGGAACTTCTTGCACCATACCTACTTCAGCATGTCCCTTTAAGAATACTTTACAGATGTCACCATTTTACCCCAACCATGATATTTTGTCAAGTAACAAAGTGTGTGAGTCTGTACTTTACATTAGGGTATGTTTTAAAAATTCAAGTTTAGAAAATACAGAAGCTTATTTTGTATAGTGAATTTTTGTTGTTGTTCTTTAATGATAATTATACTGCTGATTTAATAAACATTGCTCTGAGTAGAGAAATTAATTGCTAGTTAAATAATTCATACATTTCTCTTGGGTTATTACTTAGTTTCTCCAGAATTATTTCCTGAACAACAGTGAAGTGTGCTTAATTTTAATATGCTATACAGAAAATTAATTAATGTTTTTTTGAAAAGGTTAGCAGTGTACGATACATTTCTAATGTAACACAAAATAAAAACATAGACATTAAGCTTAGCAAGGGGAAACAATACAGCTGATGGATCTGCGATCTTTACAACTTTGTATTTTTGTGTTTAATATAGTAATACAGCCTTAGAAAACACAGCTTGCAATTTAGGATATTTTCCCCAAATGTCCTATCATTTCATGCATTACTTTGAAAAGTTGGTTAACCACTTTAGCCAAGTGGACGTACTATTACATGAGAAAACTGGGTTCTTATGGACCCAGTGCCGGCCCAAGGCATTGTGCTGCCTGGATCAAAGGATGAAATCCCACCACCCTCCTCCCACCCTTCCCCAACAAAACCACACCAAGCAAAAATGCCCACACCCATTATGTTATGCAGCGTGTGTAGTGAATGCAGTGTCTGTGGATTGCATACAGTGTATGTAGTGATTGCATTGTGTGTCTGTATAGTGGATGCAGCGTGTGTGTATTTTGTAATGGATGCAGTGTGTGGATAGCAAATGCAGAGCGTGTGTGTATATAGTGGATGCAGAGTGTGTGTATAGTGGATGCAGTGTGTGTGTATAGTGGATACAGTGTGTGTGTGTGTGTGTGTGTGTGCAAAGTGGGTGCAGTCTGTGTGTGTGTATAGTGGATGCAGGAGGGAGGGGGTGGCAGAGTTAGGGACAGGGTGACAGGTGGAAGAGTGACTTAGGGAGGAGGTGACATAGTGATCAAGTAGGTGACAGGTGGCATAGTGACTGTGGGTGACAGTGTGGGTGGTAGAGTGACTAAGGGAGGGAGGGGGTGACACAGGTGGCAGAGTGACTCAGGAAGGGAGAGGGTGGCAGAGTAATGGAGGGGGGATGGCAGAGTGAGGGAGGGGGTGACAGGTGGTAGAGTGACTGAGGGAATGGAGGGGGTGACATGTGGTAGAGTGACTGAGGGAGGGAGGGAGCGGGTGACAGGTGGCAGAGTGACTGAGGGAGGGGTTGACACAGTGAGGATGACAGGTGGCAGAGTGACTGAGGGGGGATAGAGTGGGTGGCAGAGTGACTGAGGGAGGGGTTGACACAGGTGACATAGTGGGTGACCGGTGGCAGAGTGACTAAGGTAGGGAGGGAGTGGCAGATTGAGGGAGGGGGTGACAGGTGGTAGAGTGACTGACGGAGGGAGGGGGTGACACAGTAAGGGAGAGGTGACACAGTAAGGGAGGGGGTGGCAGAGTGACTAAGGGAGGGAGGGAGTAACACAGTAAGGGAGGGGTGACACAGTAAGGGAGGGGCTGGCAGAGTGACTGAGGGAGGGGGTGGCATAGTCACTCTGCCAGCCCCTCCCTTAATGTGTCACCCCTTCCTTACGGTGTCTCCACCTCCTTCAGTCATTCTGCCACCCCCACCCTTAATGTGTCACCCCTCCCTTACTGTGTCACCCCCTCCCTCCGTTTCTCTGATTTGAGCTTGTAACTTCACAAAATTCTGTAAAGGGTATTCCTGAACAGACATGATGTAGCGGAGAACATTTTTTTTTTTTTTTTATTGGAGTAGAATACATGATGCATACAAAATACACAGAAAAATTTCTCATGTTTGAAAACTCAAAATAAATATTACATCAAACTTTAGTAGACACTAGTGGTAACATGGCCATATGAAAAGTGTCAAAGTGCATCTAATTAGGATGTGTGCTTTATAAAATATACTTTAGTTTGGCATTTTTTCAACATTATGTATTCAGCATTAAATCAGAGAACTAAATGTTCCAATGACATTAAACAATAGAGGACAATAGATTGAAAAAAGGTACATTCAGATGGCGCAGTACATTAAATTGGCATTAGGATATTTTGCATATATAAACAGTAACAATAACAATAAGATGATGTTCACTTTGAGACAATGCATAAACTACAGTATAGATGGTACATGGTACCAGATAGACTGGCTTGTATATATCCCAATACCTCAAATAAATGCTGAAGGTTCCATTCAGAAAGGGGCATGATGCACCACGTTTGGTGGATGTGTTCAAAGATAGCACCCTGTGGAGGAGGAGACGTCTAAAGCTATAGGTAGGAAGATCACTCTCACACCAGAATGTAGCCTCCTTTTCATGACTTTGGAAGAGTATACTAGAACTGAGTCATGCCTATTATACCACATACTAATTGCAGCTAACACGCTAATTGTGAGGGCAAGGAAACAAGCTCACTTACAGAACATGAAGGCCCTAATCCAAAAAAATATCTTTAAACTAAGACTATGAAATTAGAATTAACAAACAGCTAAATATGCCCTGGGGCCCAGTCCAAATGGGAATCCCACCCTAAATAAGGGCAGGGGAAGAAAAGAGATAAAAAAGCAATGGATCCGGTCATAGGGGATGGGTGATAAAGTTCCTATAATGCTCCTATAATGTTCTAGGCTTAACACTTCTCTTGAAGAGATTTTCCATGTATTGCACCCAGACCTTGAGCTTTGTCAGAGGCCCCAATATTTCTCATGGCAGCCCTGTAGATGAGGCTATCTACACATCAGGGGTTGTTACTATGACATGAAGACAATACACAGCCAACCCAAACCTACAACAAACACAAACAGTCCCCATCACACATTGACAGCACAAAATGATCACACACAGCCAGCTCAATGCTAACCCACAGTTTCCATTACACATACACAGCTCAATAACATCACACACAAACTATTCCTATCACAAACAGACAACTCAATAAATCACGTGCAGTTCACATTACACTCAAACAGCTAAATATATCACACACTAACTGTAGCCATTACACTCAGAATGTCCAATACGCAGTTCCCATTACACACAGACACCCCAATACATCACATGCAGTCCCCACTATAATCAGAAAGCCTGAGGTCATCGGTCACAACCAAGGTATTTGTTAGTTATAAAAAAAAATGTAGTGACACCAGTAAAGACTCCTATTTGTAATAAGGTGGTTTGCCCTGGGGCCACTGTGGGATGCATACTTCAAGTGTTCTGCCATGGCCGCTTTAAGAGTCTGGCCATAAGATTACTAGAGAGCCCACACTCATGCAGTGTGATGCTGCCTTTGTTGTTGCCAGAAATCTCGGTCATGGGGCAAGTCTGGTGAGTGCAGTCTCCGTGCTAGGGTAAGTCCTGGGTGCTAGAGCATGTTCTGTGAGTGCAATCTCAGTGCTGGGGTAAGTTTTGGGTGCTAGGAGAATTCCTGTGAGTGCTGGGGTGATCCTGTGAATGCAATATCCGTGCTGGGGTAAGTCAATATTTGTCCCCAGTATAAACACAATGTGATGTCTCACACACTGCCCTGATATATATCCCTGCATAGGGCAATTTATATAAGCTTGTTTACATACTGGGGTCTATATATTGCCCTGTGCATGTTGCATATATCAGGACAGTGTGTGAGATATAACCTTATGTACATACTGGGAGTATGTATTGCCCTGTGCAGGGTTATAGATCAGTTCTATCAATAACACAATATTTAAACATGCTTTAAAATGCATGGTTTGCCCTCTTATAAATAAGAAAATAATGTCATGATATGGAGCTGGTATAATGACGCAATGCTATTGGTCTGTTATAAACTATTTCCAGAGCTGGTTTTTATCCCCATTATGTCACTGATGTGTTGTGATGTCCCTGTGTTATACTTGTAAAAAGGTGTGATTTGCCTATGTTGTACTTGCAATGAGGTGTGTTTTACTTATGTTGTGTTTGTCAGAAGTTGTGATGTGTCTGCACTATGCTTGCAATGTGGTGACAAGCATACCTCTGGCACATCACCATCATCATGCAAGTATAAATATGTGTGTGTAAATATATATTTATGATTTGAGGCTGATAACACTTATTATCATTAGCATTATTGGGAAAGCATTGTGTATGGAACTTTGCTATTTTATGTGCACTAACAGACTAGCAGTGATTTCATATAGAGGGGAGCACTTTGGGTGATTGGCAGCACTCTGTTTCCTAAGAAACCTGTTTTATATTTCTTTTGAATGTGATACAGCATGTTTGGCCTAAATCTCATTTGGGTACTATGCTCAAATACAAGTACCATGCACACAAGGGCGCTAGAGACCCTAGGTACGCCTCTGCTGGCAGAAGAGTCAAGTAATCCCTAGAACTGAGTGCATGCAGGGAAATATAATTCCTTTTGTCCAAGAAACCAAAATATCTAATATCCAGATTCATAGTGAAGGCTAGTTTTGAAAATTGATTTATGTGACCACTCTTAAATATAGAGAACAAATATATTTAATTTTGAACATCTACATTGCAGAGATGTGTCATTCTTTTTGATATGTGACCCTTAACTATCAAATCAGGTTGAAATCCTACACATGTTTTGCTCTTTAAAGTAGAAAAAAATGTTTTTACTTTGATGCACTTTTCTTTAGCTACCCTAATTATGTACTTTTTTTTATAGGCAAAACTGACTAAACTAGTGGTATTTTAAGTGACATGGTGATACAAAGACAATATATTATTGGGTTACTACAAGCAGTACGACCACTTCAGTGATATGAAGTGGTGATGATGCCAGGTGTGTTTATGTGCAGTGTTGAAACACTATGAAATACTACACATACATTGTTTAACTCCCCTGCTGTTGGATATGTTATTCCACCTCTGGAAGCATCAATAACCATCCTGAATCTAGGTGTCTTGGCTGGCTTATGTCAATTCGGTGCATGTTTGGCATCTTTCTTCAGCACACACAGAATACTGGTGATAGACAGCCAAGGGTCCTCCATGCTGCCCATATATTCCCTTCTGCCTGTCCTCCCTGACATCCTTCCCCATCCATTGAGGTGGAATGATATCAGTAGAGAAGGATCAGGCTGAGGGAGTACTTGACCTTGGTGCTGTTGAATTTGATCTATTTTTTTGTTCTTTTAAGTTTTTTTTTGGAGGGGACCAGCTGTTCTAAAAACACAGGTTTTTAGTTGAAGTAACCCATTTTTTTTTTATAATTACATTTATAACTAGCACATTTTTCTATGACTTTGGATATAGAATATTTATTTTTAACCATATAATATTTTGTGTTTTTCTGTTTTTATCATTGACAAAAAATAAATAAGAATTCTGCAGTAGTACTATAGAAAATAAAATTAATACAGCATAAAATGCAAAATAAATAATAGGAGTGGTAAATGTCTAATGCTTGTAGTTGAGTGGAGAAGGCAGCTCGAACAACCCGAATCAGAGTCTCTCTTTTCTAGACAAGGATAAGATGTACACAAATAGCTTAGGGAGTAGCACAATGAAAGGTTCCTTATATACTCTGAGTTGTCTCCCCTTGAGAGTCACGTAACTTGCTTCTGGATCTTAATTTTTCCTGAAATTTGAGAGCTATTTTCCTTTGTTGGGGAATATACCACATATAACTTCTAAATTGAGCAACACCATTATTTGTTGTCTATTTTGTTTATTTTGCATACCTTCTGGACCACATATGATTGGACGCAGAGTTACACCGCATATCTTTAGGCGGAGATTGTATCACCAAGGGGCACAGACGTAGAGCTAACTGTTAGCTCTGTAAGTGTATCTCTTCTTTTTATTTTCGACTAATATCTGGCATACTATTTATTTTATTTATAAAATATTTTACCAGGAAAGATACATTGAGATTTCTCTCGTTTTCAAGTATGTCCTGGGTCCACAAATCATTGCATTGTTACATTAGGGTACAATAAAATACAAAAACTATATTAATACACAATAAATACAAAATTTAAGAACAGGTAGGAAATATATAATCAACCTGTTTTGAGGTATGTAGAGAGGGATCTCTTAAAGAACTTTAGGCTTGGGGAAGATTTAAAATTGTGCCGGAGGTCGTTCCACAATTGAGGTGCACTACACTATATACTTGTTGTATTGTCTACTTGTCTCATTGCACACTTGCCCACATCTGAGGATTTTTCAAGGTTCTACAAAATAGAAAATGCCAGACAACAAAAAACAAAAAAACAAGCAACCACCATGGAAGAATTACATCCCTATTTACCAGTCCATATTTATAAGTGAATATATATGATTAGTAAAGGCAATCCGTATCTGACTCTAACCTGAAAAATTCAGATTAAATGTGGGTTGCACCAGTACTAACTTTCTATTTATGTTCTGGTGGTTTTTTTCTCCACTTTGAATGATCCAGTTTTTGTGATGCCGCTGCTATCCAGAAGATGTCTGCTTTGTAGTGCATACTTGGGCCATTTATTACACAGATTTTTCACATGTATAATTTTCTTAGTGTTTTTATATTGGTTTTAAAAAAATAACTTTGATTCATCATGACTATTAAACAACGTAAATAAAAAACCCATCATATTTTAATTCTCATTTCGTATTGGAGCCAAACTATATACTTCCATCCTTCTGCCTTAAACAGCTTGCAGGAGCTTGAGTTAACGAACACAAGCCAGCAATTTAGTCACAGACGCTTAAGTATTGAGATCGTTTTGAAATTCTCTATTATGGTACTTTAGCTCTATAGCTTGGTGGATCTAAAAGCCATTTGTACTAGTAATAAACTTTAGAAGGTTTTCATTCTTACTCCATGCAAGGGGGAAAAAATATTTCAACAACATTATAAACTCTTAGACACAGAGAACCAGATTTTTTTTTAGGGTGAAACAGATTAACCCCTTCAGGGCCAAACCTCTGGAATAAAAGGGAATCATGACATGTCCTTAAGGGGTTAAACATTAATACATTTAGCATTATAGCCTGATAGCGTTATTCACTGAAATGCAGATTGTCAGGAATTGACAGTGAATTAAAAATGTATTTGACATTTAGTCAAACTAGAAGTGACTTGGATAATTTGTCTATTTTTGAAAATCACTTTGAATTCACTTTAAATTCCTGACAATTCTCACGTAAGTGAATTACCAGTCTGTTTCTTTTGTATGGAGATGCTGTTTAAAACTAATTTCATAGCTGTAACCTGCTGGTTTGGCCCCGAAGAAGCTCCTGATCTGTCAGTTGATTGCCAACAAGTCAACAGACTCTACTCCAGAGATGCATAGCTCCCAACATTGGGAGGTATGAGATCAGGATGGGTGTGCAGGGCTTAAAGGGGCATCTCCAGTGACATGACTCGCTGGCAATGCCCATAATGGCAGCCTCCATAAAGGGACATGTCTGGATGGCCCCCAACCTACTGCTGAAGTGCTCTCTGTGGGTCCTACTGGCCATTTTGATCATGAGTGCATCTAAAGATGCAATTGCACTGTGATGCCAGAAGACAGTTCTCTGATGTCCCCAAATGCTGAACACCGGGAAACAAAATCAGAACATATATATATGGTATATATATATATATCAAAAGAATGAGAGCACTCATTGGATTTGATGAAAAATTTAAAAAAAAATAACAAAAATTCTGTGTATCTAAATCCGCATGAAATAAGTCAATGTTTTGACCTACAAAGGTCTTTATCAAGATGATGATAAATAAACACACTATCAAAAATTTTGGAAGTGACAATTACCCTTTAATTTTCCAATATTTTTTCTACCTGTAGAAATCTCTTTTCAATTTGACACCTTCAGCCCAAAAGTATACGGCTTTATATTTCAATTGAATAATACATTACAATCCAACAACGCCTTTTAACATTTAATTTTCATACAAAATATTGCCAGATGAAGCTTTATAATTTAATTGCGTAATTGTTCAGATAATCTTAACATGATTTTGTACAAATTGCAATGCCAAAAAATACATTCTGCACAATGTTAATGACTCGTTTATAAAGGAATTGCCAATGCAAAAATTATCAAAAAAAATATAATTTTTATTATGTAATAATAGCATTTTAGTCTCTGCTTTCATCATCAGTTTAATGTGACCATTATAGTAAAATAAAAGCATGATGAGTGCATAATAAAACTAATTGCTACAGCAAATCCTCAAAATCAGATAATTGTTTTGGATTATTTACAAAATTAAAAAAATGAGCAAGAATAGCTAAATATTTCCTTACACTGCTGTCTAAAAAGTTATGTCTATTACAAAAATTTGGTAAAATAAATAATCACAGAATTTAAATGATGCCAATTAATTTAAATATGGAAAAAAGTCATCATTGCATGTTCTACTATGAAAAAAATAACTTCGAACGTATCTGACCAACATGTAAATATCCAATTGCTATTAACCATATTCACTATAGTCATTTCAATGAACCATATGATGATAAGGAATGTGATAGTTTTAATGTTATTCTGCCAAATAGTACTGCACAGTTCATACTAGAAGTTCTCTAGCAGTTGACCACGTAGTGTAATTAATCTGCAGTCGCCACCATATGATAACGTTTTATATAAATAGAAAATGTGGAATGCATTGATGGCCACAAAAAAAAAAAAAGATTACAGGGAACTATCGATTTCTACTGGGTCATAAGTCAAGAAAGCACCAATGTTGTCTTTAGGTTAAAAATAGTTAAATTGTTCTCAATTAAGTTATCAAATAGATCCATAAAAGACTCTGTCGTCATGAGTCTTATTGCCTTTAACTTGGACGTTGATTCCTGTCTTAAGCTAAATGTCTCAACTTCATCTGTGTCCATCTGACCTTTTCCTGCTAGACCAAGACAGATGAAATACAGATTACATATGCAGTAAATAACATTGACATAAACCAAATAGAATTGTAATTCTCTGTCTCTATGTGTCTTGCATTCCCTAACATTACATGGGAACACCAGTTTCTCCCCCACTATGGTTTTGCAGTTCAAACACAACATTAAAACTCGAGATGACCTTTTTTTACCGATGTACTCTCACCAGTGACAAAACTCTTGCTCCATGCATTCTGTACCTGAGCACTCTGGATAGTAACTGTGAAATAACAGTCATGTCTCATATTCTTATCATAGCTAAAATATCAATCTCTTCCTTCCTCTTCTATTATTTATTACTAGGGCTACTATGAGTTCTATCACTACTTTCTAATTAGTAGGTTCTGATATTTGCAGTCGTTCTTTTCAATAGACCCCCCCACTACACTGAATCATAAATGGTTTAGATACAGTTAGGAATTAACTAACCAAAGCTCTCACTAACTTCATTACACATATATATATATTCAGGGCCAATACAAACAATTGTGTGGAATCTATTCACAAACCGGACTTTACATAGGACACGAGGTCATGCGTAAAGACTGGAAGAAAGAAGATTTTGTCTAAGGCAAAGGAAAGGTTTTTTTACTGTAAGAACAATAAGGATGTGGAATTCTCTGCCTGAAGAAGTGGTTTAATCAGAGTCCATACAGATGTTCAAACAGCTACTAGATGCATACTTGTAAAAACAGAATATTCAAGGATATAATCTTTCAATGTAGGGTAATAACTGCTTGATCCAAGGATAAATCTGACTGCCATTCTGGGGTAAAGAAGGAATTTTTTTCCTAGCTTGTTGCAAAATTGGAAGTGCTTCAAACTGTTTTTTGTTTTGCCTTCTTTTGGATCAACAGCAAAAAACAAATGTGAGCAAGGCTGAACTTGATGGACGCAAGTCTTTTTTCAGCTATGTAACTATGTAACTATGTAACCAACAATTTGATTTATATTTAAAAATAAATAAATGTAAAAAAAATGAAATGATAATAATAATAATAAAATATATATATATATAAATATATATATATTTATTTAGGATAAATAATAATATAATATCTCAAAATTAAGATTGATAATATATTCCAGATAAGAAACAAATGTATAAAAGTTAGAAGGAGTGTAATACCTGTAGATGCACGCTTTGGATAGATTCCAAATGTAAACCTTTTAAAGTTATTAGAAATCTATGTATTCCATCAATCCTATCTACTGCATTAGGAAAAAATAATTTGATATCTTGGTTTAATACAATTTCAACAAAATCAGTTAGCAAATCATGTATTTAGATTTTTGGGATCCAATGTATTCATATTCATAGTTACAAAAAGCTTACATTTGAAATAGCAAAGAATAAAATATTTCTTACAATAAGAATATCTTAAGTTCATAGACAGAACACAGGGTACTATTTCAGAATGAACGTGATACATCACATTGATATAAGAAGTTACTTGTATTTGTTTTTCATGTCTACTTCAAAAACCCTGCTCAGTTTATACTTCCTGTTGTGAGAAACACAGTCTGCACGATGAGCCCAACAGACTGCCCCAAGAACTCACATGACTACTACTAGTAAACAACGCTGTTCCACAAATAAAACAAACCGAAATGAAGCAAGACAAACTTTGAAAAGTATGTAATAAACATTTATAAACTTACTATAATCGTGGTCGGTTTGCATTATTTTTTTTTCCAGATCGTTCGTCTCCCCTGTGCACTGCTTGTCCAGTACCTGGTTGTTTGGCTTTAGTTGCTCCATTTATTATTATTATTATTATTTTTAATACATTTTTAATTGGTTCCAGATACAGCATTAAAATCGTTGAAACTGTTGAAATAAGAATAAAGGAATTTAACAGGAGAGACACATATGCATAGTGAGACTTCTTTACATAACAATATTAACATGTATAACAAGTGTAACATTTTAGTGCCCCTGTCCCCGAGTTGTTTTGCACCTAGGCCTGGTATCTCAGTGTGGTGGCGGTGTGATGACAGCTGACTGAGCACACCTTAGAGTCGTTTCGAACAGTGCTGTGCGGCAATGCCCTGAATGCTCTCTCTCCCCGGTGGGGGAAATTGTTGGCACCTGCTGTGACTGTGGTGCCATATCGTTTATTACAAATGGATCTTAACAGTTTGTGGGAGCGTCCTTACCCCAGGGTCTTTTTTTCCCTCCCAAATCACCATTACCATTTTGGGACCCAGTAAGGCTGTACAAAGCCCTTTTACTCTCCATATAGTGTTCACCAGAGTGTGGGTCCTGTGTGAGGGGGTGGGAGGGGGAGGGGGTACAGCAATCTGGGGGGACGGACTAGAATGAGTTAGTTTGAAGGTACCGGCACCAGAAGCTCCATGTTGAGGTATATTGGTGGTAGTTTTTGGACAATGAGTAACAGGTTTCATCTAGGCCTCTGATGGTTTCTACCTTGTGAATCCAGTCTTGTATGGGTGGGGATTGAGCTTTTTCCAGAATATTGGGATTAGCTGATTTGCAGCTTTGACCTTTGGTATTTAATTTGGGGGTAATAGGAATATGAAGGTGTCTAGTGTTAGATGGATGTTTACCTCTAGGATAGCCTGGTCTATACTAGAAATTCATGTCCAGTACTTTTGTATCTCCGGGCATGTCCACCATATGTGTGCCGAGGTTCCATTGGGATGGCGGCATCTCCAGCAATGGGTGGACGTGTGTGGGAACAGAGATTGGAGTTTTACTGGCGTGTAGTGTCACCTTACTATTCGTTTATAGTTACTCTCTTGTGCCACTGTGTTTCGGGATGAGTAGTTTACTTGTCTGAATATTTTACACCATTTTTCTTGTGTTAAGGAGAGGTTTAATTCCTTTTCCCAACTTATTATAAAGGCCAGAAGGTGTTTGGGTTGTGTGGAAAGAAGCAGCGTGTACATTATGGAGATAAGTTTCTTTTTGATGGCTTGCGCGACACACTGTCGCTCAAAGTTTGTGTAGTCTCAAGATTCCCCCTGGGCTAAAGGCCTAGACTGAATGAAGTGCAGTATTTGGTTATATTGAAATTTTTGTAATGTGGAGTGAATTTCCGTGGGTAGGAGGGTAAGTAGAGGCTTCACCCCACATTCATCTATCAGGTGTCCTAGAGTCAAGTAAGAGGATTTATGATAGTCTTGTATGTCTTGCCGTCTTCCCCTGCTTTAATTAGGAGGTTGTATGTTATCGGGTACGGGGGGGAGGGATATGGTGATATCTGTTGATGGTTCCTCACATGGGCCCACATTCTCAGTGTAGGTGTTAAAGGGACACTCCAGGCACCCAGACCACTTCTGCCCATTGGAGTGGTCTGGGTGCCAACTCCCACTACTCTTAACCCTGCAACTGTAATTATTGCAGTTTTTTATAAACTGCAATAATTACATTGCAGGGTTAACTCCACCTCTAGTGGCTGTCTAATAGACAGCCACTAGAGGGCACTTCCTGGATCATAGCACAGATTATCTGTGCTAGAGCGTCGCTGGACGTCCTCACGCTATGTGAGGACCTCCAGCGTTGCTCATTTCCCCATAGGAAAGCATTGAAATGCATTTTCAATGCTTTCCTATGGGGAGCGCTAATGCGCATGAGCGGCATTGCCGCGCATGCGCATTAGGTCTCCCCGGCAGGTGGGCGGGATCAGTCTCGCCCACTGGCCGACGCAATGCAGAGGAGGAGCGGCGGCGCAGGAGGAAGCAGCTGCCTCAGGTAAGTTACTGAAGGGGTTTTATAGCAACCGGGGATTGGGGGGTGGGAGGGAGAGGGGACCTGCAGTGCCAGGAAAACGGATTGTTTTCCTGGCACTGGAGTTTCCCTTTAAGGTGGGGTGTGCCTGGTGGTGAAGAAGGGCTTGCCTAGTTTTATGTCATGGGTTGGTATGGATTGGGACTCATAAGAACATGTTTTCCAGTTGCACCCACTGTTTGGTAAAGTTTGATTGCCACCATTCGTAAATCCTGGTCAGCAAGACTGCTTTGTGGTAGGTTTCTACATCTGGGAGGCCTGGTCCGCCTTTCTCCTTTAGTATCGTAAGCAGGGAGTAGGCTAAACGTGGCTGTTTATGAGCCCAAATGAAGGTTGTGAAGGTTTTGCAGATGGCCGTGAACAGGGTTTTGAGTAGTGAAATTGGTAGCACCTGTAACAGGTAGAGGAGGTGGGGCAAGACATTTATTTTCAGGATGTTTAGTCTACAGAACCATGCAAAGTGTGGCAGGTTCCAGGAGGTTAGATTTTTGAATATGGACCAAAGTAGTTTGGGGAAGTTGCTGTCACACAGCTGTGTCAATGCATTGGGGATATTGACCCCCAGGTACTTGATGGTACTGTCTACCCATGTGAAGGGTAGATCTTTTGGAGCGTTGCTTTGGGTCGTCGGGTATGGTTATTAGGAGGATTTTGCATTTACCGAGGTTTGCCTGGAAGTTTGATAGTTTGCTATACAGGGTCATTTCTTTCATGAGATGGGGTAGTGTGGCAATGGGGTTTGAGATTGTGAACAATATATCATCCGTGAAGGCTGCGATTTTATGTTCTGTGCTTCCTGTTTGAATTCCCTGTATTAGGGGATTGTTTTTAATGCCCCGGAGGAAGGGCTACAGGACAAGCACAAATAGATAGGAGGGGGGAGAGGGGACATCCCTGCCTCGTACCATTCATGATTTTCACCGGATCTGAAAGTTGACCATTGATGCGTAGCCTTGCCATGGATGTGGAATACAGTGCTCCCAGCCAGCGTATCCAATTCGGTCCGAAGCCCATGTGTTGCATTGTGTGTGTCATCATGGTCCAGTCCACCCTGTCAAACGCCTTTTCGACATCTATTGACAGGAGTAGACTGGAGTCCTCCTCTTGTTTGCAGTGGTGGATAGGTTCACGTTTTTTGTCATATTGTGTTTGGCCTCCCTGCATGGAATGAATCCTGATTGGTCGAAATGTATCAGGTCAGGGAGTAGTGGTTGCAGTCTGTTTGCCAGTATTTTGGTGAAAAGTTTAAGGTCTATATTTATAAGGGAGATGGCCCAGTAGCTGCCGCAAAGGGTCGGGCCTTTCCCTGGCTTGAGCAATAGAGTTATTGTGGCCATCTGGGCCTGGGCTCTTTCTTAGCGGAAGGTGTTTTATTTCAGCGTCAAATTCCTCGCTGATAATTGGTTGTTCTAGGGATTGTCTCACATTAAGTGGTATAGTGTATTTGATTCTCTGCATGAGGAAGTCATGTATCTCTGTGTGTGAGGGAGGGGTAGTGCATAAGTTTTAGAGTGAGGAATAAAAGTTGTGGAAAGCTGTGGACATATCAGTCATTAGTTGAGATTTTTTGCCTTCCTTGTTTTGTATAGAGGCTATAAAGATGTTTTTTCTTTGTTTTTTCAAGGCATGTGCCAGTAAGTGACCACTTTTCCCCCCTTGGGCATAGTATAGGCTTTTGGTGGGAGCGAGTCTGTGTTTAGTCTGCATGTTCGGTAGGATGTTAAGTTCAGTCCTCTTCTCTATCAATGATTTGTATGTCGCTTACTTCTGTCATTTAGTTTCCATTGGGCCCTGGATGGGTGTAGAGATGGGATTTTGATGGTCATGGATAGGGGGGCATGGTCTGACCATGTGATGGGCTCGTAGGAGCAGGATGTGATCAGATTCAAGAATCTATGGGGGAGGAAGAACATATCAATACTCGAGTATGAGCCTGTTGGGTGTGAATAAAAGGAGTAATCTCTTTTTGTTCGGTGGCATGTCCACCAGCAATCGTACAACTGGCTCGAGTCCATGAGGTTTTGGATATGTTTCCACACTGAAGACTGATATGAGTGTGCTTGGGAGGTTGTATCTAAGGCACTATCTAGTGAGACGTTGAAGTCTCCTCCCAGGAGCAGGAGGCCTTCAGTGAATGTTTTGAGTTTACTGAGAATCTTTCGGAGTATGGGGAACTGTTTACTATTGGGTAAATAAATATTAGTGAATGTGGTCATGGTTTGCCCTATGAGTCCCTTTACAAAAGGAATCTGCCGCTGTCATCAGCACTGTGGTCTTTGTATAGAAAGGTGAGGTGTGAGTTGAACAGTATTGCTACACCTCCAGATTTTGTACACCTCCAGATTTTGATATGGAGTAGTTGCTGAAATAACCCTTGGGATAGTGTTTATTTCTAAATGTGTGGGGGCGGAATCTTTGTGGAAGTGGGTCTCCTGTATAAAGACCACCTCTGCCCTATGCTTATGGTAGTCTGTAAGGGCCATGTGTCGCTTTTCAGGGGTGCTTAATCCCCTTGCATTGTGTGAGATCAACGACATCAGGGCCATCTTGCGCACAATATACAATACGAATTTCTCATCAACAATAAAATAACTATATTCAACGAGTCGGTTCCCTAGTTCTTACAAGTGTGCATGTTGGAGAAGGAACCTGTGTGAACAGTTTAAGCTGGTGTCGGTCCCTGAGATGTTCCTGAGTCTACAGGGAGCTGAAAGGATCACTTCTGACAACGCTACGAAATTGGTAGGGTGCATGGTAGTTGGTGTAGTGTTTGTCGGTCTATACGGCTTTCCAAGTTTAAGTAGTTGGAAAAGGTATTATATGGAGAGTCTTGGTTGGGGGTTTTGGTGGTGATTAGTGATGTCGCGAACCGTTCGCAAACTTCCCGCGAACGGCTCGCCACGGTTCGCCACGAACCGTTTGCGGCGAGCTCCAGTCAGCTGACACATCCCGGCCAATCTCCAGAAGACCCTCCCAGACCCTCCCACTTCCTGGACAGCATCCATGTTGAAGGCAGGACTCTAGGTCATTTTGTAGGTCTCTAGTAAAGGTTTTGTCCTGTATTAGGGAGTTATTCAGTTTCCATGGGCTGCAGTGTTTAAAGTCGTATGTATTTTTCATATCTAGTATTACTGGTGCGTGATCCGTCCATGTTTTGTTGTATATCACATGCCTGTATTTGTTGTATATCACATGCCTGTATTTGGTTCAGGTGTGAGTCTGATATGAGGAATCTATCTATTCTGGAGTAGGAGTTGTGCACCGCGGAGAAGTGTGTGTATGACTTGGTCTCCGGGTGTGTAATTCTCCATGTGTCGTAGAGATGGTGTTCGTGGAGGAGTTTTTGTATGCTTTTGCACTGTCTTGATAGAGGGTGGTGGTGCCTGTGGCGGTGTTGTGGCAGTGTGGTGTCTAGTTTAGGGTCCAGTATGTGATTGAAATCCCTGCATATCACCGTTATGCCTTGTTGTAGTTTGTGAAGTTTGTTTAGTATGCTGTGTAGAAAATTCCTCTGGTTGGTGTTAGGTGCATATATGCTTACTATCGTGTATAACGTCAACTACATCTTATTTGCCATGTTGAGTGTTTGTAGTCTGAGCGTCCAGAGGTACAGAGTAATGTCACAGTAAGGCAAATAGATATGGGTTAGTGATAACAATGACATAGGCATACAACCTGGTTCGGTCTGGGGCATAAAATTTGCCATGGTTAGAGATCGGCAGTCCACAAGTCCAGGGACTCAGGTATATGTCACAGTAAGGTAAGTAGGATCCTTCTGCTTTGTCCTCTGAGGGGGTAAATCATCCTTCTGGAGTATGTTGCCAGGCAGTTTTTCTCCCTTTTGCAAGAGCGCGTATCACAGCTTGAACGAATGTTATGTCCTTGATTATAGATGCGGAGGGTTGATGTTAGTCCCGAGGGGTAGAAGGTACTTTGGTGAGTTAGTCCATCTGGGTATCCATTTCATCAAGGTGTCGTCGGTTCCCTCCATGCTCGCGTTTGTTAGGTGTCTGTCGGTGCGGCCTGGGGTCTCTGCAGATTCTGTTCTACTCTTCTTCATGGGTGTGTGCCATCTTTGTCTTTGCAGTTGTTGGCCGTTTAGTTGTGCGGGGTCTGGCGCACACCAGTGCATGATGCGGATGTCAGTAAGTTCCAGGGCTCAGACAAATGGGACTACCTCCCGGTGCGTTTTTTTTATAGAATGCGTTGTTCTCCTGTTGAAGACAATGAGGGCGAAGGGGAAGCCCCAGCGGTATTTGAGATTTCGCACTTTATGTTGGTCTGGCTTGCAAGGTGAGCCATGAGAGATCTGAATAAATTTGGATTTTGTGGCCATGGAACAATAGTGGGGAATTTGTGTCTCTCAGTGCTTTTAGTATCCCTTCTTTAGTCGTGTAGCAGTGGAGACGACACAGTAAGTCTTGTGGGGCCTCGCCAACATTGCCCCTAGGCCTCAGTGAGCGATGCACCATATCTAGAAGTAAGGTAGCTTCCGCTGTGCGGCCTAATATTAGGTTAAATAGTTATTTCAGGATGCTTGTTAAATCCTTGTTGGCTGACTCTGTTAGTCCCCTGATCCAGAGGTTATTCCTCCACCCCCTGTTGTCTACATCAGGGATCATTGGAGTTGGGACAGGTATGTTTCATGGGACTCAACTTTGGAAGTTAGGATTTGAATTTGGGCCTGTTTGGACCCCCTGTCGTCATTCAAATCCTGGACCTGGAGGCCTACCTGTCTGATGCCGGCGCTGAGGCTATCCAACTTGTGCTGGAAGGAAGTCTCCAACTTTCCCAGCATTGCGGCTAAGTCAGTTTTTGACGGTAGGCTCTGGAGGATATCTTTAATCTCTTGGTCCGTCGAGCCCATGGAGCCCTCTGATGCCGCGGGGCTGGGCAGATTTGTGTCAGAGAAGAGAGCCGCTGGCGCCATGTTAGAGTCGGCGAGGTCAAGCATGCGATCAGCGTAGTCTTTGAACATCTTCATGAGCGAGCCAGCTTTTCCAGCCAGGGTCTTTCCTGAGCTTGTGTGGGAGCTTTGGGATCTTTTAGGATTCCTCATGCTTGCTTTCTACCTCCGATCAGTGCGATTTTGTGCCTGAATTGCCTGGAGCCATTTCAACATGCGTCCATTCAGCTCAAGGGTTAGCCATGCCCCCCCAGATTGCATTATTGGGCACTCTTCCCAGCTACAGCAGTTTCTTCAACCTTCTTTTTCCCCTAAACCCCCCCCCCCCTTTCAGTTTCAGACCGGTCCGGAAATGACAGAAACAGAGTATTGTTGTGCAGCAAAAGGAGAGAGATCCCCAACACAAGAGCCTGCTCTGCAAGATCACACTGATCAAACTCCTTTTTGTCTCCCCATGTCAGGATGTTCCAAGGTTAAACGCTACGGAATCTGTTGGCGCTATATAAATGGCAATAATAATAATAATAAAGAGATATTCCAACTGCACATATGTGCACATTCCTAGGGATAGGCTTAGATCAGTGTTCCCCCTGGAGTGGGCATTGAAAGCATAAGAAAGAAGCTGGTAATAGTCACAAATATCACATTTACCTGCTTTTTTTAAGCCTGCAGAGTCTACTCTACCTAATGGAACATGTGTTCCTGTTAAAAGTGCTTTCCAATTTTGCAACAAACTTGGAGAAAAGTCCTTAATGATCCCAGAATTGCAGTAAGATCTCTCATTGAATCAGCTGCAAACCCACATATCAAATATTATATCCCTGAATATTATGCTTTTTTGGTTACTGTTCAAAAATCTGTACAAACTGATAAAAACACCTCTTTAGGCATCTCTATTGTTCTCACTGTAAAGAACTCTTTAGTTTGTGTAAAGTGGAATCTCTTTCTTCCAGTCTAAATGGCTGACCTTGTATCTTATATATAATCCTATGTATGAATAGATTTCCAGGTTTGTATTGGTACCGAATATTTTTCTATAATATTATCATATCCCCTCTGAGGTTCCATTTTTTCTAAACTAAATAGATTTAAATTTGTTAGTCTTTCTTGATAAGTAAAATTTTCCATTCCCCTTATTAATTTTAGCCCTCTTCCATATTTTAGTGCCATAATATACTTCTTGAGAACAGATGCCTAACATATTCAAGATGTGGTATTACCATTGATTTATAACGAGGACAAAATATATTTTCATCCTGAGAATTAATTACATTGTGTGTGAGTGATCTGTTTGTGGCTTCTTGTTACAGGGTAAATCTTTTATTTTCTGAACAAACAACATATTTAATGTAAAATAACATTACTCTACCAAACAACATGACAAATGTTAAGTAGAACAGATTTTTATATAACCACAATCAGTCTGTCTTGCATTTCACAATTACTATTGAACCCTGATCAGGATGAAGAGTGACTTTGACATCAGAAGAAAAACTGCAAAATATTTGGATGATTTCCAATGAATTGCAAAGCAACCTATCTGCTAACTGTCTGAGACCTGATTGTATCTGGCATCAGTCTTAAATGTGTTATTCATCTAAAGCTTTTCCACTTCAGAATCAATTATATCGTGATGCAGCTATAAGACTTGCAGTCCGACCTTCAGCTCAACTGATACAATAATATCGACCTACTTTGTAACTTTTTTTCTCCCAAATTACGCAAGTCTACAAAACTGTGATTTTACTGTAATTGAGTTTGTTATTTTAACACGGTATGTACTTTATGATTTTTATTTTAAAGCCATAGAAACAAATATTTATTGTTTGCGATCCAATTACTTCTGTTACCTTGAAAATGCTATGCTGCAGATAAACTTTTTTTTTTTTTTCTAAATAAAAGTGTTCTTTGTCCTGAGCCTTGGCCTGGTCAATTACTGCAACCGTCACAAAATGCACAAACAAAATTGTTTTTACAAGAACTTGCAAAGCAAAGGAAAATTTTTTGACATAAAATAGCTCACATACTATTTAGAAAGAGATTTGCTTGACTTGTTTCTGGGTTCATCCAGATCAGTGGTTTCCAATACAGTCCCCAATGTACACTAACAGTTCGAGATTTTAGAATTTTCCATTCCTGTTCCATTGGGGATACTGAAATCCCCTGGATTATTTATGGGTTATGAGCATTGAGTTTTGAAACAGTGATCTTGATGGCATCTTGAAGGCATATCTTGAAATGTACAACTTCTGTTGAGCGTTGATGCTTCATCACATCAAATAAGTTATTGCAATATTCTTTTTCCATAAAAATATTGTTTAGTATTACTCATGAATTTATTTATTATATTAAAAGCTAAACCTATTACAAATCATAAATATTTTCACAATATTCTATCATGTGACATAACACAAATTGACATTCATGTAGAAATATTTGTTCCTAAATATGACAGGCAAATAAATCAAAGTTTCAAACACAACAGAATTTCTTAAAAATGTCACAATAGGATGAAATGAAGAAAGATTATTGTTGTTTTGAAATTACTTGTTCCAGCATATATATATATATATATATATATATATATATTCAGCAAATATCAAAGCAACTTCATATGATTTCATTATTTGTTGCTATCCAGTTGTCAAATTTCATCAACAGATGTAATCTCTTTTTTCTGTGCTAAAATTGTAAAAATAAGAAAACCCTCTTTTCCACCTTCATGTATGCTATTAGAATGATTTTTAGTAACTTTCATCAAACACACTGCAAGGGAAATAAGATTCACATTTATTTTTTATATGTCTTCAATATTGTTCACCCATTGATTTATTCACTAATCAGTGAATCATGAAAAAGTGATAATTGGATTGCAAAATTAAAGACAAAAGAATACAAGCTTTGTATATATCTTTGTACAACTATTTTAAACTCCTATATACTTGCAATCTGTTTTGAAATGTGCATCAATTCACCTATGTGATTCACCTAATTGTTGGGTTCTCTTGTTAAAGTGACACTATAGGCACCAAAACTAAATAGTGTTTTTTAAATTTATTTTATATTTGGGAAGTGGAGTGTCCCTTTAAATTAGTTTGTTTATACAGCCCTGATCGCACCTCCCTGTATTCACATACAGTTTTCTTAACCCCTTCAGGACGGAGTCAATAGTGCACGTTCTGATCAAAACAAAACTTAAAAAAACAAGAAATTGCGCTATATATCTGTTCAACCGTAATTCACAGCTGTCACATTAAGTGCACCCACATTTATTATATATCATTTTGTTCAGGAGAAACAGGGCTTTATTTTATCATTAACTATTCATATATGGAACATAATTTATTATGAATAAAATTGTAAAAAATGTGAGAAAATAAGATTTTCTTTTTAATTTGTATTTCCGTCTGACATTTTAGCTGTGAATGTCATAATACTGTTAGGTTTTACTGCAAAAATATGCACATATTTGTAATCAGTGATGTCTCACGAGTACAACAGTACCCCCCATTAACAGGTTTTATGGTGTTTTGGAAAGTTACAGGGTCAAATATAGAACGTTCCATTTTCAAATTGAAATTTGCCAATTAGTAATGTTACCTTTGAGACGGTGTGGTAGCCCGGGAATGAGAATTACCCCCATAATGGCATACCATTTGAAAAAGTAGACAACCCAAGGTATTGAAAGTGGGGTATGTTTGGTCTTTTTTAGTAGCCACTTAGTCACAAACACTGGCCAAAGTTAGCATTCATACTTGTTTTTGTGTGAAAAAAGCAAAAAACTAATATTTGGCCAGTGTTTGTGACTAAGTGGCTACTAAGAAACACTGGACATACCCCACTTGCAATACCTTGGGTTGTCTACTTTTGCAAATGGTATGCCATCATGGGAGTAATTCTCATTCCTGGGCTACCATACGCTCTCAAAGGCAACATAACCAATCTGGCAAATTCCAATGTTAAAAAAATGAGATGCAAGCCATATGTGACTCTCTAACTTTCCAAAACACCATAAAACCTGTACATGGGGGGTACTGTTGTTCTCGGGAGATTTCACTAAGCACAAGATTCACTAAACACAAATATTAGTATTTTAAAACAGTAAAACATATTACAACAATAATATAGTCCATAAAAGTGCCGTTCATTTGTAAAAAATGCAAAAAACTTAACTTTTACTTAAAATATCATTGTTGTAATACAATTTACCAGTTTGAAACACTAACATTTGAGTTCAGCGAAGTCTCCCGAGTAAAACAGTAACCCTTATGTACAGGTTTTATGGTGTCTTGGAGAGTTACAGGGTCAAATATAGTGCTTGCGAATTAAATTCTCTGCACTTTCTCCCTGTGTTGTCAGGCATGTCAATCAAATTTTAATTAATCAAATCACATAATTATGTTAAAAGATTACTTAAATATACATGTAGAATTTTAATATATATGCATTTATAGGTATTTAAATTCTACGTGTATACTAATGTAATCTTTTATGTAATTATATGTATTTGCTGTTATTTGTATTTTATATATAGATAGATATATATAGAATGTCATTTTAAGTGTATTTTGTTACCAATATATATATATATATATATTAATAACAAAATACAGTTAGAATGAAATTAGATATGAATATATAATTTACATTAAATTTTGTTTCAATATTTTATTTATTTATTTATTTTATTTATTATTGTAATTATACGTGTATATATATAATATATGTGCATATATCTATTATATATATATATATATATATATATGTAACGTAATTCTAAGTATATTTTAATACTAATAAATGTACTTATATTAATATTAAAATACACTACGTATGATGTTACATATATGTAAAATGTATATATACCTTCGATCTCCTGGGGCTGCAAGCCGTTACGGCGTTCTATGCTGCCGCAACGGCTTTAAAGCCCTTTTAATGCGGGACGGCATAAAACGCGGTAACGGCGTTAAGGGGTTAAACACCTCCTGTACACAGACCTCTAATGTTTAAACTTATTTTATTGCATAACAACAAAAAAAAGGGTATATACTGGCGCTTAAATTCAACTAGAAATGTGCAGGGTTATCCACCAATATTCACACAAATAGCTGCTATGACACCAAGTGTAATCTTTCCACATACACCAACTATATAAACCAAATACAAAAAGGTGTAGCGCTACATACAGATTATTTCCTCAAAAGCGGAAGGAGTGGTCTTCCAAAATGGACACAGTAGCAATAGTATATTCTTGATGGTAAATACCTAAAAAATGAAATTAAACTCCCATATAGTGTGACACTGTTATATGTTCCAACTTTTATTGGTATGTATAAAGAAACCACTCACATTCTCCTGAGCTATCCACCAAGCTCAGGGATAAAACACTCACAGGTCCGTAAAGGCGACCTTCCCCTTCTTCAAATTAGATGGTTTTGCACGATGTCAGCTAGGACTTAAACAAAGCATATAGATGGTGCAATATTGCCTGAAGCCAACAATCTTATATATAGTGATAGTGTGTTATACTCACAAGGATGGAGCCATAAATAGGCTCGTTTTAAGCACGTTGTGTAGTTCAGGACTACACTCCTATTAGCAGGAACAAATAGCCCAATGTATATTTAAAAATACTTTTTATTGGATGATCTCAAGTTAAAATTCTAATGGTCCATTAGAATATCACATAAAATTATCAAAAATCTAAATCAAAACAAATAAATATACAAACTATATAAAATTCTAAATAAGGGCATAAAGGTGATGTATAGAGTCCCCAGACTGGGACCAGGTTACCTATGTCTTCTCGTGTGCAGGCCTGTCGATCGCCCCTGCATCTGGATTGTGAGATTGTGACGTGTGTCCTGCGGGTTCTTGGGGCTCTAGTGATCTCTGATTTTTGCGCTGATCTGGTTCCAGAATGGCTGTATAAGTGGGCAGGTTTATGGTGTAAGATGAGTATTTTTGGACATGCTAGTGTCCAGAATAGATTGCATCTCTTCTAAGATAGCAAAATCCGCCTCATCTGCAGAGGCCATTGGAGAAAACCCAAAGGAATTTAAGGGGTAGTCTGTGATAGAGTATGAGGAGGCAGATCCCTATTAGATTGCATAGTTTACAAAAGCAGACATTATACAGGCCAAAAAATATAAATAAATATAAAATATATATGGAAAAGTATCTAACCCAATTCCCCAGGGTTGAGTAACCCATCTGTCCGAACATCAGCAGCACTACTAAACACCCACAGAGCGTGAGGTGACGTCAGTGAACAGGGCTAGTCAAAAGAGCGTGAATGCCGCAATAATATGACTGCCGGAATACAAAATTTTTTTATGTTTTTTACACTTTGTTAAAAAACTATTTCTTTGCTGCCGAGGGAAAATAAAGAAAGAGTGCAGCATAATATGAGCCTCTGTGTCTTTAATAAAATCAAACTTCTACAAATATATATGTAATATTGGCGTGATTGTGCATGTTTATATACACAGTTAATGAAATAGATAGCAATTTTGAATGGACCGGGAGACTTTATATAGTTTAGTAGCATCACAATAGATCAATAAACTTTTGACTGTTCAAGTATTTTCCATGCATTACTTAGTATACTGGCACGTAATGGGTGAAAGTCACCCTTGAACTGTATCATTGCATCCTTTAGTGGTTTATTTGATGTGACTTTATACCTCTGCAAACTGTGCAATGCCATATGACCTTTTTGTCAATGTTATGTTTCTTCAAAGGCTATTTGTAAGCTGGAGCACATCGTATTGATGGATGAGTGGGGATTGCCAAGACCATTAAAAGAAGAAAGCAGATAAGCGCAGAATAAATGAGCGCCACAAAAAGAATCACAATCAATCAAAATGAACCATGCGAAGTCAAATTGCTGATAAAGGGACTGATGAACATCCAAATAGATGTGTTAGGATATATGACTAATTGCTCTTAGGTTTCCAGCCTCATTTTACCAGTCCTTTTTTGTTTTGTTCTTATGTTAAATGTATATTTTTTTAAATCTGGTTAATCATTCTTTAATTTTAAAAAGGCAGAACCAATATTTTACTTTTCTAACCCAACATGCATTAAAATTATTAGACACAATACAGACAAATAGACCGGCAGAAACAAAAACAAACAAACAGATAATAGATGTACTGTATAAAGAGACATAAAGACAGACAAAATATAGATAGAAAGGCAGAGACAGATGCTAATTGTATAAAGGGAAAGAAAGACAGACAGACAAATGATAGATGTATAGCCACATGGACAGACAATAGATATATAGATACACAGAGACAGACACAGTAGTGTTCTAACTGAGGCGATGGGGTGCAGTTTATAGAGCACCCTATCTCCCAAAAGCAAGCAACTGCCTACCAGCGATGGAACCACACAGGAAGTGCCTGTTTTGCCAAATTCAACTGAGCAGACCACAGAACAGGGAGCAGAAGAGCTACAGGGATCAATCTGTATTCTGCCTGTGCAGCTCCATTGTAAGCCTGTACTAATGCCGGAAATCCAATAGGTTACACCACCCCAGTCCCGGCATCAATATAGAGCGGCATGGAAATGTGCAATCAGTGCACACACTGACTACAGCGGCAAACCAGATGCCGGGGATAAAAGTCTAAATAAAAATCTAATGTATGTGTTTATATGAATGTGAGTATGAGTATGTGTGCTTTTGTGTGTGAGTTTGTGAATGTGTGTGTAGGAATGTGATTATGTGTATATGAATGTGAGCGTGTGTATGTAAATGTGTCGGTGTATGAATGTTTGTGTGTGTTTTTGTATGTGTATGCGAGCATGTGTGTATGAATGTTTGTGTGTGTATATGAATGTGAGCATGTGTGTGAGTGAGTGTGTGTAAATAAATATCAGTTTGTGTGTCTGGAATTCACCTAACAAATGAGTTTAGGGGTATTGTAGAGGGACACAAAACAAAAATTATACAGTTTGGGGGGGTTGCCGATATAAATTTTGGTCCAGATGCCACACATTTATAAAAAAAATACTGTAATATTCAAAAGAATTAAAAAACAAAACAGAAAAAACCCTTCAATTATGTTTTCTTCCACATAAAAATTACATTTACAGTTGAAAATTGTAAGAGAAATTAAATATTTAATATGAGGAAAAAAGAACTTATGCTGTTCAAACATAAATGTTTGCTCATCTTTATATTCTCTACAAAAGCAAAACCTTTAAAGTGCAGTAAAATGCTAGGGTTGTGTGAGTTGTAGCTGGTAATTACTCAAAAGGGCAACAACATTTTCAATTTTCATGATTATATAAATGACAAGTAAACAACTTAAAAGGTAACCTTACATCACTCAATAAAATTACAATTATTATTTTTGTAAATGTGTGAAAACTATCCATTAACATATTTACATAGCTACATACGTAGTAATATAGTCTCAGACGTAATTAAAGCTCATCAAATTCATTAAAGGCAAAAAAATTATTATTGACTTAAAACAAGCAGTCAGACTTATTTTTGTTTCCTAGGATCTAGTATCTGCAAATAAAGTCCGCTGCCCTGAACACCACCACCACGTGACTTGCTTCAGTGGGAGGAAGTTTTCAAAATCACTATTTGTCTGCATTTCACCAAAAATAATTTTAAGAAAAAAACCTCTCTTAAAACTATCACATCTATAAAAGCTGCTACCACCAAGATAATTTGTATATGAGTACCTTAGGTTACCCCCACCAAATCAGATATAAAAACCCACAAAATACAGTTCAGCAAAATTGCCTATAAAATCACAGCACTATTCTTTTCAGTAATGGGATTCTTATATCAGAAAAAAAGCATAAGTGAATTAAGGAACATCAGAGAAACAAAAATAACCACAGTGCATAGATATAAAACTAGATTACAAAGATTTTACTTACATATACAGATAAAATAAAACAGGGAACAAATAATAGAAAACTCTTAATGCTCACCGCCTTATCAAAGTACCAGTCTCTCTGCTCCAGGAAAGCTTTGGGCAAGGAAAACGCAAATTTTATCACATGACAGGAGGCTTCGTATTTTTGCATAATCTTCCTTTACTACTCCATAGCAGCAAAGACATATAGAGAAAAAAAAGAAACCAATCAGAGACAGGCAGAGAGTATAAGATACGCCTTCAACTGAGTCACTTCCTCTTTCTTTGCTGCTCCATCACAAGTCAGGTCAGAATATTGTGTGTCTACACTTTGTTGGCTTGTCTTGTTATATTTATTAATTTTACTTATTTACTTGATTGATTTCTTTCTTTTCTTACTGTATATGTATTTAAATATACTAAGGGTAAAGCACACCTAAAGAAGGGAAAACGTACACGGCCTGTAAACTCTCCAACTTATGAGACTTCCTTGGATGAGGAGCAGGAGCTTCCACCCTCACTATCGTTTCTTGTTCAGTGGCAAGCAGAAGATCCCCAATCTGATCACTGGACTTGGGGTCTCAACTCCTTTGTGAAGGAGACCTTTCTGGGTGAGCCCCAGCATGTGGGTGATGTGGAGGAAGAGCTGGTTTCGGTGCAGCCGGATGGCAAGCTCTTTTTTGACACCACGGGTCAACGCTGTTTGACCCGAGAAACATTCACCACCCACGCTCGGGAGATTGGACACATGCGCTTCTGGCTATGGAAGGAACTGTATAAGGAAGTCTGCAAACATCTGAGATCATCTGAGATCATTTGACCAGATGATGCTGGTCTTCATGGCATGAGGGGGTAGAGACTCAAGGAAAGGGGTCAAAAAAGGTTTCAAGGGAGCCCAGGTTAAGCTCCTCGATGCTGTCGGGCCACTCGCCCAGTTCTGTCCCTAACAGATGAGGCATACACCCAGGCTGACTCCTTTCAGCAGACAATGTGCATGACGGGATGCACGATGTTGAAAATGTTAACCCCCCCGGTGGCACAAACTGAGCTGTGTAATTTTACTCACAACTTCCTGGTTTATTGAAAGCAACCAATCAGAATGTTGTTATGAGTCAAATTACACAGCATGGGAAAATTCCAAAGAACTTAGAAATTACTCAGAGCACTCTGATTGGTTGGTTTAAGCCAACCAATCAGAGTGCTCTCATAGGTAAATGAAGAGACTAACAGGCAAGTCTCTAAATATACCTTTCACAGCACTCTGATTGGTTGGCTTGAAATCCAACCAATCAGAGTGCTCTAGGTAATTTCTAAGTTTTTTGGAATTTTTCCATGATGTGTAATTTGCCTCATAACAACACTCTGATTGGTTGCTTTCAATCAACCAATCAGAAAGTTGTGAGTCAAATTACACAGCTCAGTCTGCGTTGCCAGGGGGTTAACATTTTCATTTATGGCCCCCACCCGCCGCTCATGAGTGGGGCCGGGGGGAGGACAATAGGTCCCCCCTTATTGTTATTTAGAGCCCACACCCACCGCTCAGGGGTGGGGGCCGGGGAGGAGGACAACATTTTCCCACATTTTCATTTAGGGTCCCTGCCCATGGTTCAGGGGTGGGGGCTGGGGGGCTGGGGTGCAGGAAAATAGGTCTTATTGTAAGGGAGCCTTATTGTAAGGGGGGCCGGGGGCAGGAAAATAGGTATTATTGTAAATGGGCCTTATTGTAATTTAGGGCCCCACCCACCACTCAGAGCTGGGGGCTAGGGGGAAAGGATAATTTAGGGTCCCCACCCACCGCTCAGGGGTGGGAGCAGGAGGTGCGGGGGGAAGGACAATAGGTCCACCTTCTTCTTATTAAGTAGGGCCCCCAAGCACCTTTCAGGGCCGGGAGAGGACAATAGGTCCCCCATTGTCGTTAAGGGCCCCTACCCACCGCTCAGGGGTAGGGGCTGGGGGACGATAGGTCTCCCCTTCAGTTTAATAGCCCCCACTAATGTGGCATTGGTGGGGGTTTGGGTGGAGGGATGCGGTTCGCGTTATATGCATTCATCAGTATGGTGTGGTATGGGTTTTGGCACAGGAATGGTCTGGTCTAGGAAAAAGGTATCTGACATCATATAGTTAAACAATAATAACATTGTAGTAAAGTCTGGAATTTGCCCAATGGTTGCCTAAGAGCTTTAGTTATGTTAAACCACTACTAAAAACATAGATGATTAAAGGACTGTAGAAAATATATTTCCATTATTACATTAATAGATTATTAGTGGTGTGGTCTACATTTATTTTCTGTAAGGAAGTGACAATTTTTTTTTTACATTATTTGAACCAACAGACAGTTGGCTGCATTTGTTTGAACAAATGTTAGGAGAAGGTCTGGACATTGAAAGAATATTTACAAAATGTGTCCAACATTTCAGTATTTTGTCAATATATGCATAGACAAAAGACACTTACATGTGTATATTACATTTGTGTATGGAAGGATTGCAGGAATCAAACATAACTCCTCATTCCCCCACCCACCTTCTTTCCCTACTCCCCCCTCTTCCGCCTCCTCTCATATCACTTTCGATGCTTGTTGTAGTCAATTTCAAGGACAGACAAAAAATATTTGGTATCTAGTTGTAACATTGATATATATGTATGTCATTTTCTTTTTTAGGTATAATCTTTACGTAAAAAGGTAAGTGTAAAAGCACAGAGGTTATATTGTATATCAACAGCATTTTAACAATAAAAGAGAAATTATTATTGTACATAACATCTTTTTGTGGAAAATCTTTTATTTATAATGTAGCATCAGATCAATGCTGTAACAATGTTTCATTGTTGTTATCTTGGAGGTACAATATATACATATTTTTTGATAATTTCTCTTTTCAGTAAACCAAATCATGTGCTAACTGAGAGAAGATAAAGAAGAGGGAAAAAAAGTAGAAAAGAAAGGAAGGTATGTGGCTGGGGGATGAAATGGGAAACAGAGAACCCTGGGGGATCTGTCCTGGCCAACAGTAGTGTTTTGGGTTAGTTATTGCAGTGTTGAGAATATGGTTTCAGAAGTTTCAATACCCATAGTCTCCAGATCTTAAGGGCAAAGCATGAAGTTGTCAACATATTTTGCAATTTCAGGCATAGGTGCTTCAGAAACCACAACAACTGAGATTCAGTATATGTTAAATGTGCTCTTTCTACAGTCACCCCGAAGTACCTTGTTTCGGTTGTAGTAGCCAATGTTTGAGCTACAATAAAGGCCACATGGAAAGCCGCTATCTGGATCAACCAAAAACCCCATCTTTGGAGCTCTTCTAATAGTCACCATGGCTACTCTTGGGGAATGTTTTTTCCAAATGTGGGCATTCAGAGTAAGTTGTAGACATTGTAGAATCAATTTAGGTAGTTGAATCAGGATGGTGCAGAATAAATTTAAGATCAGTGGTAACGCACTCATCTTGATGGAGTGAATATAACCAAACTGTGATAAATTGTGGGTTGTCCAGTTGTTAATGATGGTCTGTAGTTTAGTGATTAATTTATTGTGGTTTTCTTGATTACGGGAGTGAACGTTTAATGTCAATTGAACTCCTAGGTAAGTTAGGTTTTTTTATTCTCCAATCAAATATGTAAAGAGTCTGGAGAGTCATAACCTCAGTGTGAGGTACATTGAATGGAAGAACTTGAAAGTGAATGAAAGAGTCTTGGCTATATTGTTTTTGTATTATGATACTTTACCATAGTTGCTGAGCAAAGACGACGTGACCACAGGAAAGCTTAAATTGAGGAGCTCCTGAAGCAGTTTATGCTGCAAGTATTGTATTGCAAGATAGCATGAAAATCTCCTATGTTAAAATTAGTGTAGGACCCACCGATATTGGGCTTGACACTATATGGCCATATGGTGTAACTGAATCCCCATATTTATTTGCTGATAGGTGATTTTTAGTAGCCTTGTTAAATGTAAAGCTGTATTTTTGTTTGTGTATGTGCTGTTCCATTAACTGTATTTTGAACAAGTTTTGGTTTTTACAGCAGCACCACTACGTGGAAATGCATGTTCTGTGTGTGTCCCCAATTCCCATTTTTGCTGAGGAAAGAAAGGACTGCTGGAAGGGATTCATGAGTGTTAGAAGTATGTCATCTGCAAACAGGGAGATTCGTTGTTCTCCATATTTTAACATGATTATTGATTCTTTTTTATTTGTTTTCACTTAAGGTTCCAATGTCATTATAAAAATTAATGGCGACAGGGGGCAACCCTGTCTTGTCCCATTCAATATATTAAGTTACAATTTTTGCTGATGTGTTGTTAGTTAGAATTTAGGTTTCCTTTTTTTATTTAGAGCTGAGTGAATTAATAGCTTTAATAAATATGGTTAATTCTGGCTAACAAGGGGTGCATATAAGATATGAAGGTAAATATTTAAATGGCTACTTAGTTTTATATTCAATTATAATGATTATTAAAGTGTTTATATTATGTATATAAAATAAATATACCACATTTTCTCTCGTTTTTGTCAATTGTGTTTTTTTCTTATTAAAGCCATCCTTTTCATAACATATGAAATATCCAACCACATGTTTTCCTTCTGCCTATTGATCCTGTCACGTGCTTGTAATGAAATATTTTCTACAGTTCCATCAGGTTTAGTTTGTATGGGACACGTTTGTAAAGGCTCTTCATTGATTTTAGTACCACGCTTTGACTTCCTATAGGAAGTATAATCTCTCAATTATACCTACATTCTGCAGTTTCACATTCTATGTCTTGCTTTCTGCTTTCAATGATTTAGTTTGCTTCCCTGTGTTCCTATGTCTCATGAGTGACTGCATATTGTGTCAAATATATTTGTAGGGTTTTACGAATAGCTACAGCTGAGAAGTACACATATCAGAATATTTATGTGTAATTTTGGTAAATAATAGTGGGAAGTACCGTGAATAAACTACTGAAAAATATGAGCTTGCAGTAAAAGAGAGTTAAAATTAAAATAAAGCTAGGAATATACTTCTACAGCCCAATCAGGCTCTAAAGCCTTACATAATAGAGCCAATCACCTGTAAGGCTGATATTTGTTGCTTGTGAATTAAATTGCCGTCAAGAATTAATGCATTCAATTTCCATTTGTTAAGTTATATTCTTCTGATGTATTCAATAAGGACTGAAACCAATATATCATCATCTGTTGAAAACATCCAGGCAGTGTTTAATTCATGCATCTAATTTTTTTTGTATCTATCAGATCAATCAGTAAGGATGTTTTCTTCTGCATATATAAATTATTGACAAATATACATAACCTTTTTTCCCATCACCCTTTGTGTTTGAGAGAAAATCCAGACAAAAACAGTATTTTTAATATCGTATCTCTTTGATAAATGCTAATTTTAAATGATCACATTTCTATTACTGACATTTATTCTATTATAAACAAACACATATTTCTGTAATTTTTATGATGTTATTACTCCCCACCCCCGATCTTGAATAAGCGAGGTTAAACAGGTAAAACGAGTTGATGAGGCGCTTGATTAAGGTCTGGCTGTCATGCATTCTCCTGATTTGAGCGTTGATTCAAACCGACGTCCTGTTACCTTCTGAACTATGATCCCCGGCTGGATGAATTAAGTCTCTGGGAACACATAGGAAGAGCGTTAACTGGCGCTGAATGCATGATCACATATGCTCATTTGGTGATTTATAGAAATGTGATTCATATTTGGGAAATGTAATAGTTTTTAACCGTGTGTCTTTGTGGAATAAATGCAACAGTGTTACACTATATAGTTTTTTTTATCTTTTGACTGTAGAAGGATACAGTCGCACCTCCTGAATAATACTAGACACAGAACTGCAGAACTAAAACGCTTATAGAACAGTGTTTTTCCACTGAAGAGAGTTGCGAGTACTATTGGATGCTCTTTTACCGTATGTATCAGTTGTCATTTGTATATTTGGACACTGGGGTTATTTACATCTTACATTAGCCCTGTGATGGGACACTGAAGCGGCAACGGCCGCGTTGATCATAGCCTGTAGGCTCTCTTGGGTAGGAGTGTCCATCCTGACCTTAGTGTGACCCTGGGGGTAGAAATGACACGTGTCACCCGGTTATACAGGAGTAATGTATACTGACACAAGTGTTATAGATGACCCCAGTAGAAACTCCTGTATAATATACTAGGCCAGCGGCCGTAAGGGGTCTAGGTGCCAAATATATATGGGCACAGATGAAGCCAGTCAATCTTATGGGCACAGGCAAGGCAGGCCAATCTTATGGGCACAGACAAAGCAGGCCAGTCATAGGGGCACAGACAAAGCAGGCCAATCTTATGGGCACAGACAAAACAGGCCAGTCATAGGGGCACAGACAAAGCAGGCCAGACACTCTGAGAGCGCAAGGAGCATAAGGGTCACTTATTGGAGGGTAAACAGATGGGCAAATGGGGTCTGAAGAACCCAATGTAAAAGAGTAAATGCAGGCATTACATACAGTGAAAAAACCCCTCCACATATCTAACCCAGTATGACACATGGAACTGGGGTACCAGATACACATACCCTAGCTAGGGCACAGGCTGTGTAACATAATCTGTAATCACTGGAAAGGAGGGAGGGGAGGCTGAGTAGCTAAACCCCTAGTAGCCCTTTATTGGAGATGCCTTCCTGCAGGAGGAGAGAGGGGAGGGGTTCCCAGACCGCGGTCTAAACGGCTGGGGAACCCCCTGGAGAATGCCGAAAAGAAAATGCACTAAAACGGGTGGAGGAGGGAGCGTGAGCGTAGTGCTCCCTCCTCCACTTGGTGGACACACACGGTCCGCGAGTGCTCTAGCAGCGACTGGCGGCCACGTGGAGGAAGCTCCGGTCGGCAGGTAGAGCTCGCAGACGAGCACCCCACGACCGGAGGCAGTGAAAATAGATGTACTCCGCGGTCCCGAGGGTTCGGGGGGGGTCGGGGGAGGCGGCAAACGGCCAGCCCACGAGGCCCCCGAGCCAAATGAGAATCCCCCAAAGGGAAAAGAACAGGGAATAAGGGAGGGGACAGGGAGAAGGGATAGAGCCCAATCGGAAAGAAAACAAGGCACACTAACCCATGTAAAAGGGTTAGACAAGTATCCCCTGAGGAAAAAACAGTCCCCAAGCCAATATATAAACATAGATAACAATCATACATATAAAAAATAAAATCCCAAAGCCATCCACTAATAATAGCAGGAGGCAGTGGTACTCTGACTTGTACTGATGCGGAGCAGCAAAGAAAGAGGAAATGGAATGTTGGGAAGGGACTTATATAGTCTCCTTACTGTTTTCTGATTGGTTGTTTACTCTCTGGTGTTTTGCTGCTGTGGAGTTCTAGTAAAGAGAGACGTAAGCAAATATGAAGCCTCCTGTCATGTTATAAAATTGTACATACAATGAAACAAAAAAACAAAACAAATATAATATAAACCCAAGTGAAATACATACAAAATAAACAGAGTGCAAAAAATAAATCAATAAAAATTAAAAAAATTTAAAAAGTCAGAAATGAATTAAATAAAATAAAATTCTGTTAACATGATATATCTTGATTGCTGCATTATTTAGCAGAGAAAGGTTATGCAGCTCTAGAGAGACCCACTGCATATTCAAAAAATAGAGATAAAATAGAATAAATATTTGCACATTATTCCATATGTATAAATGTACACAAAAGAGAGCGCTCTTTGAATGAATTAAAAAATGCAGTTATCGTCGCAAGGTTAAACATTTAGTTCTGACTTTTCTTTATACACAGGAAGCATTTACAAATAACTTGTTTTATTATTTCAGTAAATCTTCAATGTCTTTGGATGTGCCTGTCATTATTACTTGATTAGTAAGTACATTAAAGAATTTCTTTTAGAAAGCTTCAATTTTAGCTTTTAGTACATTTTATCTTTAAAGTGAAGGGCAGACCTTGAAACGCGATGCTCATCAAGATTATGTCTGATTTCACTGAGAAAGTGATTTTAAGCTGTCTGAAAGCAGTTTCACTTAGTGAAGCAATTAGCATTTCACTTCCCAAGATGATTTCTTAAATGATGAATCCCAATGGAAGAATGCTTTTTGTCAAACAGAATAACACAATCTATGTGATCAGGATACTACAGAATATCATTTAATACATGCATTGTTTTCAGTATTTATGAACATTTTTCAAGTACAGGTAGGAACCCAGCGGAACTAAAATATTAAGGATGCTAAGCATCCATACTGACCTTATAGAGCGTTTTGCAAAATATAATTCTGAATTTTTTTTTTAATAATATTGCAAGTTTATATTATGGCAAGGAATTATATGCAGTGGGAAAACTTACTACTAATCCGTTTTCTAGCTCTATAGTGTTAAAGAAAGGTCCTTGCAATACATTCAGTAAGGATGACACCTTTGAATAACTTTTACCCTTTGTTCATTAAAAACAAATTATCTCTTTGCAATGTCTATACACTAAAATTCTAGCCCTCTCCTGTATTAACTTATTGTCATTAGATCTCAATTGCTTAGAGATTTATGGTTAAATGCACCCTGTTCCAAATTATTATGCAAATTCTATTTAAGTGTCACAAAGATTAAATATTTTGTTTTTCAGTTTAACTCATGGATGGCATTGTGTCTCAGGGCTCTTTTGATCACGGAAAACAATCTCAGACACCTGTGATAATTAGATTGCCAGGTGAGCCCAATTTAAGGAAAAACTACTAAAGGAGGGTGTTCTACATTATTAAGCAGAGCACCATTTTCATGCAATATGGAGAAGAAAAAGGATCTCTCTGTTGCCGAAAAGAGTGAAATAGTTCAATGCCTTAGACGAGGTATGAAAACATTAGATATTTCACTAAAACTTAAGCGTGATCATCGCACTATTAAGAGATTTGTGGCTGATTCAGAGCACAGACGGGTTCGTGCAGATAGAGGCACATTGAGGAAGATTTCTGCCAGATCCATGCATTGGATCAAGAGAGCAGCTGCTAAAATACCATTATATAGCAGCAAACAGATATTTGAAGCTGCTGGTGCCTCTAGAGTCCCACGGACGAATTTTCAAACAGTTCTTTTCACTGATGAGTGCCGTGCAACCCTGGATGGTCCAGATGGATGGAGTAGTGGATGGTTGGTGGACGGCCACCCTGTTCCAACAAGGCTGCGACGTCAACAAGGCGGTGGTGGAGTCATGTTTTGGGCTAGAATCATGGGAAGAGAGCTGGTCGGCCCCTTTAGGGTCCCCGAAAGTGTAAAGATTACCTCTGCAATGTATGTGGAGTTTCTGACTGACCACTTTCTTCCCTGGTACAGACGGAAGAACTATGCTTTCCATAATAAAATCATCTTCATGCATGACAATGCACCATCTCATGCTGCAAAGAATACCTCTGCATCAATGGCTGCTATGGGGATAAAAGGAGAGAAAGTCATGGTGTGGCCTCCATCCTCCCCTGACCTCAATCCTATTGAGAACCTTTGGAGCATCCTTAAGCAAAAGATCTATGAGGGTGGGATGCAGTTTACAGCCAAACAGCAGCTCTGGGAGGCTATTCTGACATCTTGCAAACAAATTCAAGCAGAAACTGTCCAGAAACTCACAAGTTCAATGGATGCAAGACTTGTGAAGCTGCTAGCAAATAAGGGGTCCTCCGTTAAAATGTTTAAAAAGTAAAAATGTTGTTATAAGTTTGATTGAAATAGCTTTTGATTTCAGTAAATATGCTGCAAACACAACAAATGACAATTTTCAGTTCTTTACAACCTATAAAGTGTTTTGAAACTTACTGTGCGTAATTATTATTATTATTATTATTATGATATTTATAGAGCGCCATCAAATTCTGCAGTGCTTTACAATGGGTGGATGAACAGACATGTGGTTGTAACCAGACAAGTTGGACACACATGAACAGAGGGGTTGAGGGCCCTGCTCAATGAGCTTACATGCTAGAGGGAGTGGGGTAAAATGACACAAAAAGATAAGGATAGTATTAGACTAGTGGCAGTTGCAGAAGAGAAATCAGTCAGGAGCTATTAACAGTTTAATTGATACGCTTTTATGAAGAAGTGGGTTTTTAACGATTTTTTGAAGGAGTGGAGACTGGGCGAGCATCTAACGGAGGAGGGAAGCGAGTTCCACAGGTGCAACCCTTGAGAAATCTTGAAGGCGAGCATCAGAGATGGGAGTACGGACAGAAGATAGACGTAAATCTTCAGCAGATCGTAAGGGCGTAGGCGGGACATACTTGTATATAAGGGAGGATAGATAGGTGGGAGCAGCATTATTTAGAGATCTGAAAGCAAGAACCAGAATTTTAAATTGAGCTCTATATTTTATAGGAAGCCAATGTAGGGACTGACAGAAGGGTGAGGCATGGGAGGTGCGGGCGGACAGGAAGATGAGCCTCGCCGCCGCATTCATTATGGACTGTAACGGTGCAAGTTGGGAGCACATAAGACCACTGAGAAGCGGATTACAGTAGTGAAGGCGAGAAAGGACAGTGGAATGGACCAACACCTTAGTCACATCTGGCGTTGAGTAGGGGCGGATGCGCACAATGTTTTTGAGATGGAAATGACAGGATTTGGTGATTGATTGAACATGAGGCTTGAAGGAGAGGTCGGAGTCAAAGAAAACACCTAGGCAGCGAGCCTGCATGGTGGAGCTGATGGTAGCACCGTTGACTTGGAGGGAGACAGATACAGGAATAACAACACTTGAGGGAGGCAAGACCAGAATTTCAGTTTTGGTCAAGTTTAGTTTAAGGAAGTGGGCAGCCATCCAGTTAGAAACAGCAGAGAGGCAGTCAGAGACACTAGTCAAGAGGGACGGGGAGAGATCAGGAGAGGACAGGTAGATTTGCGTGTCATCTGCATAGAAATGATATTGGAAGCCAAAGGAGCTAATGAGTTTACCAAGGGAGGCAGTATAGATGGAGAACAGTAGGGGACCAAGGACTGAACCTTGAGGGACACCAACAGAGAGGAGTTGGGGAGAAGAAGCAGAGCCAGAGAAAGAAACACTGAAAGAGCGCTGGGAGAGGTAGGAGGAGCACCAGGAGAGAGCAATATCTTGTAGACCGATATTGCGGAGGATGAGAAGAAGCTGTTGATGATCAACAGTGTCAAAAGCCGCAGACAGGTCAAGGAGAATTAGGATAGAGTAGTGACCATGAGATTTTGCAGCGAGTAGATCATTGGATACTTTGGTCAGTGCCGTTTCCACAGAGTGCTTAGCGTGGAAACCAGTGAAGCAGGTCTAGCAGAGAGTTGGACTCGAGGAAGTCTGTCAATCTCGCATACACAATTTTTTCAAGGATCTTGGATGCAAAAGGCAGTAGCAAGAAAGGACGATAGTTGGATGGGAAGTTAGGGTCAAGATTGGGCTTCTTTAGAATTGGGGTTACAGTTGCATGTTTGAAGGGCAATGGAAATATACCAGAGGAGAGAGAGAGATTGAGAATTTTAGTGAGAGGTGGAGAAAGAGAAGAAGACAGAGTACGGATGAGATGTGAGGGAATTGGATCTAGGGGGCAGGTGGTGGGGCGGGAGGACTGGAGCAGAGCAGAAACCTCTTCCAATGTAGCGGGTGCAAATGAACATAGAACAGCAGGGGGAGTCAAGTTAGGGGAAATATTGTAAGGAGAAGAAGAAAAATTAGAGATCTCTTCTCTGATTGTAGAGATCTTGTCAGTGAAGTGAGTTGCAAAGTCTGAGGCGGTCAAGTTAGTAGGTGGAGGAGAAACAGCAGGGCGAAGAAGAGAGTTAAATGTGTGAAATAGTCATTTGGGTTCGCGGGAGAGTGTGGTTATGAGGGTATTGAAGTAATAATTTGGAACAGTGCATTGTAAGTTTTTTATGTTTTAAAAAAATACTGTTATCATTAGGAGGTTTGTTCAATAAAATTTGAATTGTACTCGTAATAGTTGATAACATGAGAATTATGCTGACTGTTATTTACATCAATTATTTAGGTAAATTAGAAAAATATAATTTGCATAATAATTTGGAACAGGGTGTAGAATGTAATTCTCCTTCTTAGGCAAATCCCTTTAAAGCTGGTGCTGGTCTTTAAAATAACCGCTACCCTTTTTTGCTAATAATCCAGAGACTAGGAGAGCGGAAATAGCTATCATTATTGCATATACAGCTACATTCGTTCATGCAGAATGTTAGCCACACTCTTAAAGGACCACTATAGGCACCCAGACCACTTCAGCTCAATGAAGTGGTCTGGGTGCCAGGTCCCTCTAGTTTAACCCTGCAGCTGAAAACATAGCAGTTTCAGAGAAACTGCTATGTTTCACTGAGGGTTAATCCAGCCTTTAGTGACTGTCTCACTGACAGCCATTAGAGGCGCTTCCGCGATTCTCACTGTGAAAATCACAGTGAGAAGACGCTGGACGTCCATAGGAAAGCATTGAGTAATGATTTCCTATGGGTGATTTGAATGCGCACGCGGCTCTTGCTGACGTCGGCAGAGGGAGGAGAGTTCCCCAGCGCTGAGGGAGCCCTGCGCTGGTGAAAGGTAAGTAGCTGAATGGGTTTTAACCCCTTTAGCCCAACGGGATGGGGACCACGAGGGTGGGGTGGGGACATAATGACCCTGTAGTGCCAGGAAAACAAGTTTGTTTTCCTGGATTTATAGTGCTCCTTTAAGTGTAATATAGCCCAAATAGTGATTGATATGTTTGTCTACTTTTGCAAACATTTATGGAAACAGCCAGAAAATGTACATATATTATACAATTGACCTTTAAATGAAAACCCAAAATAACATCCACAATTATACCAAATCCAAAATCCTGATTATGGCAGGGCAACGACTTAATTTCTTTAATAATATAACCAAAACTAGAAATACACCGCTCCTAATCAGCCCGCTAACTATGTATTACACCCCACAGATGATATCTCACCAATATCAATGTGAGTTAAAAGATAGAAAAAAGAGAAAAAATGAACTGGAAGACCACCAAAATCAAAGATAGAGGTGGAAAACCTATTCATTCATAGATCTATACCTCCCAAGAAGTAAGTGTACTATATGTAACGGGTTCCAAGACCTTTAATGAAAGATGACATATATATTAAAATTATACATAACTGGCTAAAAAGTTGGCCAGAAAGAGTTCCCCTAGGGGATATTGGTGAGTGAAATAAATATTCACAAATACTAGCTAGAGTATAACCCTAATGTGAGTTGTATAAATTACCTGGTATAAGGGACACTGTTATAAAAGAAAGAACAGAAAGAAAGTAATATCTGTACAAAGTGAACCTTATCCAGGATTTAGTATCAAAGTAGAGAAGAAAAAAGGAGGGGGATAAAGTTTAGGGTTAAATAAATAAAGGTATAACCTGGTAGTAATAGTATCCCTACTTGAAATGGGACAGCTGCAACAATGTGCAAAAAATGTATTATTGACAACAATAGGGCAAGTGAGGACATATAAGTGGGGCATTTTTCTGTTTCTGGCTACAAACAGCTTTTGGTTATGAGCCTAACACCCATATCACCCATTTTTTGTTGTCAATAATACATTTTTTGCACATTGTTGCAGCTGTCCCATTTCAAGTAGGGATACTATTACTACCAGGTTATACCTTTATTTATTTAACCCTAAACTTTATCCCCCTCCTTTTTTCTTCTCTACTTTGATACTAAATCCTGGATAAGGTTCACTTTGTACAGATATTACTTTCTTTCTGTTCTTTCTTTTATAACAGTGTCCCTTATACCAGGTAATTTATACAACTCACATTAGGGTTATACTCTAGCTAGTATTTGTGAATATTTATTTCACTCACCAATATCCCCTAGGGGAACTCTTTCTGGCCAACTTTTTAGCCAGTTATGTATAATTTTAATATATATGTCATCTTTCATTAAAGGTCTTGGAACCCGTTACATATAGTACACTTACTTCTTGGGAGGTATAGATCTATGAATGAATAGGTTTTCCACCTCTATCTTTGATTTTGGTGGTCTTCCAGTTCATTTTTTCTCTTTTTTCTCATAATTTGCAGGGGTTAAGCCCCCTATACCTCCTGTAACCTTTACAGAGATTAGGGATTTGAATTATTTCAACACCCTATATACTCTGTCCTTTTTCTATTGTGAGTTAAAAGATACTTAGCCATCGATGGATCTTAGTAACTACCATCACTAGCAGAAACAAGACTGAATGAGTTGCTAACTACCCAAATCCTATGTTAAATTAACCCCTTAAGGATACAACTTCAGAAATAAAAGGGAACCATGACGGATTATTTCGGTCATGTGTCCTTAAGGGGTTAATGAACTGGGTGTATGACCTTTTCTGCACCTGTAAGTGTTAGGTGGGAATGATTTATCGGGACAAAGAACCATCACAGAGGCCTCCTCGATGTAGGACAAATGTTTGGTAACATTGTCCCAGGCATCCAGTAGGCTCCTCTGATTACACTCATGACTACATTCCCCCACTTTTACTTCTGCTATGTTGCCGCATTGCTAGTAGAAGTAAAAGAGGGGGAATAAAGAAAACCTTGTTGGAAAAATTCAACCCACCATCCCTCTGGAACAGTTCCCTTTGGCGACACAGGTTATTCTGTACATACCTAGGGCTGTCATTTCCTAACTTAAGCCTTTCAGACAAGTTATACATAAAACATTTGCAAAAGATAGAACGATATGCGTGAGTGCATGAGTGTGGGTTTGCAGAAACATACCTGTGTGGGAGGGAGTATGTGTGTAAAAATAAAAAATTTATTTAAAGAGTGTGAATTTGTGTCTGACCAACAATAATATCACTTATAGAAAGCCACTTTGATTCCATGTCAACAATCTTGTCGTCAGCTTGTTTAACACAACACAAAAATACAATACAGTAGGTGTCGTTAAAACCTGGATAAGCATAAGCACTTAGGACAAAAAGCTCTCATAATTGGATGTGTCTCTACATTGGCAAGGAGCTCCCCACCTAGGCTGATTCACTTGTTTTATAGTTTTTCAAGTTTTTTCTCTTGCTGCTCAAAAACAAGACTGATTGGCTGTAATTGTTGTTTTGTATGATGTACCAACTGATTCAGTTCCAAAGTAGGAATTGGTGGGAACAGCTTCATAGTCCAAATTTCATAAACTGTATTCGCAGTGAAGTTAATTTGGTGAATAGTAAGATTTAAAGCTATTCCTCTATGGGGCATGATTAATCCAATGTTTTATACTCCTTATAACTTACAATAAATGCTACATCTACTATATGTATCTACAATGTGACAAACACTACAAAAGTCCAAAACAGTGTATATGAAGAACATAAAAGTTAAACAACTTAACTTTCAATAAGTGATATGCCCTTGAGTCGACACTTCCTCTGTGTCACGTTTACCAAGGAAACCTAAACACACAGACAGTTCACAGACACACAGAATTGCAATACCGGTCCTTAGAGTGGCCGGGCTATGCAAAAAAGTCAGAGTACAAGCCGAGGCTAAGTCAGAGTACAAGCCGAGGCTAAGGATAACAGAAAGACGGAATATGAAAGGACAAGCCGAGGTTAAGGGACAAGGAAGACAGAGTAAACGTTAGACAAGACAAGTTCGGTAACCAGAAATAATCGGGCACAGTATATCGCGCTTTTGGGCTAACAAAGAACACAACAGGGCCCCAATGCAAGGGGGAGGTAAGTTAAAACAGGATTAGGGCAAACCTGATTGTCTAGCTTCAAATTAAAATTTACTATAACACGTGGAATAGGTAAATAATGTGCCCGTTGCTGGTCAGGCAAATAGCATAGAAAAACAGAGAATGACCGCACTCAGGGACTTGTAAATATCACTAAATCTTAACTTTTAATGTTCAAAATAAATCAAATCAACATTTCAGCCCCATATTTGGGCTTTCATCCTAATGAAAGCCCAAATATGTGGCTAAAACGTTGATTTGATATATATAAAACTAACATTATTCTAAGTGTATTTTAATATTAATATATATAATTATATATTATATAATTGGTCTTCAAAAACAAATATAATAATATTGGAGGAAAATGCTAGGATGACAAAGCAAAAAGCCAAAACATAGTGTTTAACTGTGTAAAACAAAATATAATAATGTGCTTTTCAATTGAACAAAATATTATGTTTTGTTTTACACAGCTTAACACTGTTTGGGCTTTCTGCTTTGCCATCCTAGCATTTTTCAATACTATTGTTACATCTCCTACATGAATGACATCACAAACCAGCTCTGCTTTTGTTAGTTGCACCCAGCCTTTGTCAATGTCTGTAGTTTTACTGGTGCAGTTGCATAACCATTGATGTAGTGATTTTTGCAGCAACCTTCACCAATCACCATCTTTTTTTTTTAAATTTACAATTTTTATTTTCAAAAAGTAAAAGGTAGAGAAAGGGTACAGAACAAAGAGGGGGAGGGTAGGGAAAGGGTGGGGGAGCATGGGAGGCGACAAGCCAATATCATATTCCTTTCGCAGAAGGAGAGAAGTAAGTGACACATCTGTTTACTTATATCACAATATATCAAAATATAACAAAATGTCAAAGTATAACAAAATGTATCAAAATGTATCGAGGTGTCAAAAAGTCCAATGAATCATGTAAGTGTTGAGTATTATCTGTGAACAAGTAGGTTCTGTGAACAAGTAGGCTATCTCCGTCCTCCACCTGTATCTTATTTTAGTTGGCAGTCTATTATCCTAATTCTCTATGCTATCCAAGTTATAGTCTTCGAGTGGGGATATGGTGTAGTCGTAGCCTTGGAGTGGCTTGGTGTAGGGTTTTTAACACGTGGGTCTAGGTTTACTATATACCATATTAAGCCATGGTGTCCATATTTGTTCTACTTCTCTCCTTTTTGCGTATGAATCTGCAGAGATTAGCTCATATTTATAGTATTGCTGTATTTTGTTTAGTAATTCTTTACGCGAGGGGCATTTGGTGCTTTTCCAGCATTGGGCTAGTAAGTTCCGTGCTGCTAAGATGACCAGGGAGGCTATTTTTTTATGTTTTTTATCCCATTGGTTCGGGAAGATCAATAATAGTGCTAGTTTTGGTGTAATAGGAGATGTGTAATCCAGAGCCTGGTGTAGTATTTGCTGTGTATGCTTCCATAGGGGTGTTATCACGGTGCATTCCCACCATATGTGGGTCATGCTGCCCTCCTGCGATTCGCATCTCCAGCATTTCGAGTTTGTGGCGGGGTAAATTTGGTGTAGTCGTTGTGGAGTGAGATACCATCTATATATGACTTTTTTGTGTGCTTCTATGTATGAGAAACAAGACGTGAGACCCTTCAGGGCATTTAACGCCATAATCCATTGATCGTCTGTAAGTTTAGAGATACCTTCTTTTTCCCATTGTTCTACATATTTAAAAGAGTGGGGTGGCGATTGATTCAATATTGTTTTATAACATAGCGATAAGGATTTGGGTTTAGTCGGAGCTGTGTGACATCTAGAGATAACATTTAATGTCTGTACAATGTTTTGTGGTGGGATGTGGATTTGGTGGTATACATGGGTGTTTACAATGCTTTTTAGCTGCAAATATTGGAAGACAAAGGAGTTAGGCAGGTTGAATTGGGTTTGTAGATCTGGGAATGATTTAATTCCTGTCTGTTCACAAATGTCTTTAATATATCTAATTCCATATTTGGTCCATGATTGTAATGACAACCATGGTGTTATCTTTGTTAATGCCTCTATTGGAGCGTATGTGCAGTACTTCCCTTTCCCTGATGCCGTAGTCAACAGTTTATCCCAGTATTTGAGTGTACTGTAGAGATAGGATATAGTATTTTTTTTTTGGTCGATGTATTGTTGGTAACCACATTATGTGTAGTATGGGATGAGGGTGTGTTTTGTCGTTTTCCATGTCCACCCATTGAAACGTGTGTTTAGGGGCATGGAGCTTTATGGCGGATTCGAGAATAGCCGCCTCATAATAGTCGGTAATTTTTGGTACCCCTAAGCCTCCTGTGGATTGTGTCTGCTGGAGTAGGGTTTTGCTTTGTTCCATATAAATCTGGATAGAGTGGTTTGTAGTGTTTTCAGGATGTGTGGTTGGATATGAAGGGGCAACATCCGAAATATATAGAGAATTTTAGGTAATATTACCATCTTAATAGTGTGGATTCGACCGAGCCATGATAGGTGGATTTGTTCCCAGCTCTGAAAGAGGGAGGTACACATATGTGGTAGTGGGCCATAGTTCAGGGTTATAGTCTTGGCGGCATGTAAAGCAAGTTTCACTCCTAGGTACGTTATATGGTTTTGTCTCCAGTCAAATAGGAAGGCCTGGCGTAGTTTCTTAACTTGCGGTGTGGGTATGTGTAGTGGTAAGGCTTGTGTCTTAGCTTCACTAAGTTTATAGTACGATACCTTTCCGTACTCTTGTAATAGGTTCATGAGACGGGGTAATGAGATATCGGGTTTGCAGATGGTTAGTAGGATGTCGTCCACGAACATTGACAGTTTGTAATTTGTGTGTCTTATGGCTATTCCTGTAATTAGAAAACAAACAAACGAACACCTTTAGATAAGTGTTCTAATTAGATAAATTACTTAACTTCAATCAATATGCAGCCTCCCAGGATCGTTATCCACAACAAACGATCTTAACATATGCATAGAACCCCAGACAGAAATGGGATACGGCTGTACAATCTATAGAGGGAACATATAAAGGAAAAAACACAATAGTGTGATACAGTAAATACAGTGAATAGTGCGCTTAAATGGATGCACTCACAAGATGATGAAGATGAAAAAGCATTCATAGGGTGCCTCCCCAGATAGCATAGGGGGCTAGTGGTTTCCCCTATCCGATGTAAAGCGACCAATGGAACACGGGACTCCAGGTAAGTAATAGTAGAAAAGCAATACTTTTATTTTCTTAAAAGGTGAACAAGCACCATAAGAATAAAGGTTTAAAAGTGCAGCAATAGGTCCAACGCGTTTCGTTCAAGACTAGAACTTCATCAGGGACCGCACAGTAAAAAAATCACAGACAATATCATAGATTGTAAAATAACATCCTACTTTCCCCTTAACAGAATCTCTATATATAGGGCTAGTCCCAAAGTCCCATTGGTCCATAGTGTAGGAGTATCCAGTAGCCAGCCAATCATCTATCCAGGGGTATTGTCCTCCAGCTGATAGTGTTTGGGTAGTTTAAAAAGGGCGCGTTCAATGTAAAAGCCGAAACCGGAAGTGGATGTCTGCCTTCACTTCCGCGTTCCATTTGCGTTCCATATGCGTTCCAAACACGCTCCAAGTGCGTTCCAAATACATTTACTGCTCTTTTTCAACTAGAACAGCGAGGAGCCATCAATATAAGTGATCATCAAAAGGACAAAGCCCAAAAGTGTTAAATGCATTAAATGTAATTAATCTCTAAAAGAAGAAAAGTGAATTAGTGCATGTAATATACAACAACCATGTTAAGATAGTTCATATGGAACTTCCCCACATATTATATATATGACAATATCATACACCATTAAATAGTGCCATGTATGTCTATTTAAAGTGACAAACATCTCATTATTCAAAAAATAAGAACACAAATAATATATTCCTAAACAAAGTTCCCTCAATATCAATAATAATCATTTTAAACCATATAACCTGCAAGGTACACCTAACTATATAATATAAAGATTTTTTTTTTTTTTTTTTTTATTATATTTTATTATATAAATTATGAATTGTATTGGTTAAAGACACTTCTTTTTCCCTATATTTAGACTGCCAGAGCTCCTCATATTCCCAAAGATACTTATGGAATAATTTACATAAAGGAGAAGAATAACCAAAAAATCAGTCCAAGAAACACACCAGATCGATCCCAATATTCAGGCCCCTAGGTTCAAGGGTCTTTAGTTTGTGTATCCAAAAGGTTTCCCTTTGGGATAACTTTTTAATCCTATCACCTCCCCGCCAGTAGGGAAGGACATGTTCGATACCCATACACTTGAAATCTCTAAAGGAGAAGGAAGGACAATTACTGCAATGGGCAGAGACTGAATGAGTAACCAGTCCTTTACGTATATTATTTAGGTGTTCCAAGATCCTGACCTTCAGGATACGTTTCGTGCGTCCCACATACTGTTTGCCACACGGACACTGCAGTAAGTATACTACATAGTCCATGTGGCAACCTATTTTTTCTTTTTTAATGATCAGTATTATCTACAGATCACAGGGACCACCATGGGCACCAGGTTCGCCCCCAGTTATGCCAACACCTACATGCGTAGATGGGAGGAATTATTCGTGTGGTCGCAGCATGACTGGAGGGAGAACTTGGTGCTCTGGCGGCGTTATATCGATGACGTGATCATCATTTGGAAGGGGTCCTCCAATAGTTTTTCTGATTATGTTCAATATTTAAATTCCAACTTATACAATCTTGTCTTCACCCCCGAGTGGAATAAACATGAGATCCATTTTTTGGATCTTGATATTTTTTGTGATCAGGGTCAAATTCAAACTAAATGTTTTTTTTAAACCAACAGATGGGAATGGCTTTGTACACCAACAAAGCTGTCACCATAAGCCTTGGCTTAGGGGCATAGCACGGAGCCAATTTACCAGATTGAGACGCAATTGTTCTCGCCCTCAAGACTTCCAGATTCAATCTTCCCATATAAAAAATAAATTATGTGCAAGGGGCTACAATAAGAATACGTTAGAAAAAGAAATTCGATCAATTGGTCTCCTTGAACGGAACAAACTCCTGGAGGATAAACCTCCTAATACTGTTGGGAATAAGAATTTTAAATCAGCCTTTGTCACCCAATATAATACGGATCATTTTAAGATCAAAAGGAGCCTAAGTGATTTTTGGCCCATATTACAACAGGATCCCATTTTGGGTAATTCTTTGTCTGAACGCCCGATGGTGATATTTAAGAAAAATAAGAACTTTAAAAATATGCTAGCCCCTAGCTATGCTATTAAAATTAATAGTTCTAATGTATCCCCTGAATCGGGTTGTTTTAGGGGATGTAATGTGTGCAAAGCATGTACCACCGCCTCTATGGGGAGAACTAGGGAATTTATTAGCCATATCACGGGGGAGACTTTCAAGATTAAATCATTAATAGGTTGCCACACGGACTATGTAGTATCAAACCCTAATTACAGATGGGGGTCGTAAGACTGAGGAAAATAAAATACGCTGCATAGGTACATATGATGCAGGATGGGACACTATGCTGAATGTCTTTCAAAAATTCTGGCCTATCCTCCAATCAGATAAGCATCTGAAGGAAATTCTGCCATCACTCCCTTCAATTACAGCACGGAGGGGCAAAAACTTGAGAGATATCCTAGCACCTAGTCACCTCTCAACTACGTCCCCGTCAGGTTATTTTCAAAAATACCTACCAATGGGTTCTTTCCAATGTGGTCACTGCAGTGCATGCCCGCTTATTACCAAGAGGGCCTCTGACAGCAAGGGCTTAATGAATTTCAAACCACGTTCCTTCTTTAATTGTAACACAACAGGAGTAGTTTACCTACTGTCTTGCTCCTGTGGCCTAAAATATGTAGGCAAGACTTTTCGCCACTTCAGGCTAAGGATACGTGAACATGTAAATTCTGTCAAGAGACGTTTGGAAACACCCGTCTCAAGGCATTTACATCTACATCACAATCACTCCTCGGCAGGCATCCGGTTCATGGGTCTTGAACATGTACCACAGCCTCCTAGGAAAGGAAACTGGGACCTAAAACTAAGACAAAGAGAGGCGTTTTGGATTTACCATCTCAAAACGCTATCTCCCCTGGGGCTAAATGAAGGGTTTTCATATTCCCCGTTTATTTAAAGTACTGCAATAATTCTGATAATAAATGGTATCTTAAGTTATGTCTGTATATATGTATATATTCTTTATTTATTTCTATTATATTTGGTGTTCATATGTCCATTAATTTTACCTGTATTATAGGTCTAAGAGTTTAGGGGTCTGTTTTGTGTTGCATAAACTAATGGGTTACTATTTACAGTGGCAATAAAAGAATTGTCGGCTTCTGTGTATGACTGCCCATATAGCCATTGTACTTATCCCTTACTGGTTCACAACGGTTATAAGTTGTTTCTTTAATTGTACTAAAGCTACACAATACAGCCATAAGAATCAATCCACACACTTGACCTATATGATACAATTTGGACATTCCAAGGGTTAACTGTTAAGCTATGGATACTGCCTTTTAGATATAGTAAGTATCCATTTATATCTGTTCCGGGCGGGGCACTCAAAGGGTTAATTGCCTTTCACCTGATTTCTGTTCTGGCTACCTCTGACATAGAAATGTGGGCTGACACTATGGTGTGTTACACCACACCCCCACAGCCCCATTCACAGGAGGACCGGAGCAATTTAGACACAATCACAGGTGATTACAATAAAGCTTATGAGCTTAAGGTATAAATTTACCACCCGGACAGTTTTTTGCTCACTGCTGATACCCCTGAGGACGGCGTGTGGTCACGCCGAAACGTACGTCGGGTTCTTCTGTGTTTTTAATACTCTCTTGAGCACTTTGCTCTGAGCACCTTTTCATTTATGTTTTTCTAGTATGTGTGTGTACCTGGGGCTTCAGATGTTATGACAGCATTTAGATTAGAACACCCACGAAGGTGTTTTATAGGAGATAGGGTATTAGCATAGCACTACTGTTTGGTTGGGAGTGTGTGTTTCTCCCTTTCCCTGTTCTTTCCTACTGCTTTGTTACCTGAGTTATGTATGGGGGTACATATTGCCTTCTATCCCCTCTCCGTTTCTTGTGAGGGTTGGCTCTTGATTAGCCTTGTTCCTACCATACATATTTCTCCCTATATTATTCTGTCCATCACTGATTACCCAGGTTTTTAATAGATTTCAATAAAGGCTTTTTTATTTTTTGGCAACTACACTACTGTTGAGATTGGACTGGGTATTTACCCTCTGGGCGGTCTTTATATAAGACATCCCTTTTTGGGTTTTTTTTTCTTCCTTTTTTCTACAATTTCCAGGGTTACCCCCTTTTACCAGTCCTGGTGACCTCTATACTCTGGAGGCTCGGCATTGGGATACGGGAGTGTCTTTTCCTCCCCTCCCACTTTCCAGCCTTTTGAGTTTCCTTTTTCTTGTTATGTAGTATACTTACTGCAGTGTCCGTGTGGCAAACAGTATGTGGGACGCACGAAACGTATCCTGAAGGTCAGGATCTTGGAACACCTAAATAATATACGTAAAGGACTGGTTACTCATTCAGTCTCTGCCCATTGCAGTAATTGTCCTTCCTTCTCCTTTAGAGATTTCAAGTGTATGGGTATCGAACATGTCCTTCCCTACTGGCGGGGAGGTGATAGGATTAAAAAGTTATCCCAAAGGGAAACCTTTTGGATACACAAACTAAAGACCCTTGAACCTAGGGGCCTGAATATTGGGATCGATCTGGTGTGTTTCTTGGACTGATTTTTTTTGGTTATTCTTCTCCTTTATGTAAATTATTCCATAAGTATCTTTGGGAATATGAGGAGCTCTGGCAGTCTAAATATAGGGAAAAAGAAGTGTCTTTAACCAATACAATTCATAATTTATATAATAAAATATAATAAAAAAAAAAAAAAAAAAAATCTTTATATTATATAGTTAGGTGTACCTTGCAGGTTATATGGTTTAAAATGATTATTATTGATATTGAGGGAACTTTGTTTAGGAATATATTATTTGTGTTCTTATTTTTTGAATAATGAGATGTTTGTCACTTTAAATAGACATACATGGCACTATTTAATGGTGTATGATATTGTCATATATATAATATGTGGGGAAGTTCCATATGAACTATCTTAACATGGTTGTTGTATATTACATGCACTAATTCACTTTTCTTCTTTTAGAGATTAATTACATTTAATGCATTTAACACTTTTGGGCTTTGTCCTTTTGATGATCACTTATATTGATGGCTCCTCGCTGTTCTAGTTGAAAAAGAGCAGTAAATGTATTTGGAACGCACTTGGAGCGTGTTTGGAACGCATGTGGAACGCAAATGGAACGCGGAAGTGAAGGCAGACGTCCACTTCCGGTTTCGGCTTTTACATTGAACGCGCCCTTTTTAAACTACCCAAACACTATCAGCTGGAGGACAATACCCCTGGATAGATGATTGGCTGGCTACTGGATACTCCTACACTATGGACCAATGGGACTTTGGGACTAGCCCTATATATAGAGATTCTGTTAAGGGGAAAGTAGGATGTTATTTTACAATCTATGATATTGTCTGTGATTTTTTTACTGTGCGGTCCCTGATGAAGTTCTAGTCTTGAACGAAACGCGTTGGACCTATTGCTGCACTTTTAAACCTTTATTCTTATGGTGCTTGTTCACCTTTTAAGAAAATAAAAGTATTGCTTTTCTACTATTACTTACCTGGAGTCCCGTGTTCCATTGGTCGCTTTACATCGGATAGGGGAAACCACTAGCCCCCTATGCTATCTGGGGAGGCACCCTATGAATGCTTTTTCATCTTCATCATCTTGTGAGTGCATCCATTTAAGCGCACTATTCACTGTATTTACTGTATCACACTATTGTGTTTTTTCCTTTATATGTTCCCTCTATAGATTGTACAGCCGTATCCCATTTCTGTCTGGGGTTCTATTCCTGTAATTAGTGGGTCTTGTCTAATTTTGATTGCTAGGGGCTCTAATGCGAGGATGAAAAGAAGTGGGGATAGGGGGCATCCTTGTCTAGTGCCATTGGTGAGGTTGAAGGGTGATGAAATGAATCCTGACTGGTATACTTGGGCAGTAGGATTGTTATATAAGGTCATTATACCTTGGATCATTTCTTTTGGGAACCCATATTTAGTGAGAACTGTTGTCATGTATTTTCAGTTAAGTCTGTCAAATGCTTTTTCAGCATCTAGTGCCAAAAGGAGGCTTTCAGTTCTCTCTGTGTCAATGTGGGACAGTATGTTAAGGATTTTCCTGGTATTATCGGAGCCCTGTCTACCTTTAATGAATCCTGATTGGTCGTTGTGTATTATGCGAGTCAATATAGGGTTTATTCTATTCGCTAGGAGTTTAGCATAAATTTTTGTCACAGTTTAATAGAGAAATTGGTCGAAAATTGGGGCAATGGGTCGGGGGTTTCCCCGGTTTCGGTAGCGTAGTAATATGGGCTTGTAGCATCTCTGCTGGCATAATCCCGTTTTGGAAACATTGGTTGAACAGTGCCATCATATGGGGTGCTAGTATATCTTTGTATGTGTAGTAGTATAGGTTTGTAAACCCATCGGGTCCTGGAGATTTGTGTTTTGGGAGTTGTTTTAGGATGTCTATAATTTCTTGTGTTGTGAATGGTTGTATCAGACTATGGCTTTCTTCTGTGGTGAGGGTAGGTAGATGAATATCTGTCAGGAATGTATCTATGTCTTCTTGCTTGGGTATATGGCAGTCAAACCCCTTTGCTGGATTGTATATGTCACTGTAGTATTTGGCAAATTCGTCTGCTACTTCTTGTGGGTTGGTGAGTTTTTCTCCTTCTTTAGTATGTATAAAGAGTATTTTGGACGATATGGTGTTTGCTTTTAGTTGTGCCGCCAAGACTTTCCCCGCCCTATTGCCCTTTTGAAAAAATTTTTGTTTCATTTTGGTTAGTAGGTAAGTTGTTTTGGCCATTTCCATTTCTCTCAATTGGGATTGCAGGTGAAGAATTTGTTGTGTAATGTCATGTGAAGGTGTATGTTTGTTAGTACGGGTGAGTGTGACTAGTTCTGTGTTTATGTCTATGTAGGCTGTCATGCGTTGCTTTTTATTGTAGCTAGCATGTTTAATAAATTGTCCCCTAAGGACTGCTTTGTGAGCTTGCCATAGAGTTTCAATTCCAATATCTCCTGTGTCGTTTAGGGAGAAGTATGTTTCTAGATCTTTATTTATTTGCATGACTAGTTTATGGTCTGTTAGAAGGGAATTGTTTAGTCGCCACGTACTGTTTCCACTTGTAGGGTGTTGTGTTGTCAGTGATAGAGTGATCGGGGCATGATCTGACCAAGTAATAACACCTATATTTGTACTGGATACCTTCGGTGTGTGGGCCGATGGGAGTAGAAATCGGTCAATTCGGGAGTAGGTGTCATGCACCAGGGAATGGTGTGTATAATCTTTATCTAGAGGGTGTAGGGCTCTCCAAATGTCGGTGTATCCATATGTGTGTAGGATGTTTTCTATACGGGCAGTCGTGTGTATTCTCTGTTTCTTCGTCTTGTGTGAGATCTTGGAGGAAGAGGTGGTGTCTGAAGTTGGGTCTAAAATAAAATTTGTGTCTACTCCCATTAGGATTTCTCCAAATTTATGGGCATTGTTTAGAGTGAGGATATGGTCTAGGAATACATGGTGACCACTTTGTGGGCCATATATGTTTATTAGCGTATATTGAGTATTGTTAATTATGCACTGTATGAGGAGGTATCGTGCTTTTTTGTCTCTCACTTGTTTTATTAGTTGGAAGGAAACAGCATTACTTATCAATATCGTGACACCTCTTTTCTTTTTCTTATATGTGCTGTGGTAGCCTATTGGATATAATCTGGAGGAGAATTTGGGGTGATTTGAGGTCTGAAAATGAGTTTCTTGATAGAAAGCTATATGGGCTTTGTGGTTTTTCACTTCCTGTAGGGCCATACGACGTTTGTGAGGGGAGTTGAGTCCCTTAGCGTTTATTGACAAAATATTTAGTGTCATTTGTGTTTGGTAATGAGGGCACTAAATGTGTGCTGGATGCGAAGTTTATCACTGCCAAGGTAGTATGGCGTAGTATGCCCCTTGGTTTCTAGTTGAGGTGTGGTGTTTTTATACAACGGGGGTGTATGGAGTTGGGCCCGCAATAAGTGCCAATGAGTTCTACTTTGTACTTGTGAGATGTGTGTTGATGTGTCCTGGTGGCATCGTGTTGCCTTGGGAGGGAGGAGAGGGAGGGGCAATTGGGGTGTAACAAACTATATACAAAGAAATGGTCTTCAACTTGAAACCTAATTGTCCTAGTATTTGTTGGGCATTGAAACCCTCTTGTGGGGTGGAGAGTCCCTTTTCCTTGGGGAGAGGTCTACCGTCTTAGGAAGTGTGTTGATTTTGGTGTGGTCTTTTGATGTGGGCTAATGTATGTATGACACGTTCCAGGATATTGTTAATACCCTCTTATTTTTTTTTTCTTTGCACAGCTTATGGTTCCTGTTGGGTTCCATCGTGCTCCTGAACTATAAGCCGTGTATGTATATATTGTGTCTGAAAACAAAGTAGTGTGTAACAAAAATGGAAACAGATTACTGTTCTTGTTAAAGCCTAATAAAAGTCTGGGACCTTATTTACCAGATGAGGGCTAGTGTTGGGTGTTGCTCCCAACTTTTGACTGAAAACAAGGGTAACAGGAGGAGAGAGGCGCTTCTCATGACCTTAATGTAACTGTTATTCTCGTTTTGGTTTGTTTTCGGTAAATTTACAATTGTCCAATGATGGCAGCAATGTCTAGCAATTATGTCTCGCCAGTGAGTATGGTTTTTTGCGGGTATTTAAAGTCAGTGAGTAGGACTACAGTTGAACTTAAGTCGGTGGCCATTGGTAGGCATAATTTCGTGATATCTGTCCGGTCAAGTGTTGGTGGTATATGTCCCATGTCAGGCTTCTATATGTTAGTGTGTAGATAGTAATTTAGCTGTCTGATGTTTCTATCCTCATAATATTGTATTGGGAATTTCAGTATCTGTTCAGTATTAATTAGGGTGTATTATAACCTAAACTTGCATATAACTTTTAAATATAAAAGATAAAAGAACAAAAAAAGAGAGCAAATGTTCAAAACCGTGTGGGTCAAAAGTTCACCACTTTTGCCATCCACTGTTTTGATCACAGGGTATACGCAGGTTTAATATGGGCCCAGAAGACCTTGTTTGGGAAAGTCACTTATCTGTAGCTTGCGTTTCCCAGTAGGGGGTCACTTTCATCTGTACCGCTGCTGGCGATCTTGCGTTGTCCGGTGTGTCTGTCATTGGTAAGTTCCATTCTGCCAAGGCCTTTTTTCCATCTTCCGGGTTGAGAAGATGCTTTTCGATGCCGTTTCTTCTAATTATAAGACGTGTCGGGAAACCCCACTTGTATTGTATGTCTGACGCTCTCAGAGCTGTGGTTATAGGTATAAAGCTTCTTCGTGCATTGAGCGTGGTTGCGGAGAGATCGGTATACAGCTGGATTTTGCTATATGCCTCTGGCAGGTTAGGATGTTTCCTAGAGGCACACATGATAGCTTCCTTAGTAGTATAGTAGTGGATTCTTGTTATGGTGTCTCTTGGTGACGATGTTGGGAGATGTCTGGGTCTTGGTAGTCTGTGAGTTCTGTCTAGTAGCAATGCTGAGTCTGGGAGATCAGTTACCAGAAGATGGAAAAGTGTTGTGACATATTTCCCCAGGTTGTTGGGGCCGACATCTTCCGGGATTCCGCGTAGGCGTACGTTATTTCGCTGGTCTCTATCCTCGTGGTCGGCAAGTTTAGTGACAATAGAGGATAATTTGGCTTCTATATTTTCATAGGCTGTAGCCACATTGTTATGTGCAGTAATGAGCTCTTCAGTTTTGTTTTCGAGATAATCTGTTCTGTCCCCCAGCGCTTTAACATCTGCTCTTATTTCTCTAGCCAATTTGGCAAAGTCTGCCTATAGGGATGTGTGTAGGCCATTCAGCATTTTTTGTATTGCTGATTCAGTGGCTGGAATTTCTCTATGTGAGATGGAGGTGAAATCACTCCTGTCGGAGTTTGAAGCTGGTGAGCCTGTTCCGTCGGCGCCATCTTGTGTGCGGCGTGGTGGCGAGGCCATAGCTGCAACCTGCAGTGAAGGTGTTTCTCTCGCTTTTTGTTTAGTGGAGAGTTGTGCCATGGCGTCCTGACAGTATCCTGGTGTGGTTGGCCAGCAGGCTATGGGTAGTCTTCTCTATAAACGCTATTATAATCGCTGTTTTAGGGTACTCTCTCCCGGAGCCGATCGCTCACATGTCCGTCCTCACGTCCCTTAGTTGTTCATCTTTTAAATGGAAAATGCTGCTGGTGAATTCAAGGTGCCAATGTTGTATACTAATTTAAATTGTTCTGCCCGGCCCTCCATACTTCGACTCCACAGTCATGACTACAGAGAGTCCCTAGCAGATCCAGCAGCTTCACATATACCACCATAGATTGCCTGATGTGACCTACTTTTATTATTATTCGTACAATCCTAGCTATATTTTTTGAATTATCTTTTATGCTGGTATTCTAGTCTATGGCTTTCATGCAATGTTGGCTTCTTGACTTCCTGCATTCAAGCAAAATACATCATATTATTGAATCAACAAACTATTTTAAGCATTATAGTGAGGTTGGCATCTAGAGTGTCCCGTTAAATTCCACAGCCATAACCTCCCTGACCTACCACAAAAGTAAACATTTAATTAAAATAATCAAAAAGACACATTGGAATCACACAAACCCTATATATCACAGAAGAGCTAAGCATTTTAATATTAAAATGAACATATGAGTGGTTAAGGCCTGAAGGGTTTTATTATCAATCAGGCATGAATGACCTCAAATATAGGATCTATGACCAGATATAAAAATTGTATTATTGCCAGATGAGATGTTTTTCTAATATTTTTTTTCCAAATTGTTTTGCTACATTTTCAATAACTGTTAAAAAAAAAAAGTTATTACATAGTTATGAACTTGCTGACTCTAGATTTATTGTGTCCGAATTTATTATACATCCTAAATGTGTCAAAGCAGATTATTCACCTTGTGTTCATTTTATTATTTAGAACCATTGGTGCTTCACCAAATCAAGAAATATAGATACATAATAAATGAACCTTTTAATTAATGTCAAAATAGCTGAGTTGGAAAAATACCTAAATGATCTTTTTTATTTTTATTTTAGCCTGCATTCCATGCTTGCCCTGTCGCGGTTCCCCTTGTGGTGCATAAGTGCTTTTACTATGTGTATTGATTCCTGGTGACCATTCTCCATTCAATAATCCTTGACCCTGGACTTGGCTAGTTATTGACCACTCATACCTGTTCTTCAGGTTCTTGATATTCAGCACAACCAACTTTTAGTGTTAATAAATCATTTTTAGTTATTTTGAATACTTTACCACAGCTACCTATTGTAGGATAATATTATGTTTATACAAATACACAAAAACAAGTCCTGCGCTCAAACTCCCGCTACTCATGGGCGGCAGAAATGACCATAGTACACATCAGCCCCAATACATACAGTAAAAACCAAAGAAAAAAAAAGTTACCTGCGCTCTTCCCAAATCCCTATGCATATTTAAACAAATGGAGGTTATTTAGTTACTCCAATGGCCATGAGAGGGGATACCCAGCTGCCACGTCAAGGCAAACCTCTTAGGTGGATCATACACAGACTATTCACCTTGCTTCCTTGAGCTTCTGTTTATGTTAACAATCTACATTACAGATTACCGATTTATTAAAATATAATTTGTAAAAAAAATAAGCATTAATAATACTTGGATATAATATACAACAGGTGTTCCAAATTAGGGATTCTAGATCCCACGATTAGATGACCCATCAGTGCCTGTAAACATGGACCTGTTGAAACTTGGTTAAGTTTCTAGGATTTTAGAAGTAATTTTGAAATATTTTTAGTGTACACTTTAATCATTACTGGAAATAATCTTCTCTGGAATTTATATTTTATTTATATTGCAGTAATGTGGGAAGAGATACTTTACCTGTGTGTTTTTATGCATCACAATAATTATTGTTATTCCTTTCGCTAAATGTATTGGGAGACAAAGAATTTGATGCCAGTTTTTAAATTAACAAATATAATAACATCAATCTGTTTCAGTAATAGCTCATATCAAAATGCCTCTTGTTAAACTCTCATATAAAAGAAAGTGAGAAACTCAAGGACATTGAAAGACAAGCAGATAATTATTTTATCTTTGGAACAAAAAACAAAGAAGTAAAATAAAATATGTAAAATTATCAGAAATTAATTTACAACAGTAACTTTTTTTGTGATATAAGTATCAGGAAAATAATAGATGATAATAAAAGAGTGGGAACTAGTACTCGAGATACACAGTATCCCAGCTCTAAGATTATAAATCTGTCGGAAGAAAAACAATCACTATGCACATAAACAGTACCCAATATAAATGTGTAAATTCAATTAAGCTTCTTTAATGCATTGTTAAATTTATATGACCCCGAGTCAATACAACATAAATATAGCCAAGTGTTAAAGAGGAAAGGAATTAAATGGGATTATAGCACATAAACAAATATCTCAATTTAGAATCTACTTAGCAAATATAAGCAATTTGGTATTAGCAATCTTAACAATGTGGTAAGGACACTCAAAGAACCATAACTACTACTTATTGGAATAGTTGTCTTGCAATGATGTGTGCAGTCCTTTTTATTCTTAGACAGTTTTATATCTGTTTGCAAAAAAAGAAAAGAAAACAGAGCCCACTCTCTTTCTCGGCAAAATACTAATGGAAAAACCCAACTTTCTCCTACAAAGTCTAGTGAAGCATCATTTTGCACTATTACACGTGTCATAAGCAAGACCACTCCAGGCATGCAAATAACTTGGTTCATTAGGTGAAAGAGTTAAAAATCACAGTTTCTCTGTCTCAGAACCAAAATAATGATAGTCCCCCTTAGTCAGAGCCGGTGTCCATAAGTCGGCACAAGCAGTCGCTAGATTAGAGTGACCAGTAGGAGGTGGGCGCACAGCATTCCCTCCTACCTGTCACTAAGTGTAGCGTGGTCGAGCGGACCACGATACAGGAGGATCTGTTTCCTGCTTCTGGCCTAACAGGAAGTGCTCACTGAGAAAGCCCTTCCTGTCAGTCCGGCCAGATACAGGAAACTAAAGCACCTGTACCGTGGTCCATATGATCCAGCCATGCTACAAAGAGAGGGTGGAGACACATCGGAGACCAAGGGGGGGAGAGAGAGGGGCACTAAGGGACGGGGAGAGGGGGAAGGAACACTATTGGACGGGGGGAGAACACAATGGGACAGGGGAGGGGGGAAGAACAATATGGGGCAGGGCAGGGGCGGAAAAGAACACTACTGAACAGGGGAGGGGGGAAAGAACACTATGGGAAAAAGAGACACAGAAGGGCTGAGGGGAGATATGGTGGGGAAAGAGAAACACACAAAGGAGCTGCAAAGAGTAAAACACACAAAGAGGCTGGGAGAGAAGGAGACACGCAAAGGGGCTGGGGGAAGTAAGACACACAAAGAGGGGTTGTAAGAGATACACAAGGGAGGTGTAAGACACACAATGGGGAACAATAGAGGATAAGATACACTAAAGGGGGTAAGATGTTTTAAAAGGGGGATAAGAAACAAAAGGCGGGTTAAGAGGCACACAGGTGAAGATGGTTTTTTTGGGGTGGGGGGGAACCATCTTTGCCTGTGTACCCAAAAATCCTTGCATCGGCCCTGCCTTTAGTACAATTCAGTTTTATTCCAATGAAAACACCACCATAGGCCAACTTAAAAATGGGGAATCTTCGGTTAGTTTTGGTACCAAGAGCGCATCAGTTGGCTCTCAAATTAAATTACAAACCTTTATGGGATCATTTTCTAATATATCCACTTTTGTTTCTTGTCAGATTGTAGGACAAGAATTAGTTGAAATCTCAGATTTATCAGAGGTAATAAATAGATATGTGAAAAACCTTTGTTTTGCTGAACCATTTAAAAAATTATTTTTTTTTTATTTGGAAAATTACTGTGTTCTACAAAACATATACGTAATATAGAATACTGATGGGAGTATTATTCCACCATTTGGTTCATTTAAAAAAATCTATATTTAAATGTTTTTAAAGTCTATTAAATATATAATATATAAATATAGATTTTTTTTACTGCCCCTCCTTTTTTCCTCTATTGTCCAATTCTCACTTGATCTGTGAATAAAATCAACATTTCGTTGCTGTCCACTAGCCACCAATCGTCCTTTTTTTCCCATCAATCATCTCTTTTTTTGGCACCTTGGACTGAACTTTGACAAAGAAAACAAACAAACATGTTCAGTCATCACTGTAACGGATCACCTGGCACCCTGACTGGGTACCTCCGCCAAAGGACCTCTTCCTAGCTGGAACAGGGGACAAATCACAGTACCTCTTGCCCTCAGTTGCCGTAGCTTGACTGGGGCCCTGGAACCGCCACCTCTCTCCTGGAGCCGAAGGGGAAATTAGCTCTGATGCCTCCAGGCACTGGACGACACTCAGTCCTGGGAACTCTGGAACCAAATGGGGAATTAGCTCTAGTCCTTACAAGGACTTTCCCTGTTGAATCTCCCGCAAGCTGGAACAGCAGACACAGGAGCAGATCTTCTTTCTCTCCAATAACTGGACGACACACAGTTTTGGAGTGTAAGCAGGAATCTCAAATTTAATAGGACACACTGGCCTTTTATACAATTTTCCAGGCCTGAGGAATACCCCCTGGACCTGATGGGGCACAGGAACACAAATGACATAAACCAATCAGAACAAACATACAGTCTGTGACATGCCCATGTACAGCACACAATTCCTCCCCTCTGCTTAGGAGATAATTGAGTAAGTCCTGTAAGTAACTCAATTATCTCCAGGAAGAAAAAACAAATTTTCACAAAGTTCAGAAAGTACCCCAAAATCCAACATATCCCCATTAAAGGAAAGGGAATTTCCTGGAAGTCATAGTTTTGACCGACCGCAAGCATAGCCCCATGCCCAAAACAGTTCCAGGGACATCAGTGCTAACAGTCGGTCAAGTTTGGTAGTCTTTACAGGTTTCCCTGCAGGGCCCGTAGTCTGTGGGCAGGAGGCTGGCAAGCAGGCTCCTCCAGGAGCTCGTGGCAAACTCAACTGAAAAGGGGAGTTCGTCACAATCACTCTAGTAATTTGCTTGGTTACACGTCCGTATGACACATCGGAGATACGGAATTTGTTCGAATAGACGATCAGCCTAAATTTGGACAGATTGTAATTCTGCCAAAACCAAATTGAAACATCTACTAAAAAATGTATCCCAAAACTGGCTAAAAATACACAATAACAATATATTTTTATACAGATGAGTCTGATCTCATTATAAACAGGTCTAATCACCTCAGGGAACTTAGAAAATTTATTATTATTATTTATAAAGCGCCAACAAGTTCCGTAGCACTGTACAATGGGTGGACTAACAGACACGTATTTGTAACCAGACACGTTAGATGCACAGGAACAGAGTGATTGAGGTCCCTGCTCAATGAGCTTACATGCTAGGGGAGTGGGGTAAAATGACACAAAAGGTAAGGGTAAGGTAGAAAAGTAGGTTCATTTATTTGATACCAGATATAGTATACCTTTAAAATCTAATGGCCAGAAATAAAATTGCCTCTAAAAAGCACATCGTAAACATTAAGTCAATTAAACTTACAATTTACATAACAAAAGGTTGTAGAGTATGTCAGTCTTCACTTTGACAGACATCTGTTATAAAGGATAGTCATGCTCAGACACAGATCTCTTAGTTGTAAATTCCTTTAAACAATGAACTTATGCTCACTCAGTGAAACAAACAAGATGTCTCTAGCTGTCCATCTTCATTACATTTTCTAGAGGTCAGCTGCAAGATTTTACTTATTTCATCCCAAATGTACTTATTTTTAAGAGTTTATTCTGTCAGAGGTAAAATGTAGGTCACACTGGGGAAGGAGTTTTGTGCAAACCCTGAAATACAACGGTAACCTTTTTCTTTCCATTGTTATACAGATGGGCCTAAAGACACTTCCTTTGTGTGGCATGTTACAAAAGCCGGAGCCTCGGTTTAGGGGATTGTAACATCTTCCATATATTTCTACAATTAACATGAATGCCACTCAGCAGTGTTAGCGCTATATTTCTGATAATGGGCAGACAACGAGTCTCTTTATATCTCCAGACCTGGATAAAAGATACAATTGATTACATGCAGAGTATGATAATATATTTTAAATAAAGTCTCATTAGCATCTGCAAGAGTGGACCAATGAGTCAATTTAACTTTTATTTTTAAACATTTTTTGGCATGTTGGAGTATAGTACACTGAATTCTGTTTGTTGAATCTCTTAGTCGCCCTTATAAAATATACATGTTTTGAGTGCAGCTTTTCTGTTCTATATATCTTACAGGAATATTGACCACAAGTGCTTCATTACTAGCTGAATTTGAGCCTTGCAATGCAGAGATCCCCAAAAGAATGGGCGTCCCATGTAAGTGGGTTTATCTCATAAGAGCAGGTATTGATTTGCTACACATTAAGACCTGGCAAAAATCAGGTGCTCTGCAAAAAGTGTCAGACTAATGCAATGTGTGAAAGTATACTTTAACTTAAATAGGACCAGTGCAAGGATTTTTGCTGCCGTGAGCAAACAAATGTTGCTGTTTCGTACGCATCACAATGTCCCACCCATATCATTATTATTTATACAATGGGTGGACTAACACACACGTATTTATAACCAGACAAGTTGGACACACAAGAACAGAGGGATTAAGGGTCCTGCTCAATGAGCTTTCATGCTAGAGGGAGGGAGGTATAGTGACACAAAAGGTAAGAGTAGGGTAGGTAACTATTCATTCACTTAGTGTTTTGATGACAGTTTCAGGAGAGGAATCAGAGTGCAGGGAGGGAAATCTGTTCACAGTTTAATTGATATGCTTTCCTGAAGAAGTAAGTTTTTAAAGTTGTGGAGACTGGGTGAAAGTCTAACAGAGAGTGGAAGGGTGTTCCATAGAAACGGTGCAGCCCTAGATAAGTCTTTAAGGCAAGCGTCAGAGGTAGGAGTACAAACAGAGGTTAGACGTAGGTCTCCGGCAGAGTGTAGGGGCCTAGATGGGACATATTTGTGTATTAGTGTCATGGTTCTTACTGTGACATCCAGACAGTCAGACATGGTCACCCCAGAAGTGCCCAACAGGGGACATGAACCTGGGTCCTTCATGTCCTGGACCTGCTATACTGCCTCCAAGCCACAGCAGATTCTGTTCTTTTGAATAAGTTCTATCCTTGTTATTCCTGGCTTTCTCTGCAGCCCTAGGGGGCTGGACTTCATCTGTGGCTGATACCTGTGCTTCACCTAAGGCAGATCGCTAATCTACCGGGTATTTAAACACTACCTTGCCCTGGGAACCTTGTCAGTTCTTTGATTCTGGTGATCGTGTGTTGTTCCTATTTTGTCTCGTAAACTAGTTCTCCAGATCGACCCGGCTCCTGACCTTGACCTCAGGTAAGAGTTCCTGACAATTAGTAAGGATAAGTAGTTTGGAGCAGCATTGTGTAGAGATTTGTAAGCAAGTACCAGGATTTTAAATGTTAAATAAGCCATTTATCTTAAGGGAAGCCATATTTAGGGACTAACAGAAGGGGAGGTGTGGGAGGTGCGGCATGATGAGTCCACCCATGTCATGTCATCCTATAGAATTGTCAATAATTTAAATTGGATTACGTATTTGAGGCCAAAATAGCCAAACTGCAAACATTGCTGAATTGGAGATTTTTTTTCCTATTTGTCTTTTTTTACCTTAATGTTGAAATTTACTCTGAATCCATTTTAAATTCCCAGCAATTCTCACTTTAATGAATAACCCTGTTAAAGCATAGTTCAAATTGTATGCTTCATTACAGGAACAATCCAAGCACCATAACAAGAACAGTATGAAGATGGTTTAGCCAAGCAGTCAGTGATAGTCTGGGAGCATAAAATAAGCTGACATTCTCAGCCTATCACTGGCTATCAGTTGAGAAAATAGTACGTCTTTTATCCGTGTTTATTAATGCGTGTGTGATAAAGTAGGTTTTGTGCATACGTTATATTCTGCTTATATAGTGGTACACAGTACACATATACTAATATACATTATTTATTTATACAATATTTTAACAGGAAATATGTATTGATGAGCTTTCTCTCTTTTCTAAGTATGCCCTGGGCCCACAAAAATTCCTTGAATAATACTCTTCCACGATTTAAAGGACCACTAAAGTCATCCAGTTCATTTCATCTCAATAAAGTGGTCTGGGTGCAGTGGTCCTGTAGGTTTAACCCCACTAGGTAAAACATTGCCGTTTTGCAGGAACAGCAATGTTACCTTGAAGGATTAAACATTCCTTTAGTGGCTGTCACACACTCACTCATTCACCCACACTCAATGACCCCCCACACATTTACTTATAATCAGTGATCCACACACTGACAAACACACACACACACACACACACTGACTTATGCAGATACACACACTGACCTAAACAGACTGTCACACACACAAACACCCACAGACACTGACACACACACACACAAACTCATGGAGACTAACACACATACACGAGCACTGACCCATGCAGATTGAAACACACACTGACCCATGTAGACACACAATGACCAATGCAAACTGACACATACACACACTGATGCAAGGAGAAACATGTACACTGACCTATGCAGAATGACACACACAAGCATTGACTCAAGGAATCACCTAAACACTTTCTCATGCAGGCACACCCTGCTCCATGCAGATTGACACACACACTGTCTCATGCAGACATACACACACATTGATATAAGCAGGCAGACAGACGCACAACCTGACCTATGCAAAATGACACACACACACTGACTCAAACAGACTGACACTTTTCTGTTCTGTTCAATCTCTTGCTTTCATTTCACATATCATTTGGCTGTCCATGTGTTCCAGGCATCTTGACTGCATCTGGCTGCAAGCCTATCTCTCTCCCTGTCTCTGCTGCCCACTCCCATTTCCTGCTATTCTCCTGTCCCACGTGTCCCCAAGAACAGGGCAGGAGGTGGGAGCGAGCTGACAAAGTGCCCTTGCAAAGTAAATTACTTGTAGGCTTGAGTGCATGCCGGGCAGTAATCAACAGCCATATAAATGTTGCCTGGCGCCCGTGGCTGTGGCCTGTGGACATGCTCTACATGTATAGTCCCACTTGATAGAGGGGCAGCCCAAACGAGCCGAAACAATAAAGCCACAACAGTAAAAAGTGCACCCTAATTGGCCTGAAGGTTGAGCTATGAACTTAATGCCTATTATGTTTTAAAAAAAATTTTTTTACAATCTTTATTTGAAAACAGTTTTGTCAGAGAAATATACTTCACAGAATAATATAAACAACGTAGGACCAAAAGCATAGCATAACAGTTTGCATGTGAGAAAATGTACAAATCAGTCACAGCAGGGAAATAGAGAGTGATGTTTGGTTTCTCACAACGGAAGGGACCCTGCAGAATGGGCAAACTCTGCCCAGAGTGCATTAAGTTCAGTGTACCTTCAGTCATATGTTCCCTTTTAGCGGGGTAAGGTGTTAAGAAAGAGAGGTGATAGAGGCAGGAGAAAGGATGAGAAAGAGAAAAATTAAGTTGGCTGGGTAAAGCCCATTCTGCCCTTTCACCCTCGACAAGCCCATTGACTCCAGCGGACCCTGTGGTGTGGTCCCGTGGGGAGGTGACGTGTCGTATCACAGCCATCGTCTAGTCTTCTAACGGGCTGTATGTGAAATGTAGAATCCCTATTATTTTTGCGCCTTGTACAGTGGTTTGAACATATCTGTAGTTGAAGGAATAACTTTAATTTCACCATAAAATTCAAACATCTACATGCATTTTGGTGGGCTATATCCAGTTTTAACCATTGTTATTTTAGAGCATTTTTCTCTGATCCTACAAAAGCAGCCCTGTAGGATATTGCCAAGTATAATGTAAAGGTATAGAGCTACGGCTATCCATCATTATCTCTTGCTAAATTGCACTGTAGGTTTCTTCAAAGATTTAAGACACATTTTTCTTATCTAACCCAAACAGAGTTTTCTGTAGCACTTAAATCTAGGAACAATATATATAAAAAAAAAAAAATATTCATATAATTATATTATTTATGTACTAAATATAAATGACACTAACAAGATATGAACAGAGGTAATGTGTTGCTGCAGTATGGCCCGATCAACCGATCTTGTCTAGGAAATATTGTCATTAATAGTTAGCAAAGTGCAATAAAAATAATCATTAACACAATATGGACATGCTTAATAAACCCTATGCATCATGGGGATGTGAAAGATTGGACAGCTAGGCATTGCAAAAACTAGCACTTGGTATGGCAAAATTACAAAGACTAAATATTACATAATCTGTTGCGGATTAAACAAAACTGTACTATAATATATATTTAAAATATATATATATATATTGTATAAGGTAAAAGAGAAGAATCAGTAATTAGATATCCGGTGCTGAAAATTGGACATTAAAGGAGCAGTGGAGCAAGAGCAGGAGCAGTGTTCATGTAGGGTACGAAATATATCAATTTCCATAAAGAAGAGAAGGACCATTTTCATTCATTAGTTAACATCCTAGACACATCTATGCATTTTCAGAATCTTAAAGGTTTTTTCATCTATTTCAAGATTGCAATACATTTAGACAAATCAGAAAAATTTATTGGCTAGTGCGTGCCATGTGAAGGAAGTATCTGCCTATTCCCATCTTAGATGATAGGATTATCTGTGGTATTTGAAGGTTATTCAGTGATATGCTAAAACAGTGGATCCCAACACAGTCCTTAAAGCAAATCAGCATGCCAAGGTTTTTGGAATTTCTGGTTCTGGTTTAATAGGGATACTGACAGAACTTGGACTAATTGTATGCTTAATGACCAAGCTGGCAACCACTGCACTAAAATCCCCTAGACAAGCTCCAGCAATAAGGACTTAGCCCTAAGTGCATGCTGTCTAGAGTAACATGAAATGCATGTTTGGATGATTTATACATCTATACAGTGGTTAGATGTATGGACAGACAGATATACTATAGTATCTATTATTATTATTATTATTGGCATTTATATAGTGTCAACTTATTCCACAGTGCTTTATAATATTATAAAGATGGAAATTTAAAGGAGCACTATAGTGTCAGGAAAACAAACATGTATTCCTGACCCTATAGGGTTAAAACCACCATCTAGCCCCCCTGACCTCCTCATGCCTCCCTAAATATAGAAATCTTACTTTTTTTTCCAAGTCTGGAGCTGCTTGCATTGTTACAGTTTCCTTCAGATCTGTCCACTGCCTGCTGACATCATCAGAAGTGGTAGCCTGAGCCAATCACAATGCTTCTCCATAGGATTGGCTGAGACCAACAAAGAGGCAGATCAGGGGCAGAGCCAGCACAATTCAAACACAGCCCTGGCCAATCAGCATCTCCTCATAGAGATGAATTGAATCACTGAATCTCTATGAGGAAAGTTCAGTGTCTGCATGCAGAGGGAGGAGACACTGAATGTTTAGATGCATTTGAGGCAGCCATGACCCAGGAAGGATCTCTAACAGCCATCTAAGGAGTGGCCAGTGAAGTTATCACTAGGCTGTAATGTAAACACTGCATTTTCTCTGAAAAGACAGTGTTTACAGCAAAAGGCCTGAAGGTAATGATTCTACTCACCAGAATAAATTCAATAAGCTGTAGTTGTTCTGGTGACTATAGGGTCGCTTTAACAATAAATTAGACAATTACAAAATGTTACAGGAACAATAGATTAATGAGGACCCTGCTCAGTGAGCTTACAGTCTATATCTATCTATTATTCTGTCTGTCTGGAATATATCTATATCTTATAGGATGCAATAATTGCACTACAATTTGCTATATTTGCCGCACATGTTATGATTTCAAAGCACAATATTGCTCAATTGTTTAAAGTGATGCAGAATGATTGTGTGAAACCTGAAAGGGAAAACAAAATAAATTGACATTATGTACTAAGAAAACCAACATAAAAAAAAAATGACACAATTCTAGTTAACGTTTGTGAAGAGAAAGGAACCAAGATAGCATCCTGAAAATTCAAATGGAAATCTTTGATGAATGAATTCAAAGTAAAACTCCAATACTCTACACTCCAATGTGTTTGCCAGTTGAAAGTGGAATGTCTTATCAAGAAGGGCATCCCCATTACCCATTACTCCCAAACTGGAGAACTTGTGGCTACTTACCCCCACCCACATAAATGGCTTACTCTGTGTTTGTTATAGTATTAGCCTCTATTTTCTCTTTTGTTTTTGTAGCTTAAATTTCTGCACTATTCAGGCTTTACATGTGAAATATATTTCAGAGATATTTTAAAAGTTAAAGGTATTTTTCTGCATTATAATTTTTGTGCTCTTTAACTTTAATTTTTCCTGTATTTTCAAGTATTTTGGTCAGCCAGTCTTGATGTGAAAACTTTATGTATACATCTGTTGTATTATTGTGACTCATCCAGTTTTTATGGTTACTCAAATTAGCCATTATTTATAACCAACATGCTTTATCACTCGAGTGCAGAGTATGTCTAGTCTAAACATTGCCCCCCAGTGGCTAAAACTGTGGGAGACAACACATCATTTCACATTCACAACATTATTAATTTCATGGTAAATTCAAAAAATTACATACACACAGATTTCTCAAACATATTTCTGTAATAAAAATATACAAAGTTGGATGAATTATAAATTCCTGGTGTCAGTAGGGAAAAAATATAATATTCTATAAAAGTAATGTAAGCTCGTTGAGCAGGGCCCTCAACCCCTCTGTTCCTGTGTGTCCAACTCATCTGGTTATAACTACATGTGTGTTAGTCCTCCTATTGTATAGCGCTGCAGAATTTGTTGGCACTATATAAATAATAATAATGCTGTTATATACAGGGAAGTTTATAAGCATTCTGACAACAAAACCATTTTATTTTTATTAACTCTGTAGTCTAGGACGTTGGATTTAAAAAGAAGAAAGAATAAAAGTGCAAAAAGTGACAATTTAATTCGAGGGTACAACTTACATATAAAAAAGGATAGCCAGGAGCAGATATATAGAACAGGCAAACAAAAAGTATTTAAACAACTAAATATATAGATATGTGCAATCATAGATATGGATATCATAGAAAGATAGAATGTGACAGCAGACAAGAACCGTTTGGCCCATCTAGTCTGCCCGATTTTCAAAATACTTTCATTAGTCCCTGGCCGAAACTGAAGTCTAGGATAGCCTTATGCCTACCCCATGCATGCACAAACTCCCTCACTGTGTTAACCTCTACCACTTCAGCTGGAAGGCTATTCCATGTTTCCACTAGCCTCAATATCAATAAAATAGGTCTACTAGGGATAAGTATGCAATATGAATGTCCAAAATAAAGCAAAGTAGAAAGAGTCCATAAATAATAGATGCACAATAGTCTCTTGGGAAATAGAGAGAGAGAGAGAGATTGTAGCCATATTAGTACAGTGATGTAGATGTAAAAAACAGATAAAATTTATATTTTGTAATACCTTTTTTATTGAACTAACATAATTTTTTAATGACAAGCTTTCTCAAGTCTGAAGCAGTTCTGAGCAAGACGACACATAGAATTCAAAGTTGAGTTGTGCTTTTGTGAAAAGCAAGTCTTATGGCTTGACTGGTGTGCAGATTTTTGTTTACCATTGTATTAACTATCCACAGACTTCAGGTGGAAGGGGTTTTCAATCACAATTTTTCCCCACCATAATATATATATATATATATATATATATATATATACATATATATATATATATATATATATATAACATTGTAACTGTTTTATATCAAATAGATTAATTTACCTATATAAGCCAAAACATAAAAAAAAAAAAAAACACATATTGGCAAAATACAAAGACTGTGTATGTGCATAAGTGTAAATATAAGATAGCTGTTATACAGTAAATTCATGCAAATACCGCAAAATAGAGATTAACATACTGGTCTAGAAATATCATAATTAAATGAATATCATAAATAAAAATTACAAAATATAAATATATATATATATATACATTCAGTACATAAATTCAGTTATATATGACATCACCCACTCCCACCAATCAGTTGTCGGCACAAGTAATAAACAGACCTCTGAACATTCCATTGTCCTCTTTCTTTTATTCATAAAACAAATTTAATATAAATGAGGACAGGCTTCCAATTAAATATGTCCTAAATTAAGAAATATTTGAAGAAAGAATGAACTGAAGATGCCCATATGAAGATTAAGAAATCCAATATATTGCAGAGATGAAACAGAAATAAACAGTGCAATTTTGTTCTAAGCCAAAAAGAGCAAAAGTGAAATAGGAAAATATCAAAATATAATCTTTAATTATTGAAAGAATAATGTAAAGTCCAAAAAAATTATTTGCAGAAAATAATTTCATTTTTATGAACTCAAATGGAATTGAAAACCATGAATGCCACTAAAGCGTTAGTAATAGATGTATTAATAATTAGGGAGGAGGGATAATGTCTCTGTGTCTTTAATAAGATCATGACTTTATATCATGATTTAATAAAATCCAGAAATTTTATAATAAAGGCACATATTATCCTAGTTAAAAAGGTTATCACTCACCATAGAAGAAAAATGTAGAATGGTTTAAATGGTTATATAAGTGCCAATAATATTAATCTCATGTGATGTTCTAATTGACTTCAAAGTTAAAACCTTTGCACCTTGTGAAGATTGTGGTCCAAAAGTAGTGACATCAACGACTGCAAAATTCATTAACCATTGAACCCATCTTTCTAATGTAGTGGGTGACACTGGTTTAAGGGGTTCACGAAAAGATAGGAATAATTTGTCCTAGAGTCTTTTGTTCTGATTTATATTCTTTGAGGCACAAAACAGGATACAAAGTATGTAGATCAGGAAAGGAAGGATATAACACAAATTAATTAATGTACTCTATAATATATTAAATTCTACACCAAATCGAGTAAAAAAAACTTGTGCCATAATCCAAAGCAAAAAACATAAGAAAATCAAACATTTTACAAGATATCAATGTGACCAATTTAGATGCAAGTTGACAAATAGAAAGTCTAGATTAGAGGGCCAATGATCAGGACAATATTAACATCACAAGTCGAGATGTTCTTTGGTTTGGGCAGTCTAGACCATTTAAAACCTTTGAGTAATCTACAAATGTATGAATTTCTTGTTTTAACACCATCAAAACCTTGTTGACCTGAACAAGTAGCAGAACTACATAAATTATTAGTTCTATATGCATTTCCTGGTTCAAAAAGGAAAGTTTAAAAAAAAAAAAAGGATTAATTCCATTTATAGGTGCTAAAATGGCATCTAGATCCCTTCCCAATTATACCATACATACCATGCGCTCTGATGAGATCTTCTGGGTCCCAAAGCCCACGCTTGTTGTGATAAATACAATGTTGATTCCAAAAGTCCCTTGACAAAGTTACATTCCCTGAGATCTTCAAAGCAATAAGCTTCAAAGTCTAGAGTAAAAGATCAGGAATATGTCCTTCTGGGTTGATTAGCAGTGTCAGAAAAGAATGAATAATTCTCGAAATATCTATGGTTATTTACAGAAGATGTGGCAACAAAGATTGAGTTGGTCATAATGGTGTTATCAGTGCAATAAAAGACTCTTGAAACTCTGACTTGTGAAAGTGTTTTGGAAGTCATAGGAAAAGGAGAAAGAGGTCTCCAGCTTAGAAAGTGTGGAGGTTGGGAATTCAAGTGCAACTCTGCTCACACACCAGTCATAGCTGTCTAAAAGATTTTGAAATGCCAATCTGAAATTAATGACTGAAAAGTTGTCCATTCATAGAAGAATGGACCATTTTTCCTCTCCTTAAAGTATTTTCCAACAAGCAGCCCAGCCTAGTCTGCTCATGTCTAAATATATCACAAACTCTGGAATAGTGTTGAAAATGTTCCATTGATCCACATATTGAAGTCACCATTGAAGTTCCTCATGAGCTTCTAAATCTTAAGTCAAAAGGTTTTTAACCCCTTAAGGACCAAACTTCTAGAATAAAAGGGAATCATGAAATGTCACACATGTCATGTGTCTTTAAGGGGTTAAATGTTGAAGTGCCCTGTAGCAGGGATCTGGGAAAACAGCTTCAATCAAAGTGATCAGGCCGATTACCTTGGCCAAATTTCCCAGAGTTTGAACAAATTTGTTCAGAGTCCATGAAAAAATTTTCTTTTGATAGTCTTTATTTTCTGAACAAGTAAACACAGGGTGGTCAATGTTGAATTTACTGTAGAATTGAGAAATTCTATTCACTGTGTGGGAACCAGTACTGTTTTTATTTCCAATTTATCATAAAATCCAGATATTCCAATAGATCTATTGTATAGTGAATTTGCATCCTCATAGAAGAAAATTATCGAGACCTTAATAGAATGTTATTGAGTTAAACTTTCATTCATATGTCCCTGCTACAAAAATTCTCAAACCATTTCCATGAGTTTTGTGAAACACCATGGGGCTGAAGACAGACCGAAAGAAGAGCATGGGAATTGCCATTTAATCCTTTGCCAAATAGATCGGAAAAAGTATAGTGTCTGTAAAGTACTAACTAAAATGGACTTTTGAAGTTAGTCTTTTAGTCCATGATTTGTTGATGAACTCCTCTGTCTCAACTCTGTCTCTGAAATATGAGGGAGCCTCGCCTCCTGTCTGTCAGATTTAGTCGCTGTTACTGAGACATGGTACAATGAGAAAAATGACTGGGACATAGCAATACCAGGGTACTCTTTATATAGGAAAGATAGGGAAGGCAAGAAAGGGGGAGGGGTGGCCTTGTATGTGAAGGATAGCATAAAATCTAGCCTAATAAAAGTTAGTGAGGCAAACATAGAGTCCGTTTGGGCTACGTTAGAATTTGGTAATCACACAGTAACTCGTGTAGGTGTGATTTATAGGCCCCCAGGACAAATTGAAGAGTTAGATAATCTACTAGTTGAGGAAATAGCTAAAATGACAATGAAGGGGGAAGTTATCATCATGGGTGACTTTAATCTTCCTGATGTAAATTGGAAAACAAAATTAGCTACTTGTGCCAGGAGCACACATATTCTAAACTCCCTACTGGGATTGTCTCTAAAACAAGTTGTTGAGGAGCCAACTCGTAAAGAGGCCATACTAGATTTAGTGTTAACAAATGGAGATTTGGTATCAGATGTTACTGTAGGTGAAAGTTTAGGATCCAGTGATCATCAGTCAGTGTGGTTTAATATAAGAACAGTGACTGAGTCACACCACACAAAAACAAAAGTTTTAGACTTTAGAAAAACAGACTTTTCTAAAATTAGAATATGGGTAGAGGAGTCATTATCAGACTGGAGCAATTTAAATGGAGTCCAAGAAAAATGAGATTATTTAAAAGTTGCACTATTGAAGGCAACAGAAAATTGCATTAGGCTTGTCAGTAAAAGCAAAAAAATCAAGATAATGCATCTTGGACATAAAAACCCAAGGGCAGAGTACAGAATATTTGATAGAGTTCTAACCTCAACATATGAGGAAAGGGATTTAGGGGTGATTATTTCTGATGACTTAAAGGTAGGCAGACAATGTAATAGAGCAGCAGGAAATGCTAGCAGAATGCTTGGTTGTATAGGGAGAGGTATTAGCAGTAGAAAGAGGGAAGTGCTCATGCCATTGTACAGAACACTGGTGAGACCTCACTTGGAGTATTGTACACAGTACTGGAGACCGTATCTTCAGAAGGATATTGATACCTTAGAGAGGGTTCAGAGAAGGGCTACTAAACTGGTTCATGGATTGCGGGATAAAACTTACCAGGAAAGGTTAAAGGATCTTAACATGTATAGCTTGGAGGAAAGACGAGACAGGGGGGATATGATAGAAACATTTAAATATATAAAGGGAATCAACACAGTAAAGGAGGAGACTATATTTAAAAGAAGAAAAACTACCACAACAAGAGGACATAGTCTTGAATTAGAGGGCACAAAGGTTTAAAAATAACATCAGGAAGTATTACTTTACTGAGAGGGTAGTGGATGCATGGAATAGCCTTCCAGCTGAAGTGGTAGAGGTTAACACAGTAAAGGAGTTTAAGCATGCATGGGATAGGCATAAGGCTATCCTAACTATAAGATAAGGCTAGGGACTAATGAAAGTTTTTAGAAAATTGGGCAGACTAGATGGGCCGAATGGTTCTTATCTGCCGTCACATTCTATGTTTCTATGTTTCTATGTCACAGTTTGAAAAGGAATGTCCAGGAAAATGGCAACTTCCTCTGCTTTCCATGCGAAAACTCTATTAGTCAATAGACCTCGATTCCTTATTCTTTAAGTGTGATGTTGGAAAGTTTAGCCTCAATTTGTACAGAATAACATTACGTCTTTCTCTAGCAATAGATGTATTGGCACTGCCTGATAAACATATAGCACATATTGCATGCAACCTAATAAAATAATGGAATGAACAGATGGATCCTGAGAAATGGTATCCTACACTAAATAAAAGATTTTTTTTTAAGAGGACCAAAAAATGTTTTAAATAGAATTCTGACAATTTCTCAGAGCGTACTCACTACCTTTTTTATCATTGCATTCATGTTTAGAGAAGTGCTGGATAATTTTAAGATCCACCTCAGGAATAATACAAATCTTTTTGACAGAAGGTCTAGGGCATTTGGCTCTGAGCTTATTATGACTTTCCTTAGCTGGTGGACATCGCACTTTGTGTTCAAGATATCGTGCAACATGTTCCAAGAGAGACCAATCCACAAACCATGGATGGTTAAGGTCTTTTGGATTTTGAAGGACTTTGCGTAGACATTCATCTCAGTGAAGAAGTCTATGTTCAGTGATCCTGTCATATATATAATGTTAAATAGATTGAAGTTTTGTAAATACTCAATGTTTAAATGCACCTCTATGTTTTCCTGATAGCCACTAGAGGTGCTTTTATCTTCAGAACTGAGTGAAACTAGTTCCTGAAATTAAACGCCAGTGAAAGCAGCATTTTATTGGAGAAAAGTGCAATTTGGCTGCCCCTCCCTAACTTAGAGGTAATGTCCTTAGAGGTAATGTTCTTGTAAGGAGTAGTATTTCCAGAAGAGGCTGCAGAATCCTTAGATTGAGGCCTGTTTACTATTTTATTAAAAAAATAATTGATTGTTGAAACTTAAAATATGAAGGAATGAACAGACATGCCCGACGCCACAGCAATTACTCCACAAGACACAACAGTATCTGCGACATGAACTGATGATTACTTCGACACCCAGTCGTAGAGATATCACACACAATAATTGGCAAAGATGGAGTAAATACATAACTGACAGTCAGCACCCAGTGTGACTTGCCATGCACACATAGGCTACCTTACGAACCGGGACGGCTTCAAACACGACATGACATAAGATGCACGACTGTCTAAGACAGGCTGGATGCACATGTGTATGTATTAACGAAAGCACAAAATGTAATGTTTATAACAGACTGTATGTAACTGAATATTGGTAACTACTACATTGTAACTATCTAATCTATGCTTGTGGATACCCCCCTCCCCTTTTTTCCTTTCTGTACCCCCCACATGGTTGTTTTGAAAACTCAATAAAATACGAATTTGAAAAAATATGAAGGAATGAACATTGTATCCCCAATAATATTTATAAAACTAATACAATATAATATATTAATAAATTAAATTTAAATCACCAAATAATAACAATCATAATATTAATAAGGAATGAGTAATATGTGTTCCCAGACAAGAGGAAGGAAAACATTTAAAAAAATCTGGCAAAATAGGTCAAATTCCTCTCACAAATACTAAGATGCTAAGCACACATTTGACATCATCCCTGCAGGGGACCACTAGGGGGTGCCTGTTTTCAGCATTTGTAATGATTTTTTTTTTTACTTAAACTTATTGTATATGCATTTTGTTGGGTTGGGGAGCTGGAGGCACCTGGCAATATTGCGTCTTCAGGCACCTGACATGTAAATTTGGCCCCGATTGTAGTGAAAGTATAAATTGTTATTTTAGTGTGTACCTTCTGGGGGTAGGTTACAGTATTTAACTTGAGTAATGATAACCCAGGTAATTAAAGTGGGACGAGCAACTGATTGAATGAGGATTGGGTACTGCCTCTGCCAGTTATCCCATTGTGTAATACTATAACAACAAAATAAATAAACCACACTCAGGTTTCAATATGCAAAATGTAATGTTTGTTAGTGTGCAAAAATATGCATAGAATTTTTATTTTTTAAGTACAATCTCCCAGGAATCAAATCCTTACATAGATAAGTACAAGACAATGCAATTCTGTCTGCTCAGGAAAAGAGATACCCTAACTCACAAAATGTAACCAAAAAATGGGGGGATATTGTATAATAGGGGTGTCAAAACTATATACCATGTAATAATTTCATAGTTCTTTTATATTGTTTGTTTTATTTTTTAGTTTTTCTAGCAGTTTTTTTATTTTATTTTTATTTTCCTTTTTTTTGTCACAATACTTTCTTGGAGAACATCTGGAACCACTCTAGAGCTTTATATATTGTTTTTGCTACCTTTTTTCCTATATTTTTTCCCTGCATTTATTATTATTATTATTATTGTTATTGGTATTTATATAGCGCCAACATTTTCCTCTAGACCGTAAGCTCATTTGAGCAGGGTCCTCATAATTTAGCATAACCGAATAAACTAGTCCTGTAAGGCCAACTTCCTGCCTCAACATGGAAGTCATAGTTATAACCTCGCCTAGCCTCCTTTATGGTTACACTTAGGGCCTCACATGTCACGGTCACATGTTTTAAAACTTGAATTGTCACCGAGAGGCTATCCCAAATAGTGCCTCTCACTGCCACTTGGCAACTAGTAGTGCCTCACCTGCCACGAGGTAGCTTAATTTTTCGCCTTACAGACACTAGTTAGCAAGACAGTTCTGGTCATTTTGTTGGGTTCTTATCATATTGTGACTTACTATGTTTTTTCTTTTGTATGTCTCAGTAATCAGTGCACGGAGAGGATCAGTCTCTCCCCCGCTAGGTCCTGCACCCCTGTTACTACGTCATCTGTTACCACTTAATGAAACCTTGTGTTGGCGAAATGCGTTATGGTTTATTTTATTTTATATTCTAAAGTACTATTAAAGGAATATTGGCTACTTTTACTTTTGTGCCATATATTTCCTTTTTATATTTTTTATTTGACCTCTATTTTATCTTCCTGGCCTTTTGCCTACAACTCCAAAGGAAACCTCACTAAAGAATCCGTGGTGGGGATTATACCACCTACACCCTACAATTGAGCAGTTTGTCTTGCTAAATGAAATGTGAGTAAAAGACCTTTTATATATTTTATATTGTATTGGTTTTATACAGAGAGCACTATTGTACCCCATTTTCTCTTTTTTGGGTTACTACATCTCTGAATTATCTGCCGGATGTATTATCACTAATATCCTACCAGTGGGGGATCAACATCACTGAATGCGAATTACACCAGAGCTTGTATTAGCTCCAAAATTTCTGAGTAAAGCCACAAAGACCTACAAATCATGTACTACCTGTTGTGACATACTACACTATTGTGGCTTCTTTTCTGTTTTTTCTCCATAGGTGGATACGCATCCAAAGTTGTCTCTGACTCCCCTATCCCTACAAGAAAGAATTCCCAAAGATCTTGACTGTTGTACCACCTGCACACCAAAGTTTGAACTTAATCTTTATTTTATATAGTTCCACTATTTTAGTTTTGGATTTGTTTTTATTCTTTTGACTTTTTTCTACTACTTTGTAATTTTATACAACTATTTCATACTTTTTAGGTGCAACCTATCCCTGTTTTTCATTTGCTTTTTCTTATTTTTGGGGGTTTTGTGAGGGAGCACCATCAACATTAGGAGGGCTGCCTCATTTACTTTATTTTATTTTATTTCTGTCTTGTTATTAAGTATTGTTCCTTTTGTGTTTTGCTTTTGTATACATGCAGTTTCAGTGCCTGCAGGTTGTTACACATCTGCTCACTGTGCTTTAGGGCACATTCTAAGTCCATGTGCCCTGCGAAATTGTTCCCAAAGAAGTGACTAACTGAAGTCAACGTCAACAACCTCTCTTTCTATCTCCAATCACACTTTTCTGCTTACTTGGGGGATTTTCTTGTATCAGGTTTTTCTCATGGTTTCCACACCAGTATCATTTCACTCCCTATAGGCACACTGGAATGTCCTAATCTTTTGTCTGTTACTAATAACCCACTTACTGTTGAGCATAAACTCACTTATTCCATCTGATGCACATCTGGGAAGAATTGGACATGTTCCTACATCTAGGTTTGTGTACCCGTAGAGTTCTCCAGCCGTTACTTTGATCTTTCCTATGCGGATCATCCTGCAAGGTAGATCTTTCATCTCAAGGCTTCTTTGCCTCTTGCCTGGTTTGCGCGACAATGGTACTGTCTTTCTCAATCCCCCTGCCAGGTTAATTATGTGGCAACATGTCCTAAAAACTTGGAATGGAATTCCCATGTTTATCCCTCCTCTTTCCAACCAGTTCCCATTAATTTTGCCATTTTTGGTGACCAAGGTTCAGGGATAAGTGGCCTAAAGGGGCATTTGAACTGCCTTTCTTCAAGGATACTTCGGCCTTATTTGAAATTTACCCCATTGTGGCTGCAGCACACACTTGGGGTAATCTATGGGCTGGTAGAGTGGTCAAATACTATTCTGACAATGCTATTCTGAGCGGCATGCTCCATCCATCTGTTAGCAGGTGTCCATCAATAACACCAGAGTTTCGGGAGCTGATCATGGACTGACAAATTACTTAAACATGCTCGCTCTTTGTCAAAAGCTGTTCTTTCAGTTAATACCAGGAAAGCATATGATATTGCCTTGGCTGTATTTCTCCGATTTACTGTTGAATTTCATATTCTATCTGATAGCTATTCAGTTCCCGAAACTCTGGTGTTATTGATGGACACCTGCTATCAGATGGATGGAGCATGCCGCTCAGAATAGCATTGTCAGAATAGCATTTGACCATATGTGGTGGGAGTGCCCCATCATAGATGGATACTGGAAATAAGTTCAGACACTACTGACAAACATCCTGGAAAGACATGTAGACATGGACCCCTGGTCTGTTCTGCTATCTAGGCCAATAGATGGCATCCCCAGAAAAGAGCAACAACTCTTTAATAAAATCACCCTGGCAGCCAGGCGGGCACTAGCCCAGGCGTGGCTGACACCCACAGTCCCCACAGAGAACAACATTATAATGAAGATCAAATACACATACTTAATGGACAAACTCACAGCCCAAATCAGAAACACAGAAAAAACATTTCAAAAAATCTGGCAACCCTGAAAAAACCCATAAAAATACACAGAGGCGGGGACTGGGGAGAGGAAAAGGATGGAGCCCGCCACGCACCTCCCCCCCCCCAGAAAACACCCAGTCAAGGGCAACACAGCACAGCGTCCACTCCACTTTACCCTCACACTACCCCCCACCCCTTCCCCTCCCCTTACCCACATCATAAAATAACAAAACAGACAAGGTAGCAGCGCCCATAAGACCTAACCAAGAGGGATCTGACCCCCCCACCCCAAAAATTAGTTAGAACACATCTAACGCACAACAGAAGGCGAGGCTCCAAAAGGTTGACACAGGAAAATAAACCCAATAACCAGAACCCCGCAAAACAATCGACACTCACAGATCACAAGGGACAATCCACGCAGAGACCCCAAGCCAAACACCAACCAAACACGACCGCAGCGATAATATGAGCAGTAAAATGGGGATCAACACACACAACACCACCAGCCCCGGTACAGAACCCAAGTAGACAAGCATAGGGCCAAGGGCCACCATCCCAAAGCAGACCTAAACAAAACCACCCAGTCAAAGGCAACCCCAAACCAGGTGGGGAGCTGAAACACACAAGTATAACCTGTATCTTCTCACAAGCACACCTTGTCGCAAAAATGATCAACCACATGTTTTCAAAGTTCCAATGGAAATGTTGTGTTATGTTTTTTGTCATTTGTTTTTATTTTAAAAAAAGAAAACTTGGCAATGAACAGCAAGACAACTGTAATGATGTAACATGCATAACTTTTTTCCTTCTGTATTATGCACAGTATACACATACTTTTTCTCGACCAATGTACATGCCAAAGCAAACTGTAATGCTGTTTCATGTGTCAAGACGAAAATAAAGAAATAAAAATAAAAAAACTGTTCACTGACCATCATAGACTGCGAATTGATGGTCCTCAATTTCAAGCTCTTTTTAACCTGCTGGACACCAAACCATTTGACAGTGATACAAATAATGTAACCAAAACAGCTATTTACACAGCTTTTTATTGATTTTTAAGGCCAAGGGAATTCACAGAGATAAAACTTAGTCTAAAAATGTCTGATTTTATAAAGGCAACTGACCACTACGTTCTGATCCTTAAGACATCTAAGTCTAACCAATCTAGCCAACAATCTGAAATGCCCTTATTTCCTACAAATAACAACTGGTGCCCAGTCAAAGTGCTGGATTGCTACATTCATACAATTTGCATCAATCCACCTTATACACCTTTTCTCTCATTCCAAGGTTATTCCCTCACCACCTCTAAGATTATTTTTTTACGTTAGGACTCTGCTTCTAAGATTAGGTCTCAATCCTGCCTCTTTTTCTGTGCAGTTCTTTAGAATTGGGGCTGCATCAACGTCCTCCTGTGTTGACACACCAGTCCACATCATCAAAACGTTGGGAAGAAGGAAATCCTCAGTTTATAACAGATACATTCCTCAATGAGAAAAATAACTAAGGAAAGCCTTCAAATGTGTAGCTTTGTAATTTTGATGTAATAAAGTATGTTTTCTTTGCAACCAATTTTGCCCTCTTTTATTTACAGGTCAAACCGTACATCACTTTCAGCAGACCACAAGTGACTTGCACCACCATTATAATAAATACGGCTTCTTATGATTCCGACCACAATTCTGAAGGGCGCATTAATGTATTTGTGGGAGGAGTTTGGCCTTATTTAAACTCTACCTGTGCCATCAAGTCTCAGGTCATACCACCCACCTCTCCCCTTTATTTTATTTACTTATTCAATTTTATATTTATCTAATTTTACCTTGGTGGGCTCTCTTTTATTGACAGGCCTAACCGTACGTTGATTTCGGCACACCACAACTGACTTGAACCAACCTTATTATACATACGGCTTCTTATGATTCTGACCACAAATATATATTTTTGGGGGGAGTGATCTTATTCTTTCTATACGTTTTATTGCTTTTTCATATATTTTATTTAAATCAGCAAAAAAAGTACTATCTATTAGCCACTTAAAAACAGTGACATCTGATTTAGCTCTATTTTGGAATTCTAAATGTTTTATTCTACCCAATATGCACACATTGTTATAAAATCTTCTTAAAGTGGCTTAAATTATTAATACGTGTGGATACGTGCTAGATTCAGCTTGACCGGTCTCTACTTATGCACATTTCCATAAAGAAAGAAAAAATTCTTAAATAACCGAAATATCTGCTATGAGCATTAGATCAGATTTTTAAGGTTATAAATCTGCACGGTGCACAAAATATGGATATTTTGGATAAGATTATAACAACTTTCCTCATTAAGTGTAGGTGTTAAATCCGATGCTAACTCACAAATTATTTTTAGAAATATGTACTAAATGTTGTTTGTCCTGATGTCTCATTGAGAAAAAAAAAATGAAATCATTTTAGTTCTGTTTAAACACTCATGTTTCTTTTATTTTGTGTTCTTTTCATTTGCCAATAGGGAAAAAAAATCTTATTTTTTTTTTTGCCTTGGCTAAAGTTAACATAGCAGCAGAGTCATTAATAACCAAACACATCTTACATTAAATAGTATACATGCCAAAATTAACAACCGATATTTAGTCATGAGATCAAGGTTGGAAAATTAAAGGATGTAAAACCAGACAGAAAATATAAATTTAATCTAAATGTTCCATTTTTAGCAAATAGTGCTCATTTATTCTATAAAAGATTTTTCGTTTTTTTTTCAAGGTCAGCATATTTAAAGCTTAAAACATTAATGTACATGTAGAATAAATATATAGGAAGTCTGATTAAGGATGTGATGTATTCTGGAAACATAAATTTTGTTGGGAATCCGGTATAGCTAATTTCTGTTTGATCTAAGATTTTAATATAATATTTTAGTCACATAAAATAAAGTCATAAATCTGATGAATGCTTTGAGGTTAAATGGTGGCTCTAGGAGGAGTAACTGCAACCTTTTGCACAGGAAATAAAATAAAAAAATAAAAAACGATAATCAGATTTTCTTTATATTATAAATATAATTAAGTTATACAGTTACTTTTAAACTAAAACCAATTTCTAAGATATGTAAAATATATTCCCTGAAGAAGAAAAATTGAGGGGTGACAATTAGCATTAATATGTTATCCCTTTAGTTGCAAAACTCTCACATAAATCGCATAGAGTGTATGAAAGTTAAACAAATGCTCATACAGCTCTGTCATAGAGGTTTGAAAGGACACTGTAGGCACAATGACCATTTCATCTTATCAAACTTATTATAGCACCTCGAGTCCTCAGATAAACTCCCCCATTCAGTTTTAAACCATTTTAGAGCATTTTAGAACTAACACTAAATAACAATGAATGGCTGCCCATGTCCTAGCCACTACTCTACAGCCTCACTAACAAAGGCATTTTTATATATACCAATTCATACCAGCAACGGGGGATGTGTTAGGGTAAAAGTGGTCAGTTGATGCTCTCAGCCAATCACAGACACCCATTTGATAGCTATGCTAATACTTCCTCAACAGAGAGGAAATTTGCTATTCTTATTTAGCTTTAAAACATTAAAATTGTTTTAACGCTGAATTGAAGAAGAATGGTGCCAGGGGACTCCAGACACAATAACAACTTCAATTAGATGAAACATTTGCAGAACCGTCAATGTACCTGTAAAAGGAGCAAAGGAAGTAAAAATGTAAAAAAAAAACATGTTTGCATGCCACTGTGATGCCCGATACAGTAAGCAATGCTACTTGGCATAACCAAGCATCTGTATAGCAAACAACAAAAAAGACTGCTCCTGTAACAATAAGAAAATGTATCTGACTTGTATTTAGAATCTACCTTACCTCCTACTTCTAAACTGTCACTACAACATGGAGTATTGCATTTGCAAGCTTTTGAAAAATACATGAGTGGAGATGGTATTATACAACTTGAAGCAGACGAACAAATTAGAACACTGGTGGGGAACGTTTTAGAAACAAAATTTACTGGGAAAGTAAGTGATTGGGATGAGATTGCAGACTCCACATGTTTGTTTAGCAAGGCAGCTGTAATGGGATGGGTTGATAGAAAATTAACTAAAACATATATCAGAAAGAAACGTGTTTATATAAATGTGTGTGAATCAAAAAAAAAGATAGTTTAAGCATTTTTCAGTATAAACTCAACTTGAATCACTGTATGGACTGTAAATATTCAGTTCTTCCCAATGTGAAAGGTAAAATCAATATAATAGTGGAGATGAGGAGTGTTTAGAGTGATATTAAAATGGGAGTCAGTGACCCATAAATAATTGCTATTCAGAGCAATACTTCAGGCTTATAACTCATTTGCCTTCAGCATTATCAGGATGTTATTAGGCATCTTCCATTATTGCATTAGGTACTTGAATTAAATATTGCTACATTTAGCAGTGTTCTAAAGGGCAAATCAAGGTGAAAACACCAAATGGTTCAATTAATTCCAAACAGATGAGATACTACAGGAGAGCATTCTGCAATCACTGGTACCTAAAATATATACATGGAAATGTTTCTTCTCACTGATACATTTAGATAGATGCTCTTTCATTATCAGCAGGTCCTTGAAGACAAAGACCATTGTTTGACATTCTTGTTATGCATTCATCCAACCTTAAAGGGACATGAAAGACACCAAAATGACTTGAAGTTAATGAAGTTATTTTGGGGCACAGATACTGCCCCTGAAAAAATACAGCAGAGTTATTGAGAGAAGGCACTGTTTACATTTTGCAATCCATGTACCCCTAGTGACTGTCAAACAGACAATAGCAAAGTAAGCTAACACTAGATGCTGAGTGTGCATTCATTGCTTCTATATGATTGGTGGATCACAACAATTGTTCCGTATGTCCTATATGTCCACAATGTTCCTCTGTTAGAAGCATTTGATTGACTGCAGCCAATTAAGTTTGATTATACTACAGTAGGAGGATCATGCTGAAGTGAAACGTCTATCCCATCACTGGATTACAGGTAAGTTTAATAGCAATTTTAAAGTTTTTCTTTTTTTTTAAGGGAGGTCCAGTAATCTAAACAGATAAAGGAGCACATCTAACTTACAAAAATATATATAATTTTGTGTTCCTTTAATTTCCTCCTTTTTATTTAATTTTACAGTAAATATTATTATTTACACAAATGGTACTGTGTAATTTGTAATTTTTACGTAACCTAAAATTAAAATGTGATAAGCCCTGCTTTGGCAGACCAACATTTTCTTTGCATATTTTTTAGGTCAGTTTTGAGATGAGATAGTAAGGGTAAGTTTATTGTCCCTTTCCCTAAAGAACCAACTGTGCATGCTAACTGCAAAACTAATGGCTTGAGTAGCTTCCAGATACTCTCCTGAAACTGATGCTTTCCTGTGGTCACCTCCGTAGTAACATTAGGGTGAAGGGATGGAATGATTATCTCCCATGTTAAAATTAGTTATGGACCAGTGTATGTACCGTATGTACTCGAATCCAATACTCCATCGAATCTTCAATTTTTGAATCCTGGAAGCTGAAATATGTTTTTGCTGGTGAATGTAATGGGAATTTCAATTTGTATATGTTCCATGTGCCAGTCTATTCTTTCTTAGGCCCTCTTTCAGGAACAAAAGTGTGAATTCGCAGAAATTAAATTTGTCTGTGCGATTTCGCCGGTTTTAATTCACCAGTTTTAATTCTCCAGTTTTAATTTGCCTGTGTGAATTCGCTAGTGTGAATTTGCTTGTTTTAATTTACCTGTGTGAATTCACCAGAATGCAATTCGTTGGAAAATTTCTAATTTAGGCAATTTTGAATGAATGTAATGCGCCATCGAACCTAACGCACATTCAAATTTTGAAAACTTTATTTGCCAAAATAATATACAAACATAGCCCTGTATTAATATGCCAAAATTATATACAGGAACCCCTTTATTCAAACACCAACACTACACACTAAAGTACACCTGCCTTTAAAAGCCAACACTACATAAAAACACCACTGCGTTCAAATGCAAACATTACATAGAATTCTAGTGGCAACAATACATACAAATACACCCCTACATGCATACATACACACTCTATACAAAAACATAAAAACATACATTTCATGTAAGTCTCTGGGAGATGTTTAAGCAGTAATTATTGTTTCTCTGTTTATCTCCCATGTGAAAATTAATGTAGAACTTAACACGATATGGCCATATGGCGGAACCAAATCCTCATATGTGTGCTTAGATAAGAGATTTAAAAAAAAATTTGTGTGAGCTGTTCCTTATTCTGTATTTTGTATATATTTTGGTCTTTACAGCAGCATCACTGCTGAGAAATGTATGTTTTGGGTATGCCCTCCAATTACCTTTTTTCTGTGTGTATTTGGAATACAAACCATATAATTACACATCAAGGTCAAATGTTATCACACTAAGCTACTGTTATCGTAGCATATAATGGTACCACAAATTCATAATTTCTTATAAAGAGCATTCCTAACAGTTCAAAACCACAATGTGTGTATTTTATATATTTTGCAGATATTTTAAAATAAAATGTCTTTCTGTTGCATGCTATTCCAATTTTCTGCACAATTATACAATTGCCATTGTTTTTATATTTTTAAGCATTTTATCTGAAAAATATAAAATAAATATATCTGTAATAGGAACCAAGGAATCATGATATCAACTTAAGTTTGTAAAAGCTTTGTCATAACTGTAAACAGTTGTGTTTAAATTATTCTTCTGACTCTAAGAATAAGATACATCCTTAAACCTGTCTCCTTGGCTTTCCTTTCATTACATGATTTATGTTTTGAGAGGTAAAAGTTACTGTAAACTAATTAACCAAAAGTATAAAAAATAGGAGTGAATATATACAAAGTAAAAACAACAGAAGGGGTAGCACCACAGAGTAATACAGAAATGCCCAGATTATAAAGTCCAGAGGTAGAGAAAGTCCAAAAATTAGTATACCAATATGGGTGTAAAAATACAGTAGCCAGAGGTGGTATCCGGAGGTATGAGAAGGATTCTTCTATGGGGATGTCAGAGATGATCAGTGGTGGATCCATATATGGGAAAAGAAAAGAGATGATGGTGCAGTAAGTACTGGCAGGGAGAGTATAAAATATAAAATAGATATAGTCCTACTCATGTTTTAAGGAGCTAGGACTAGCTCCAGTATAGATAGCGTACAGTGGTACAATCCCCACTTTAAAGGATACGTGAATAAAGCTTCTCACTTGAGTGAGGACCATAAAATATAAAAAGAAAAAACAAATAGTACTCACAGTATAAAATACCAGGAATATAAATAGCGAATATTTTACTCACTTGTTCCAGAGCAGGCAGACTGCTCTATGGATAGGGCGTGGGTGGAATAATCCCTACCGAGGATATTGCTTGGAAGTGAAGTTCACTGGAAATAAAATCAGACCAGGTGTGATTGTATACCTGCTTAATAAATACGGTATATCATCGATTACCAGAGTAGTTCCCTAAAATTATAATAGCAGGATTGTAGCTGAGTTTCTTAAATCACAAATTCTGATGTTAGATAACATGTTATGCAAAGGATGGAAGTTAAAAAGCATAGGAAAAAAACACAAAGTGTAGAAATATCAAAGTATAAAAATACTTAAAAAATAGATTACTGTAACTTTTAAAAGTATTGAATACTTTCCATCTTTTACCCGTGCTATATTTTTATTATTTATATTATAGCCCAATGGTTTTAATGAATATTTACCCTCATTATGTGCTTCCTTCTTTAAAGTTGAAGCTGACTGGTTCTGGCTGCCTTAGAAGGAAAATTGAGGATAAATTACTGTATATACTCAATTCTGCTCATTTCAAACAGACTTAAACACTGTAAGCCAAGGACTGCTAAAACAATTGTGTCGATTGAGGCACGCATACAGGGCTGTTTTTACTAAATTGTAAATTGTTGGTAATTCAAAATTCATTCACGAGTTTATATTCTAGGCCAAAATATCAAACTGTAAAACATAACTGTACAATTTATTTGCTGTGCTGAAAAAATTTTAAGTTGAAATCACTGGGAATTCTAAGCATTCTAAGCATTAAGCAAAGCCACACTTCAGCAAATAGTCCAAAAAGATATTTTTAAATAAATGTCATGGTACTAGATGTTCTACATTTAACATCCATGCTAAATTTACTTTAAATCAAGAGATAACAGACTGTGAAGGCCACATGTTTAAATGTGCTCAGGCATCGGTAGAATTAAAATCTTAACTGTTTTGGGGAGGGGGTTGTGCCTCACGTTACACTTTCTCTACATAAATTCCTTTTAATCAGAAGAACCAATTTTATTACAACTGAAAAGGGAAACTCTTTGTCCTCAGGTGTAGCGACTTCAACTCACTTCTGAATTTTTAGTGATGATAGAAGCTCAAGGCTTTCTTAAATATACAGGGTTTTTTTCTACAGTGAGAAATCATAGTGAATCTAAATATAATTTTTAATTTAAGACCAGATTAGCGAAACTGAAAGCAAAGATAAGTTAGATCATTTTTCCAGTTTGGTTAATTTAATCTCAAATTTGAAATTCACCTTGAATTCTCACGTTAAACTCAAAGCGACATTTCCACATTGGCAGAGAACCTCCCACCTTTAACACTTATTTTGTGTGAAATCTTGAAAGATTCCAAGTTAGCGATAATATTCTGAAATAATTTAACAAGGAAAGACACATTGTACTTTCACTAGGTTTCAAGTTTCTCCTGCGGTATAAATATTATAACTTCTTAATTTAGTTAGTTTAAGATGATAGTGCCATGAACTGAGTTTGAGAGTCTGATGTTTGAGCAGTTACTAGAGACAGTGTATACAGAGCACCAGCCATTTCACTGGCCAAGAGTTGCTTGTCATAGATTGATTCAGAACATAATTAGTGAATAGTGGATCATTATATCTAACACTGTCTAATGAATTAAACGAGTCAGTGCACTCCTATCCTTTGTATTATGTACATTGTATCGGATAATCAGATCTTCAGACTTCACATTTTAAAGGTTACTGCAACCATAAACATAGTTTAAAAAAATACTGTTTTTTTAGAAGACAGTATTCCTTGCTGACACATTCACGACTTGGAAAAAATAAAATGAAATACAATTTACCTGCAATTCTGTTCCCCTTGCAGCCTGTTGCTTCTTCCGTGATGTCACTTCCCCATGCTGCAAGAGGAGGGAAGTGCAGGGAACGAGGGCTTAGGAAGGATTTAGGAGGACATGGATGGATAATCTATGCCACTATTGGCTGTCTGTTGCCAGCAGGGAACAAGGGCTGATGGCAGATGGAATCTGTCTACAGAATTAAACATCCCTAAATATAACACGGTGTGCAGCATTTTATAGAGAAATGCTGTGCATAGAGACTACTCCAAGCACCATGAACACTTCAAAGCACTGTCGGAGCACATTTAAGATCTATGAAAAATATTTTGCTTTATCAAACTCAAATGATGCATGCAACATTCTAAAGACCAAAATGAGCTGGACCTGTAAGAATTATGTTCAGAGTTTACTGGCATTTAAGGTTTCTACTTTGCACCAACCCTGCTAGCTCACTCAAATATAATTATAACAGTACTGTTAACAATTTCAAAATGCCAGTCTACGCAGTATTTATTTATTTATTTATTTTTTAAGAACTGAGAAGCCTTTAGACAGGCAATTGCCAATTTTAGCTTCCTTTTCAGTTCCCTATGACTCATTGTCAAGTGAAAACGATTAAGAAAAGCATAACTGGAACAGCCATTAGTATATTTGTGACATCATCACATTTATTTAACATCCTTTAGACTATTGCTTGAGTAGCATGTGAGTTGTTTTTTGTTTTTTATTAGAAAATACTGTAGCCTTCTGTATTTTGTTCCATCCACAGATTTGTTTCTATAAGAAATTGAACAAACTGTGGTCATGTCACTCTTCCAAAACTGATATGTTACTGTTTAGATAAAGGAATAAACCTGTAATTGTTTACTTCCACCTAATAAATCCCTTTGAAAGCTGGTGAGTAAATGTATCTGCGGAAAAAACAAGCCCTGAATATAGTTCTCTACTCTGACACAACTAAAGAAACAGGGAGGCTAAGCGGTCCCAGACTTTAAACTCTATTCTCAGTTCGCACACCTTCTTCATGTGGTGGAGTAGGCAAAGAAGGGGGCATCTAGGTAAACCAGGTAGGGAGACCGTTACCAACACGAGTGTTGTTAGACAAAACTATGAGTACCCTATTAACATTCACACATCCCTTTATTTCAGCCACTCAAAATATATGGCATGCACTTGGCTTTATTCTTGATCTATCTTCTTTTCCATCCCCACGAATGCCTTTGATGTAGAACTCTGCCGTTTAATTTTAGATTGGACTACCGGATGTTTAGCCAGATAGAGCAAACAAGGCAGGGCAAAGACTTCTGCAAATCAGGCATCTAATGGCGGATGACAAGATAATCCCACTGCAAAAGCTGTTGGACTTTAATGGCGAAGTTTAGTCATTGCCAGTGAAGCGGAGAGCTTATTCCACAAAGACTATCTCTGCTGTTAATCCAAGAGTGGCTCAGGAACAAGTAATTAACCCAGGAGAAACAGCATCGGTAGTAGATAAAATAATCCAGGAATATCCCATCACCTTTCCCAATAACTGGACGACACACAGTATCAGGAGCAGAACTGCTGTTTTATTACACATAACTTGCTTTTATGCAATTATACAGTATGAAAATTATACAGTAACCAATCATACATAAGTTACAACCCACACATCTCCTCCCCTCAGCCTGACAGATAATTCAATTATTCAGTGCACATTTTTTCCCGTTTTCTGGATGTACCCCAAATATACAAGATGCACCCCTAAATGTAGTATCCCCTGATAGCTCCGATCTGGGTGAGCAACATACTCAAAAATCACCCAGATCAGGCCAGGGGTTCAGGAGTTATATGGATGTGTTAGTTTGACCGACCGCACACAAGGTAGTAGCCGAAATCAGTTCCATGCATTTTGGCCTTGCGGACGGTTTCCATTCACGGGTAAAAGACACGAAAATACTGAACATACAGGGCTGTGCTTGCATTCGTATGAATCCCCTTGTTCGTGGGATTCATTTTACAGAACGTCGGGCCGTTCGTGTGTTTCCTCATGCAGGTATGGAAGTCTGGAGGTCTCATCGGTGTTCGCGTAGTCGAGTGTCCGATTTAGGTTCCAGACACTCGACGACTAAACAACGCTGGTTTACATAGGGTGTTTGTATGTTTTTTAATTAGATGGCAATAAAGACGGCTAGGGAGGTAAACTGAAACCACACTTCTCTCAAGGGTGGTCTGGTTGTTCAGTAGTTTGTTCGTATGTCGAACGAGATGATTCACTTTATTCTCGAGGGCTTTTTACCGAACAACCAGACGAATGCTTAGGAACAATTTGCTTATAGACAATAAAACCAAAAGGAAAATATGGTTGCCAACTGAAAATGTGATGGACTGCCAGATTGTATCTGCTACAGTCAGATACAGGTATTTTTTGGCCCAAGTCCAGCAGCGACACCTTCTTAGCTGGTACCTTATGGCATTCGAGGAGACACGTATAAATAAGCAGTTACTAACCCCCCCTCCCTTTTCCTTTTCTGTTCTCTATACAAGTGCATAAATTCAATATACATCACTTAAGGGAGATTTAACTACTAAATTAATTTGCATGGCAAGTTCACTTTATATTAACAGGAGTGTGTATTTGAAAGAAATATAAATTATATGTAAGCAAAGACATGGCTATGGAAACTAGACCATACAGTCAGTGGCAGTATCTGATGAGAATAGAAAATCACTTGGGTGTTTACACATCAAGAATAGGTGAAAAACCACAGGAGGCCTGAAAACACTGATGTAAGAGAAAAAAAAACACCATAGCCACTACAGAACACTATAGTGGTGATGGTACCAGCAGTGCTCTGGCACCTTCCCAGGGTTCCCCATTTGGCAGAGAAGGTACCTGTCCTGAAGGGGTGGCCTATTTACAGCACTTGGGATGGTGAGGATTGCTAAATACCGGGAACTTTGGCCAGTCTTCTTTATATTCAAATTTGCATGCAATCTCCAGTTTATACATTTATTAAACTCACTTTACAGGGGATGTCTTAGACTTTTGTGCTTACAGGCACCTGACCAAGTCCAGGCTTGAGGGCAAGCAGTCAACCATTTTGCAAAATCCTCAACATATTTGGGGTGCAGGTCACAACCTCCAGGAGAGCTAGAATCTCCCCTCAGCTAACCACTGTGCTAGTTCAATGAAGAAAACATCTGGCTCTCAGTGTTCCTTTAAGCAATAAAATCAGCTTGCTGTTGTTCTGCACAAGTAAAAGCTTGTAAAATAATACATCTACTGATAATCTGTTTGGAAATGAAAACTGACTATAATATTGTTAGATTTTAATTGTTTTAAAGTTACACATTTACTTATGAAGATGACTTTACAGATGTGACATTCTATCCTCTAAGCACATGCCCTCATCTTGTCTTGCTGTAAACATGCAGTCATTTTCATTTACTTGTAATATCTCCGTTACTTAACCTTTCTGGCTTGATTTCCAGATCATGAGAGCCGTTTTATGCACTAATAATCATAGCACTCCATTCTCTCACTTATCTTGTTTGTCATGGTGTATTGATGTCATGCAAGGTTTTAACTTCTTACATGTTGTGTTCCAATCAATACAAAAGTGTTATGATCTCATAAAACTGCATTACCAGAAAGAGATTACTATGAGATTTTATACTGACACTGACTATTTAAAATTGATGATGTGGTACTGAATTCCCAATAATAAATTAAATTATATGTATTAGTGCAAAGAAAAAAAAATTTTTTTACAGGGTTATTCCTTCAAGTAAGAATTCAAGATGAATTCAAAGTGGATTCCAGATGTAAGACAAGCTTAGCTAAATAGAAAGTGAAGCAGATCTTAAATTAGAAAGTCACTTTGAATTCACCATGAATTCTTACTTTAGTGAATAAACCTTTTTCGCATTTGACTTTTGATATTTATCCTTAAAAAAAAGCCAGTTCTGATGTTTTTAGTAGATCTGTCATAAAAATATTCTTTAGACTATACTATTACGGTGATCTTTATGAGTCTCATTCCCCCCCGGCCCCTCCATGTGTCTCATTCTCCCTCCCAGGCCCTTTAGGTTTCTCATTCCCTGCCTAAGAGCCCCCCCATGTGTCTCATTCTCCTCCCCAGGCCCTCTATGTGCCTCATCCCCTCACCCTTCTATGTGTCTCATCCCCCCCCTCAGCCCCACCATGTATCTCATCCTCCCCCCAGCCCCTCCATGTTTCTCATCTCCCCCAGCCCTCTTGTTTCTCATTCCCGCTGTCCCTCCATGGGCCTCATTCACCCCATCCCCTACATGTGTCTCAACCCCCATCCTTTCATGTATCTCTTTCCCCCCATCTTTCCATGTGTCTCATCCTTCCCTCAGCACCTCCATGTGCCCCATTCCCCCCCACCCCTCCATGTATCTCATCATCCCCCCCAGTCCTCCATGTGTCTCATCTCCCCACCCTTCCATGGGTCTCATCCTCCCTCCAGCCCCTCCACGTATCTCATCCCCTCAGCACCCATGTATCTCATTCCCCCTGTCCCTTCATGTGTTTCATCCACCCCACCCACTCCATGTGTCTTAACCCCCGTCCTTTCATGTGTCTCATTCCCCCCATCCTTCCATGTGTCTCATCCTCGCCTCAGCCCCTCCTTGTGCCTCCAATTCCTCCATGTGTCTCATTCCATTTGTTTCTCCCTCATGTACTTGCTCACCATGGTGCCCGATCTGACAGGAAGCGCTCTCTCAGTGAGCACTTCCTGTCAGACCGCAATCCACTTGGTACACTACATACAGAGACTGGCAGGAGGGGAGCAGCACAACACAGTGCTACCCTTCTACCGGTCAACCGGCAACCTCGCCCCCAGCGACCATGGTAGTTACGCCACTGAGAACAAGGAACAGGTTGTAAAAATGTCTTAAATAGAAACTCTTTTAAGACATTGCGATCAGTGAATCTCTGGAGAGTCATCGCGTTAATGATTTTAACTTGTGTATTTTTCCATATGAAAAATTATAAAACTTTAAAATATCAACTACTACCTTCTGAGAACTTCTTACTACATGATTCACAGTGTTCTTTCAAGATCATGCTCTCCAGTTCTTAGTACTCAAGTTAAATAGTTTGTAGGAAAAAAAATGGGATACAGGTGTGTATTCTGAAAGAAATATTAACACATAGTGTGATATTGCCACATAATCATTAAAGTGACACGCTGCTTAGATTGCACTCACAAGATTGGTAGTTCAAATTCACCTTAAGAGTGCCTCCCCTGATGGAGGTAGGGGGCTGTACAGACCTCCTCACTTTCAATCTAGGAACCGAGAGAAGTCAGGAATCCAGTGTAAAAAACATTTATTTCAACAACTAACAAATTTTTTTTAAATAAATTAAAATATAAACAAAAAGTATATATATATTAAGCCGAAGTCCTACACATTTCGTCCTTTAAAGAACTTCCTCAGGGACCTCGAATATTAAAATTGTGATATCCAACTGGGAAGGTTACCTTTAGAAGCTGTTATCTATAAGTTAAGCTTTTTGGTTTTATTTTTTGTCATATTCACAGAGCACTATTTCTACTGTAAGGGTGTATGTTTTTTTGTTATGTATACTCAAGTCAAATACCTTAGTACTTACGTGCCTACCTTTCCTAGAGATCTCCTCAAGTCAGGTAGTTGGTCAGGTTAAGTTAATTACCTCCTATATTTAAGCCATCCAAAAACTGGCTAAGAGGCTATTCATATTTATTTAGGAATTAAAGCAATACTCCAGGCACCAGTACACATTATATACAAGTTATAATTTGTTGTCTAAACAATTAGCTGCATTTCTTATATACCCAAGTTTACATAGTGTTTAAAAATGTTTTGCAGCAATCTGACTGTAACCCTGCATTCCTCTCCATGTACCTCACATCTAAAATGCTTCCTTCTTGCTAGTTACTCTACTTTCTGTCACTACATACAATGTGCAGCAGAGGCGGCTCTAGACTTTATGAGGCCTTAGGCGAAACTCAAACATGAGGGCCCACTAACAAAAAAGTGTCACATTGATGCACAGTTTACCTGTGTATGTGCCTGAGAGTGTGTCTGACAGAGAGTATCCTTGTGTGTGTAAATGTATGTCTCTGTGAGCATGTTTGCGTTTTTGTCTGAGACCCTATGTGTATGGGGTAGCTGCTTGAAGTGTGTATGGGGGGGTGATGGTGAGAGGGAGAGGCTGGTGATGGTGATGAGTTTACCTGTGTATGTGCCTGAGAGTGTGTCTGACAGAGAGTATCCTTGTGTGTAAATGTATGTCTCTGTGAGCATGTTTGCGTTTTTGTCTAAGACCCTATGTGTATGGGGTAGCTGCTTGAAGTGTGTATGGGGGTGATGGTGAGGGCTGGTGATGGGATGTGTGTGAGAGGGAGGTGATGGTGATGTGAGGGAGGGGGTGATGTGAGATGGAGGGTGATGTGAGGGTGATGTGAGATGGAGGGTGATGTGAGATGGAGGGTGATGTGAGACGGAGGGGGATGTGAGACGGAGGGTGATGTGGACGGAGGGGGTGATGAGATGGAGGGTGATGAGAAGGGGGTGATGTGAGAAGGGGGTGATGTGAGAAGGGGGTGATGTGAGAAGGGGAGGTGATGTGAGAAGGGGAAGGTGATGTGAGAAGGGGAGTTGATGTGAGAAGGGGGAGGTGATGAGAAGGGGGTGATGTGAGAGGGGTGATGTGAGAGGGGTGGTGATGGGGGCTTGATGTGAGAAGGGCGGATGTGAGAAGGGGGTGATGAGAAGGGGTATGATGTGAGAAGGGTGATGTGAGAAGGGGTGATGTGAGAAGGGGGTGATGTGAAGGATGGGGGTGATGGTGAGGGTGGCGGGTGGGGGTAATGCTGAGGGTGGTGAGGGTGGGTGATGCGGGCGTGATGCTGAGGGTGGTGGGGTGGTGAGGCTGAGGGTGGTGGGGGTGGTGAGGCTGAGGGTGGTGGGGCTGAGGAGGGTAGTGAGGCTGTGGGGGGGTGGTGATGGTGAAGGGGGTGAGAGAGCTTACCTTCATCCCTGGTGGTCCAGTGGGCTCCCTGGTGGTCCGGTGGTCACTGCTTTGTAGTGACATTCTGTCATCAAACTAATATGGTGACCAGGGGTCATGTGACCAAGCTCATGTTTGCCTTTCTTACAGTGGGATAAGCTTTACCCTTTGAAATGGTAATTCGGTAATTCATTTACAAGTCAGGAGATACTACTTCCCCCTTTCTCCATTCCTCTCTGTTCCTTCTTGGCTGTGCTACAGAGCAGACGCCATGTGCTATCTTGGTGAACTATGTTACACTCTGTTGCTTCCTTTTCTTCCTTGGTGGATGTGATGTTGAACTTGCAGCAGTGAGCCATTACTAGATGTGAAGGCCTAACCGTGGGTGAGATCAAACGTGTAGGGAAGGGGATTACTATATAGATAGATAGATTTAAAAAGGGTTGTTGCTCCGTGGATCTGGGCTGTGTGTTTGTGATACATTTATAGTATTGTGTTGTTGCCTTCTAATAAATACCTTTTAATGTAGACGAACCTTGCGTAATATATATATATTAATTTGGTGATACACCACATGCTTCCAGTCTGCAGACCATGTAATATCACGAGACCATCAGAGAGTTGCTGTGGTAACCCGCGGCAACGCTCTGATTGGCCGGTTTTCGCGAGACACATGGTCTGCAGCTCTGCTCACTGCGGAGCTGCAGACCTGTGTCTGCAATGGTGGCCGGGCAGCCAGGAGGGGCCTCGCACCCGGCAGCATACCGGGCAAGCCGCCGGGCCCCCTCCTGGTGTCAGGTCCTCGGACAGTCTGCCCACAGGTGGTTTAGGCGGCCGCGAGACCCCAGCCAGCGCGAGGCCTTAGGCGGCCGCCTAAACCGCCTAATTAGAGAGCCGCCTCTGATGTGCAGTGTCCAATAACATAGTTTCTTTGTCTCCTAGAAGCATCACAGTAAATTCTACAAGCTCTTGTTCAGCTAACAGCTTTCATAAACAGGAAAGTGAACACTGTATTCCCAGAAACTCCTGCCCAGAGCAGAGACTCTGCAGATATAAGCACTTTTAGAAACACTTTAATCCTTACATTTTTATTGGTTCAGCAAGATACAACACATTTAAGGTACCAGCAGACAATAAAAGTTGCAGGAACATTTTGTCAAAAAATTGAAAATCAAAAGAGAAGTATCTTAAAGAAGTGTGAGTATTTTTCTTATCATTTTCTTTTAATTCTGGATTGGTTATATTTACGTATTTTTATTACATTAGACAAATAGTACATTAAAACAGTGGGTTAGTTTCAGTCTAACGTGGCCCTTTAAGCTATGTACAGTTAAAACACAAAATTATCTTAAATTAATTTTCTCCTATAAAAATTTTATATTTTGAATCAACAGGAGAATTGTGATCATGGTATCAACAAAATACCTGCTTTTATTTAAGTTAGTTTTTTGATCTACTAAAATATAGTCTAATTTGCGGATGTTTTTCATTCGTATTTTGCATTAGGTTCTGTGTCTCCTTACACAAAGTATCTGTGCATTAGGTTATGAGTCTGCTTACACAAAGGATCACAAGATGAGCTAAAACCAGCTTGAGATCAGAACGGGGACCCACCAAAGGGCAGGCTAAGTGAGCGGTAGTCCATTTTCACCTCTCTTGCTACTTGTTTTTCTATCAATAAAGTTTGTTTGTGTTTCAGTGTGGTACGTGCGTGTGAGAAGGGGGAAAGGCGAACGCGATGATGCATGACATTCGGTACGTTCCATCTCCACGCATGTGCGGACGCACGGAGGAGACACCAACCGGCTTATTTAAATCTCGGACACTGAAAAGTGAATATCGAGCCCCTGAGGAAGTCAATAAGGATGAAACGCGTTGAGCTTATCAACCCCTGAAAGGACATTGGCACAGCGGCGTCTTGGATTCTCCTACTGCTTTTTATTTTAGGAGGAACTTTGTCTGGTATCCAGAGGTATAGATTGTGAACTGACACCCCTGGGGACTTAACCTAATTATAGACAGGAAATCTTTTTTTGCACAATTGATGTACTCAATTGTGCCACTTATTTTGTATAATCTCCTCTTCCAAGTGGTAACAATTATATGCCTCACTTTTGTGATTGTGGCGCCCTGCACTGTATTTTAACTCTGGGTTTTATACAGTTCATTTTGTGTATTTTATTTAATACTAACCCTAAGGAAAAAAAATTATCTTGTTTTATTTATGCAGGAATAATACATCATCTTTCCGCTAAACAAAACTCTCTATAAATGTGCTGTGGGGCATATTACAGTTGTGAAATTAGACTAACTGTATCAAATTGAAATGTATTACTCTTTTCACAATACAAATGGAGTAATTAACGTCACACAATTTCACGTGCATCTTCTACATAACATTATAAATCAAGCAATGTTCAGAAAGGTATTGTCAGGATTAGTAATGTATGTAATGTCTCTTTAAACGGGTCATGCCTGCTTAATGTCAAGTAGAAAGTACCGACCAATTTAATAGCAGTCCAGAGTCAACCTAACCCTGGATTTGCCAGGCCCACAATGTTTTCCTGGACACATAACCTTTTACGGATAGCATATAAAAAGTATTAGTATTCCTACGCTGCAAATAAAAAAATCAATTCTCCAATAAAAGAGAGATATAAAAGAAACTGCCCTGATTAGCCAATTGACTTTACTCTTGTAGAATTTAAACAGAACATACTATAGTGAGGCATTTCATTTTTTCCCATCATTGTGTAGCAATAATGAGGGACATTTATCAAAATGTTCTGTTCTTAAAAAGTGATATAAAAAAGAAGGAGTCACCAGTTGAAGGGGACTATTGGATTCACTGGTTTCCTTGGCGATTGCCCCACTTGTAGTGTTAAAGACCACAATTTAGAACAGAATAATATAATAAATATATTTCCTCATTGCTAGTCATATGAAACCTGTTTAGTACTAACCTGCCTTTCTAATCTGTTTAACATGTTCAGTGCAATACAAAACACCCCTAGGCAGAATTAAAAAGACACTATAGGCACCCAGACCACTTCAGCTCATTGAAATGGTCTGGGTGCATAGTCCCAGGTCCCTTAACCTCGCAGTGGTAATTATTGCATTTTATAATAAACTGCTATAATTACCTTTAAGGGTTAGCTCCACCTCTAGTGGCTTTTTTAATCGCTTAAATGATGCTGGAAGTCCTCACCCTATGCATGAGGATATCCAGCGTCATGTAAAACGTAAATGTATAATGGTTCCCTGTGTGGGAAACACTAATGCAAGCGCTGCCATTGCAGTGCATGTGTGTTAGGTCTCCCCCACCAGCTGAGGGAGGGAGGATCCTTGATGGAGTGGGGCACTATAGGGAACTATAGTACCACAAAAACAACTTTGTTTTCCTGGCACTATAGTTTTCCTTTGATACCTACACAAAAATAATACATTTAATATAACAAATGTTGGATCTCTTGGAAAACCCAAGTGAGATACAGATATGTTTTGGCCCTTTATTCCTTCTACAGATTTTGAGATTTTGATATAAATCAATATATTCACTCTGAAGGGTTCTATTTTAAATAAAAGAGACACATATATTATTGATAAAATTGCATTTACGTCACAAGCAGTGTGAACAACTAAATAATAAGTATGAGGTTTTAAATGCAAATTTTCCTTTTTAGCTGATTTTAGTCTACAAGCTGTAAATAATGTTGGCTGACTGCAATATCTCTAATTTCTAAATAAAGATTTCCATCCATCTACCATGGGAAGAGATATAAAAGCAGGTTTGCAAAATGTATGCACAGCATCAACTAAAGCAGACACTGTTAATATTTAATGTTTCACATCAGTGCTACATGTTTTAATCATGTCACTCAGAGAATAGGCTTCCATAATAACACTGCATGTCTCCAGAGTTTCTTGTCTGCCATGAACTGCAAAGACTGTGTGATATAATACTCCATAATCAGAAATATGAGTCTACAAATCAGCCCAGAAGTACAGCTCGATTAACCCATTTTTTCATCATTTACCTCTAACATTATACATACATTGCACATACACTGATATAATTGGCTTAATGTAGTACTAACTATTAAAAAGTCCTGCAAAATGCTAAATGTTGACACTGGCATTATGATATCATTATTGTACATGTTTTGATATTTAACTTATTTACAGCCAGGAGAATGCAAATGCCCACTTATTTTCACAGCCCTGGCTTGTTGGTGGCCCAGAACAGAATAAGGAAACACTCTAGGGTCAGGAATACAAATGTGTATTCCTGACCCTATAATGTTAAACCCACTGTTTACTTTCCCAGCCCTCCCTTGCACCCCTCAAATAGGGTTAAAACTCACCTTTATTCCAGTGCCGGCTCTGTCCATGCCCTGCCTCCTTGGCTGAGATAGTCAGAATTGATGATCTCAGCCAATCCATACTTTCCCATAGGAAAGCATTGGGAGGCTATTGCGCATGCAAGGCAAAACACCTCGCTGGCCAATCAGCATCTCCAAATAGAAATGCTTTGAATCAATGTAATGTGAAAAAGGTTTGGAGGAGAATAGGTACTCGCTATTACAGGGGTAAGGCAACAGTAAATCTAAACAAGGAATTCCCCAACCTTTAGACAAATAGTATAATAGAAACAAAATGATTGATAAACTGCACCTGTGAATATAGAAAATATCCCTTACAAATAAAAACAGAGTTACATATATTATATACTTATATCAGATAGGGCCTTCTTTTATGTAGTGCCAAGTATATTGGGAATCAAAAAACAAAGAAACAATGCAATAGTATAAAAACGTACAAAAATAACCATGTAACGGGCATATAATAAATGCACAATCACACTATATAGAGCTACTAAGAGTTCTGCTGTATTCAGCATGAATGGTACAAAATATAGCTATAAATAATACAACTATAAAATCTTAGTGGATCCAACACACAGAACTTAAGAATCCTAAATTCTTGATTAGTAGTAAAAGATTTTATATCAAGATATTTTTGTTTGTACATTTCCTATGAATTTGGTTCACTTTTTTTAAATCACTTTTGTTTCTGTTTATGCAGCCTCAGCCATACCTCCCCTGGCTGTGAGTCACAAAACCCAGATGACAAAAATGATTTAATTTTAAAGCAGATGTTAACTCACGTTAGAAGTTTTATCTCATGCTCTGTAAATTTAAATGTAATCACACACAGGAGCCTCCTGCAGGATCGAAAAGGCTATCAACAGTGCATGAGGTAAGAAATTCTAATTTTAGACATACTTTCTCATTTAAACATTAGATCTCTCTTTACAGGTGTTTAGGAAGACTATGCAAGTCACATGTAGGGAGGTGTGACTAGCAAAATATAAACAATGTGATTTAACTTTTAAATGACAATGAATTGAGCAGTGAGATTGAAGGGGCATGATCTTTACACCAAATCTGCTTTATAACCCTGAAGTTGTTTTGGTGTCTTTAGAGTACCTTTAAGTTCTTCTCAAATCAGTAATCATATGTTACAAAGTCAAATTTAAATTCTCTAAAAAATTAAATGTGTTTGACTGTATTTGTCCCTCTATAAAAAGACATTTAGTGTGTTATCTTTGATATATTGATGACTATGTTTATGCATTTCAGGTTTAACATGAGCCATTCAACTATCATCATTTTCAGTCCCATCAAAGTAATTAACGGCCAGATGGAAGACGTCTTCTTGCACCAGCTTCAGATAGAGAACATACTATATTGACTGTCAAGCTCTTGAAAGCATGTCTTATGACGTGAATTATTAATCCACATTAAAAAAACATCTAATGATGCATTAGTTCAATATAGGTTGATAGATAGACAGAGATATGTACACACATTTAGATATACATACACACACACACACACAAACTGCACTATACATTTTGTAGTGTTAAAACCTAGAATTAGAATGGTTTTATTTAATTTTTTTACCATTGACATATAATAAACTTTAAACTTTGAAGGTGCAAAATATTTTTATTGCTACACAAATGTTAATAAATAAAATTTCTGGTTGCATATGTAATAAATAAGCTCTGGTGCAACAATTTGCCTTCAGAATTCACATAATTGGTTGAATGGTGCCCACCTGTGTACAATTATAGTTTCATAAAATCTCAACATAAAGACACCTGTTTTTCCATTTCTGAATTTGTTAGACAGTATACCTCAACAAACATCATGAAGATCAAGGAGCTATCATAACAGGTCTTAAATGTTCTGGAAAAGCACCAACTCTGTCTGATTAAAAAATAATTGATCAAAAGAAGATTCGGAATGCAGCCAGTGCAGTGCCAAACAGAAACAAAAATTCACACTAGTGCAGCACATGTGTAAAACAACCACGATTTAATAAGTAATATACATAAGCATCAATAATGTATGAAAAGCACAAATCCGCAGCTTAGGTAACAAGAGCCACTTGTGAACCCTACATTTATTGAAGATCACCAAAAAAAAACGTTTCAGGACTATTGTCCCTTTCTCAATGTAAAATGCCAATAACCACATAAACACACTCAAAGGCATATATAGATAAATAAGTGGACCAATAATAGACTCTCCACCCACCAAACCACTGCTCCCAGCTTCCAAACTCAACGTTATTGCTCCGTGTGTGTTCTCAGGAGAACGAGTTACGTCAAACACCATACATGTAGAGAGGCATCGGTCTCCATAGGACAGATACTAGAAGATCTCCCAAGTATGGAGTAACTGGAAAAGCTGCATAAAATTAAATACACATGAGGTTATAACCCACAGAACAGTGTATAGACACAATGATATGCAGAATAATAATCTGCACCTTATTTATTTTATTTATTTATTACTGGTATTTATAAAGCATCAAACATATTCCACAGTGCTGTACAATTGGGAAAAAGACAACACAATAAGAGCAGCCGATACAACAGGTAGAGGGCCCTGCCCGTGAGTTTACAATCTAAAGGTAAACTGTGGAGGTGAGACAAAAGTTAACAGAGGAATTTGTATGAGATGACATAGAGCAGGCATAGGCAACCTTTGGCACTCCAGATGTTTTGGACTAAACCTCCCATGATGCTTTGCCAGCATTATGGGTGTAAGAGCATTATGGGGGATTTAGTCCACAACATCTGGAGTGCCGAAGGTTGCCTACCCCTTGCATAGAGAGTTAATGGTATAGCTGCCGCAGCTGATAGCATGTGAAGGTAATAAGGAGGGCATGCTATATAGGTTCAAGGAACCAAGCCAAGTAAAATGAATTGGGGCTTCTTGCAGGGGTGGATCTAAAACTGTCCCTAAAGAGTAGAGAAACACAGTTATTTAAAAGAATTTATGGCTAGTGCAATACTATGATGAAATCGCAAAGTGATATTTCATGCAGAAACCAACAGCAGATGCCATCTTCAAGCAAACATTTAGTATTAAAACAAAAACCAACTGATGGATAAATAATTAATATGTGTATGCATATACATTGGACATAATATTTTGTAAATCTGAAAAATAAAAATAACAAACATATAGTGTATTAACATTAAAAAAAAACATTTTCCCAAACAATAACTCTTAATGGATAAACTCACAAGGCAGGAGTGGCTATGTGCCACTCAAACAGCTGAACACTGGAAAAGATCAAACCCTTGAGACTGTTGGATCCAGGAGAATACAATCAGATCGTCCACAAGGATTACAGGATCACCTGAATTCGGATTCAAATGCTTAATTTCAAGTAAAATGAGTTCACACAGGGATAAAATGTCCTCTGCCAAATCTTCTCATGTCCGCGATTACAGTTTATAGTAAAATCACTTTAGCACAACTGCATCTACAAAAGGCAACTTGCCTGCTACAAAGCATCCGGTGCAGACCTCCAACTTGGCATCTAATGAACTTTTTTCCTCAGGCTGCCACATGCTGATGTCACAACGGCTAATTTTGCCCCTTAAAATAGGGCTTTATCAAGTAAATGTTATATTTAATAAAGGGTTATGTGTCGGTCTGTGTGAGTACTTCTGTTACTTCCCAGCTTCTTTTGCTATTTTACTATTTCCCTTGCTTAGTCGAAGTACTTGATGGAAGTGCTCATGTGCCCATCTCAAAGTAAACTGAGCAGCATTCAGGAGTGAAATGTAGCAATATATATAGCAGTGATTATAGCCGTTAACCCACACCATTAGTCGAGACTACATGCAGGGGTCAAAACAGAACACACTTTATTGCAGCTGTGGTATTTATACCAGAAGAAGGTCATTAGCTTACAACAACGTAATTAAGAGTACATACAGGTCCCCATCAAGTCCATATCCCATAACTCCTTGCTTTTCGTGTTGAGAAAAGCTATCAGTCCCACCAAAACATATAAATACACAGCACCATTTTGTCCTTATCAGTCTTGTTAACAAAATATTTGGATAGAATACAAAAATCTTTCTTCTCTATCAGACCAATATCCCCATTAAATATAGTTCAATATATAGTTCACACAACTTGAAATATACATATTTTATGAATACAAAGAATGCTCCTTGTAAAATTTCAACCCAAGCAAAAGGACCTGAGAGTAAACCACAGCAGAAACAAATACACAATCACATTGGCTCTTAGATCCAGGACACTCCCATACATAATAGGTTAATCTCTCCTCTGTAGATAATTGAGTCAAGCACTGAACTAAACTCAATTATCTCCAGGCACAAAACACACATTTTTATATTAAAAAAAAAAATACCTTAAAAATACATAAAACCCCTCAAATGTTACATCCCACGATAGCCCTGATCTGGGTGACCAACATATCTAAAAATCACCCAGATAAGTTCAGAGGTTAAAGGACCACTCTAAGCACCCAGACCACATCAGCTTAATGAAGTGGTCTGGGTGCCAGGTCCAGCTAGGGTTAACCCATTGTTTTATAAACATAGCAGTTTCAAAGAAACTGCTATGTTTATCAATGGGTTAAGCCTTCCCCCAAATCCTCTAGTGGTTGTCTCATTGACAGCCGCTAGAGGCGCTTGCGTGATTCTCACTGTGAAAATCACAGTGAGAGCACGCAAGTGTCCATAGGAAAGCATTGTAAATGCTCTTGCTGCGCGTGCGCATTCAGCCGATGGGGCGGAACGGAGGAGGATCGGAGTCAGAGAGCTCCCCGCCCAGCGCTGGAAAAAGGTACGTTTTTACCCCTTTCCCCCTTCCAGAGCCGGGCGGGAGGGGGACCCTGAGGGTGGGAGCACCCTCAGAGCACTATAGTGCCAGGAAAATGAGTATGTTTTCCTGGCACTATAGTGGTCCTTTAAGGAATTTCCTGGAAGTCATTTATTTGACCGACCGCACGCATGGTCCCATGCCCAAAACAGTTCCATACAATCAGGGCTTGAGGTCAGTCTAGTTCAGTAGTTTAAAAAGTGAACAAACTACTGAACGGAATCCATAGCTTGTTCACCTTATTCAGATGAACGATTCCACTGAACAGCATCTTTCTAAATTGTATAGAACCGAACACAGGCGATGATGGAAGTCCAGTGGTGTTCAGGAGTTTCTGTGTCCGATTTTAGTTCCATGAGATTCATGCCCAAAAACCGCTGCCTGTGTTGATGCGAACAAGATGGCCGCCACCTCATGGTTGTCCATAGGAATTGCGGCCACCCAGACGAACAATTAGAACACTGCAGTGAGAACCGTTCCAAGGTGTTAATAGGTGTTAACTAGCTCCCAGGTGGTCCCTGGTTTGTGTGGTTATTCCATAGTCGAACGGGACAATGTTAGAATAGTAAATAAATTCAACTGAACTGAACATTGATCGTCTGGGGTTGCTGTATCTCTCGTGCAGGGAGAACTTGATGACATTTCGGTTCTGGACTGCCTTCTAGGGGTGGGATCAGTCTGATATGCAAATGGTATTAGTTCCCTCTGTAATGGCATAAGTGAGGAACAACATTGTGGGGATTTGCCGGAGGGCAAGCTACTGAGATTCTTTAAGCTTCTGCGCATTCTGAGAGTTCTCATATTCTTTGTTTTTGTTGCAATACAAAATGCAGGGGCTCTACCTCAGCAAAAAGGGTAATCCAGATGCAGACCCCATGCTCACTGTGCCTACTGGGATATCAGTTACACCTTGCTGATGAGACCAAAAAAAGACCGAAAGACTTGCCTGGAGTCGCTATATCGCTCATGCAAAGGGAACTTACTGGCATTTCGGTTATGGACTGCTTTTATGAGTGGGATTCGTGTGATATGTTATATATCAATATAGGTTATCACTGTAATGTTATCTCTGTAATGCAATAAGTGAGCAAAACAACATTTTCCAAGAGCAAGCTACTGAGTGTCTCTAAGCTTTTTTCAGAGTTCCCATATTCTCTATTTTTGTTGCAATCACATTGCCTTCATCCTCCCAGTCCCACAATCTGTTGATACAGTATATGTACCTCCAGGTTGTGCACGTATGGATCAAAGTGCTTACTGACCTACTGTAATTAAATATGCTAACATGCTTCATAGGAATGTGTTGTAATAGGGCAGTGCCTCCACCAAGTCAGATCACTGTACAATGTGCCATGTTACTCAGGACGAGTGGAGGTTGACCCATAAGGGCAGGTTAGGTAGTTCCCCCTACCTCATTTTTTGTTGCCAAATAATAAAAATATAACAAATTTATTGGCAATATAAGGAGTACCAAAAATGTGTCTGATTATAGTTGCTGTCTCCATTCTCCCCTATATTGATGTCTGGAGATACAGCTGGCTTTGAGGGGGTGGCGTATCATGACGTTACGTGGTAGAGCCAAACAAGTCAGGGGCGGCAACGCCTCAAGAACTTTATCTCCAGCCGCCATTGCTTAGGATACTTCCTATTGCCCTACAGGTTGGCATTTCCACAAGCCTGTGTGTCCATTAACCTATAATAATCACATACCAAAATAATTGATAGAAACTCATGGTAAATCCAGGATGCTTCCATTTCCATCAGCCATACAGTGCTGTGCCTTTATCCCTCTCCAAAATGTCTGATGTGGCTGGGTGCCCCTTTAACATAGAAACATAGAATGTGACGGCAGATAAGAACCATTCGGCCCATCTAGTCTGCCCAATTTTCTAAATACTTTGAATAGTCCCTGGCTTTATCTTACAGCTAGGATAGCCTTATGCATATCCCACTCATGCTTAAACTCCTTTACTGTGTTAACCTCTAAAACCAGCTGGAAGGCTATTCCATGCATCCACTACCCTTTTAGTAAAGTAATACTTCCTGATATTATTTTTAAACCTTTGCCCCTCTAATTTAAGACTATGTCCTTTTGTTGTAGTAGTTTTTCTTCTTTTAAATATAGTCTCCTCCTTTCCTGTGTTGATTCCCTTTATGTATTTAAATGTTTCTATCATATCCCCCCTGTCTCGTCTTTCCTCCAAGCTATCCATGTTAAGTTCTTTTAACCTTTCCTTGAAAGTTTTATCCTGCAAGCCATGAACCAGTTTATCCATTGTGTTTAATATTTACATTTGCTAGAATATTCATAGAGCCTTGATGAACTCATAAAATTATACCCTGACTGCCTTTATATATATATATATATGGAATGAGGCAAAAATGTGATTCTTTGTTAAACTAATTTGCATATGCCCACCCAGAATCCTTTGCGGTTGTAACATCACTGCTGATTTGGGATTTCTGTGGGAAAAGCAAGTCTTATGGCTTGACTGGTGTGCAGATTTTTGTTTAGCATTGTATTAACTATATATATATATATATATATATATATCCATGGTCAGTGTACTTACATTTGTTAAATTCTCTGAAAGATGAATCACCCTTGTGAGTGTTGTGAGTCAGTCTGTAATAATTAAAATATGGTCATCAACCTTTCCTATCTAGGAAAATACCATTTTACTATATAATACTTAAATGCCACCAACTTGCATTTCACAACTGTGGTTTACAGTTAATCATTTATTGATTGCAAGTCTTCCTAATAATAATTTTAATTACTTTTCAACCATTAACAAAACATGAAAGGCAGACACACACACAGTAGCACAAAGTGGGAACAAACACCAATTAGATTGTGTATCCATGGGAGAAGGGGGTTAAACTGGGGAAGGGGCCAAACACAAGTGGGAATGTATGGGCTAACTGTTTGCATAGTGGGAATAATTTTGGAAATTAACATGGTAAAAGTGTGGATTAAGTGATTGTTTGGTGTGTAGCTTGAATAGCATCTGTCCGCACAGGATAGGGTTAAAATTGGGATAGGCCTGGTATAGGTTATGAAGTAACTGGCTGCATGGGAAGGGTTAATGTGCAGACTGTATAGTGTAGGAAGTCCCTCTGGTGGCCGTCTGAGTGACGACCACTGGAGGTATTCCTATCAATCAATGTAAACACTGTATTTTCTCTGAAAATACAGTGTTTACATTAGATTGCCTGCAGGGAGCTATAGATCTCACATGAACAACTACATTAAGCTGTAGTTGTTCAGGTGACTATAGTGTCCCTTTAAGAGTGGCTGATCGCATAATATGGAGTTATTGGGAAGATAATGCAAAGGGTAGAGATGGGTAACTGACAGCATAGAAAATGAAATGGGGGAGGGGAGTTGTAGGCATCTGAATGCATGTTAAGGGTTAATTTCAGGAATGCACATTGGGAGCATGGTAAGAAGGAAGTAAATGGGAAGTTAAAATAAGGAAGGGAGAGGGGTTACTATAGATCGACAGGTATATGTTTTATATGCGTTTAAATAATAATAAGAGGAATATGGAATATGTTATGCTATAAAATGTATTTTATATTGTTATGTATATGTTATTTGCTGACTACATTACATATTTGCATACACACACACACAAATTCACAAACACACACACAGACTCGCAAACACACACACAGACTCGAAAACACACACACACAGACTCACAAACACACATACACAGACTCGCAAACACACACACAGACTCACAAACACACACACAGACTCGCAAACACACACACAGACTCACAAACACACACACAGACTCACAAACACACATACACAGACTCGCAAACACACACACAGACTCACAAACACACAGACTCGCAAACAAACAAACACACAGACTCGGAAACACACAAACCCTCCTTCTCCTCATACAGAAACTTAATTCTTATTGAAGACAATTTTGTTATCTTATCTCAAATGAAACAAAGTGTACATTTATTTTGCCCTAGAAACATTCAACTCTCAGAGGACTAAGTATTATTCTCCCATGTCAACCTTAGTACACATTAACCACAGTATCAGTAAAATGAAATTCTGGTAAAGGATGACATTAAGTGGTCATTATATTATTATGCTCATAAAACCTCCACAAATTATATCTCCCCTACTTATCAGAAACACAATCGGTGTAGGATTGCAAGCTGGGATGGTCATATTTACATTCAGTCATTTCTATATCAAGATACATTGTATGACATCGTTTAGTTTTTAAGGATAACCTAATGGCTGAAAATAGTAATTGAGGAGATCACTGCAGCTTTTGGGAAGGAGATGCCTACAGGGAAAGGAGGCAAGGGAGGAGTTAAATTGTTTCACTGTTGCCGGCTGCCGATTTCCTTCCTCTGCTGATGTTTAAGGGTCTGTCTCCTTTAAGAAGCAGAGGGCTGGCTTTGAGAGGAGGGGATATGCTTATTAAGGATGGACATTCCCGTAGAGGAGACTGTACATAGAGAAAAACGAGGAGAGGCAGCGAGGCTAGCAGGCCTCTCTCCAGACAGGTAGCAGGGCACAGGGTCCAAGGAGTGGGCTTTAACTTGTGTGCTGGATTGCTTTTTGTCGATTGGTTATGAATAGAATCTTGTTCCTCTGCGGACTTCTGGAGCGAAACGTTGTCTGCCCATCACAACAACAAAGCATCCCTTATGCTTGGATAATTGAGCCAGGCTGCTGCTCTTCCAGGACATTGGGCACTTTTTAAAGGGACAATACAGCCTCTTGGACCAGAAAAGCACAGCTCACCATGGTATTGATCACAGCAGGTTCTAGGAGACCGCTAGATTTCTCTCATTCATTGCTCTTTCTTTGGCAAACCTTGCTTTGGATTATATGTACTGTATGTGCAGAGGAGCAATATTTTAATGTAGAGGTAAGACACCCACCCCCTCCCCCCCTGCCATATCATTACCTCTGATACATTGTATTCTTTGTGATCGAATTGTGAGGTTCTTAACGTGTAAGGTTTCGGTCAAGTCAACCCAGGCTCCTATTACAGTAAGAAAATCCATCTCTTGTCTGGTGGGTGGGCTTATTTTAACGCTTTCGTTGCTGTAGCAGTTCTTATGGCTGGTTTCTAAAGGGTTAAAGATGATCCTTAAATTACAAGTACTTGATCGTGGTTTTACAACCTGTGGATTTTTTTTAACTAATCTTTGCTGAACTGTAACTCCCATCTCTCTGTGGCGGCAGTAGAAGGGTGATGGGAGTTGTAGTCCACTCTGAAGTTGTGGTCCAATCTTTGGTAACGTAGCCTAGTGATGGCTAATTCGAGCTGTCCTGGCTTATTGTTTCCATGGTGTGTTCAGGCAGCCTTATGGAGTGGCTGAGGATAATGGGGGAGGCAGTCCAGAACAGTAAAAAAAATTTCACTCTCTGCCATGACTGATGTTAACGTGACAGTTAAAAATAAAATAAGACCTAACTCATCCCATTATACACATAATGCACCCCATTCATCCTACTGAGAGAATGGATCAACAGTTTAGTCAGTGCATAACATTTCACTGTCACCAGTGTATCTAAGCTGCCACAGCTCGCTTTGTTCTGATGTTTAGACTCAGCTGCAAAAAGAGAGAAACTTGCTATTTTTTGAGGAATTGGTGTACATGGGAGCCTGGATACTAGTAGTCTGTGAATATTAATGTGTTTAATCCTACCTTTACTTCTGACATTGGCTTTTCCAGTACTTTGGGGAAATCTAGGGTACATTGGTGTTTGTTAGCATGATTTCAGACAAGCGATACAGTGTATTTTATATAATAATGTTTCTTTAGAGGGCAGTCTATACCACAGTGGGTAGAAAGATTAGTATAATAGTAAATCATGCCACATGGCTCTTTGTGTTGTGCACTCAGTGGCTTCAGACGTAGCTGACCAAAGTGTGAGGTTGGTAAATCAAGTGCCAGGTGATTACAAAGTATCACTAAGGGTGAATGATGTGATAACTGGGGGAAAAGTCACTTCCTTCCCAAACTGCTATTTTCTATTTTCCTCTTGTCAAAGCCAAATATTGTGAGTTTTATTGACTCTGGATATCTTTGTTGGTGGGGGTAATGTTCATAGCCACTCATTAAATGAAAACTGTTTTATAAACTGGTGGTTTATGTTTTGGTACAGGTACAGCACACCTGAGTAGGTTACAGAGATGACTTGCTGGTATTGTAGGGGATAACTTTCTTTTGTTATGTTAAAGGATTTAAACACTTTAGAAAGTAAACATGTACATCACTGTGTGTGCAAGAGATGTAATGCAATTGGAAATTTTTTTTTTTTTTTTTCTATGTATATCTGAGGTAAAACATTTTTTTATTGTATTCAATTGTCTGTATAACATTTTTTTACATACCTTTCAAGGTGAGATAAGTGTTGAATGTTGCTCTACAGAGACTTGTAGGGTCTGACATTAATTCAGTCCTTCTCCCATAACTGGTATGCTAACAGAGAGGGGCCAAGCAAACAAGGACACTCCTGGCATATCACTGAAGGGAGAAGGACTGAATTAAGCACAACAGTCTCAAGTAGAAGCTTACTCAGGGGATTGTGGCTCTCAGACTGGAACAGGTGTGAATTGGCACTGCCCAAATTTGAGGCCTAGCCTGAATTAAAAAATCTATGAACGGGGTCAAAAAGTGAACTAAGATTAGTAACGGTGAAACATGTATAATGGGACAATAACACAATATCCTGGTACCGGAGCCATTCATAAACCTCTTTGCCCCTACAATTGTGGTTTGTTATGTCTCCAAAACCCCATGATTGCAATATTTTCTCTTAATACAAATTCCATTAGATGTCATGCATATATAAATGTCCTCAATCTGTGTGTCTATGATTGGGTGAGCATGTGGCTGGAAGAATACGATTTATTAAACGTGAATTACAATATACACACAGTATATTACTTGTTTCAACTCCCATAGGATTGTACCCAGTTGAGAGGCTTCAGATCACTGGACCAGAAGCCTAGTAGGCTGTATATTAATGCAGCTGCCATCCAGCATCTACTTTTTCCGATGTAAAACCCACGGTTCTCTAGGCATCCTTATAATTTACATTCTCTCTGTGTAGTGATGCACAATCTTCCATACTTGGGTTACAAATTCTGCTTTAAAACTTTTTAAAAATATATGTGCGTGTATAATAATTATGTGAAATTTCACTCCATATCTGAAAATGCTGAGAAGCATACAACTGGGACAGGGGTGAGTGAGTCATTAGTGGTCATGGCATTAATGGCATAAGGAATGGGCGTGTCTCAATGCATGGGTGGAGAGGTGGGGCAAATCCAGAACAGTGTAACAGGATTACAAATTAGGCGGAAACTTTAGATTCTGGACTGTTGAATATCTAGGGGTTCCTGTAACATCATAAACTGCAAGATTCAAGGTCAAGGGATTTATACATGTCTCTAGAACCTCTACATAAAATGCAATTTACAGTTTACATATGTTTTGTCACATAATATTTAACCCCTTAAGGACCAAAATTCTGGAATAAAAGGGAATCATGACATGTGACACATGTCATGTGTCCTTAAGGGGTTAAAGGAATGCCAAAGCATTGGGAATGCAAATTTGTATTGCTAGCGCTATAGTGCTCTAGTCACCATTTAGGTTATCGGGCCCCAGCTGTAAGGCTTAAAAGGGTAGATTTACTTACCTTTGCTCCCTCACAGCGCTGTCTCTGCTGCATAGCTCCGCCTCTTTGGCTGAGATCATAGAGATCGATAATCTCAGCCAAACTAATGCTTTGCCATAGGAAAGCATCGGTAGACATGCAGAAAAACACTGCGCTGCGTCCATTAGTTGGCCTGTCTGAGACCATCCAATTAAAAATAGTGGAGTTTTACTGTACTATTTTGTGGAAGGAGCTTTAGTGGCTGTTAGTATGGCAGTCTCTTGTGGCAGATTAACCCTGCAATGTAAATATTGCCATTCCTGCAGTATACAATGTTTTCAGCTGCGGGGTTAAAAGGGGAGGCACATGGCATTAATATGAAGTGGTCTGGGTGCCCATTATGTTCCTTTAAGATATATCTTTATATATAACCAAAAAACAGTATATCACCACAGTGTCTGTAAGTGTAGTGAATATGGTACTTAGCTCAGAATCAAAAACAGCCTCCCAAGATCGCTACCCAAAGGACGACCTTTTACAATATATAGAAAACCAAAACAAATATGTGGGATACGGCTGGACAAATCTAAAAAAGGAACATAAACAAAATATAGTGTAATACAGTAAATACAGTCAGTTATGCGCCACACATAAGTGCACTCACAAGATTGCGGTAAATAAAGCGCTCACAAGGTGCCTCCCCCAAGGTTTTGGGGGGCTATTTGTCCCACTCTCCACTTCAAGGTAGCAGATGTTACACAGGACTCCAGTAGATGAGAGTAAAAAATCAGCAATTTTATTTTGTTAAAAGGCGAACAATCACCCTCAGCATAGGATAAAATAAAAGAACAATTGTTCCTACGCATTTCATTCCAAAAGGAACTTCCTCAGGGACCACAACAGCATTAAAATTAATCACAGTAATAAACTGTATGAAAAAAAAACATATCCTTCAGGAAGGACCTGAGGACATGTATGTGTCTTACACTAGTATTTAGGCCCAACTATAGTATACACAGTATATACTCGCTAAGTTGTATCTATTGCGTGTTATTCATGACAGATCATGTAATATATACAATGCGTTGTGTTTTACATTGAACTGAAAAAAAGCTCCTAAATTCAGTGTGGGATGAAAACCTGTTAATAATAGTCAGTCAGTAAATACATGGCTTGGATGTTATTTCTCTATTTATAAGATTATTTTTTTGGAATTAAATGGCTCCTACAGAGAATCTTTTTTTTTATTAAGCTGTAATATTCACTCCCTATTAGTTTCCCTTGAGCATTTCTTGGTTTGTAAAATCCTGCACGAAGCGCCGGTAAGCAGAAGGGAATAGATCTGCCCGCCTTAGAGGCTGCTTTTCCATCATATCACAGAGGGAAGGAAGCAGGAGGGGGAGAAGGGAAGACTTGGATGAGTCTCCTGAGCCTTTGGTTCCTATCAGCAACAGCTGCTTGATGCACACTGAGCCCAGAGGAGAATGGCATGTATACTTTGCCAGTAAATGTGTAGCGAGGATCTCCTTTATATTATCTATGGTATTGGTGATGTTTTCTGGTCTCTGTTTCAAACACTATAAACCATATAAATATGTTATAAAGTTAGTCATTATCTATAAATGAAAGTATTCTTTTTTTTCCCCCACATAGTTCTTTTTTCTGTTCTACCGATTTATCTCTACTGTTGGAATATCTTTGCAAATATCCTAAGTAATGTCTGTTCATATTTAACCTTTCTGGACAAAGATAATTAAAGGAACATGAAGGGTACCATAACAACTTCATTGAAATGCAGCTGTTATGGTGCCAAGAGGTCCCTGGCAATTCCTCACCTCTAGGGGTTAAATCATAAAGTGTAACCACTAAGTCTGCTTTGTGAAAAGGTTTCTCTCCATCCCCGTTCAGATCCATTTTCAGAAATTCTTCCAAAGTAAGTCTTGGACTGCTGTCGGGCATGGACGCCGCTGATGGCTTAGAACGGTCAGCTGCTGCTCTAAGCCAATTAGTAGATCCCCCATTCATAGAAAATGGCTTGAACAAACCTAGATTAGGTTGATACATGTACCGTGAGAATTAGTGGTATTAGCCCTGTATGATGGAGAGAGCCACCTAAGCCAGATGTTTAGAGGGTCAATTCACCAGATGGTCATCATACAAATTGCGTACATTACTGTACTTTGTAGCTTGCTGCTCCTAACCAATCAGAACAATCAAATCTGGGAATATTTTGGTGATACTTGCACCCTCATTACTATACTCAGCTCCTAAACTATCAGAAAAATCAGTTCCTAGTGTAATACGATGCGACTCCCATGCGATTATTACCCTTCAAAAATTTGGCTTGGATGAACCATTTTCTCCGAAAACAGAAAATGTTCTGTGAAGCCTGTATTTTGGCCGAATGTTTGTTCGACGCTGCAGAATTTTAGTCCTAAATTAGGGAACCAAAGCAGATGAAACAAAAGGGTGCAAAAGTTGGTCAACTGGAGTATGGCAAATTATATACATAAAATAATATTTTGTATATTTTCCAACCATTTGGTTCACAGATCAAGTGAGAAAAAGTGTGAAAAACAAGAGGAGCATTAAAAACAAACTATAATAATAAATATATAAATATAGAGTTTTTTTTTTTATGAATTTCTCCAATTGTCTCTCTACTGCTCTTTTGTTACTTGATCTATGAATAAAATCAACATTTACTGACTGTCCTTAGCCATCAATATCAATCATCTTCCCCCCCCATAAGTCATCTTTCTACTTTTTTTGGCGCCATGGTCGGAATTCAGAATCATGAACCACGTGTGCTCAGCCATTGAATGTTTTGGTTGGTTCGTGATTCAGCCACATTTTGGTTCAGTGTTCGGGAATTTAACTGATCACCCGAGAGGCTCAAATTTGGACGTATTGCAGTTTGAGCCAAAACAAATTTCCATGCCTAGTGAATATATGCTCTTTAGAGCAATCAGTTCTGAGAACATTTGGTGAAACTAGCAAATTTTTTATTTAGTGCTGCCCATAACCTCTTGGAGTAGTCCATTCTGGGAATATTGTAATACCCTGTTACTCCTAACCTCTCAGAGTCGTGGTTCTTTGATCTAGCAGTGTTTCTTGCATCTATTCAGGGGTTACCATTACCATTTCTCACTACATGTGGTCAAAGTTGGTGGTTGATATTGACCTGTGTCAAGTACTACTGCTATTATGTTCATAAAACTGTGATAATGTATTTCCAGCTCTTGAACACATTCTCAGTTCTTTAGATATCATATCAGGTTTGTATGGATGCACTTGACATGTAGAAGTACCGGTAACTGGTTAAATTAATGTTTTTTTTGTTTTTCTTTTGTGTTTGCACTATGCACACCCCAAGCGAGTATGTTGATATTTAATTATCATCTAGAAATAGAATTTGCTGTCATAAACAGTAAACCAAACTGTTTTTTCAATTTAGAATTTTATTTGTTTCGGTATCTTTTTTCTTACAGATCTACAATATAGGCTGAATATAAATTCAACTGTAAGTAATAAATTACACAGAAATGCATTATAGGAAGCAAACACAGAATACGCTGTCACACAGAGTACAATGAAATGCATTGATTCAAGTCACATAAATCTTCCTGAGTATATATTCAAGGCAAATACAAGGTACCTCCCAAGGTTCTTTGTGTTTCCTCAATAATGTTCAGTTTAAGTTTACATATATCCTATATTACCTGTTATTAAAATGGTAACAAAAGCAAGGTCATGTGAATATTAAGGGTTATAAAGTGGAAACAAATTGGAACAAAATTTAAATAAAATGCAATTTTAATTTATATGAATAATTTCCCTATGAGTGCACAGAGGAGATATTATTGGCATATCTATTCATCCAAGGACCCCACATTTTCCTGTGCAAAACAACTATTATGTATTTTTGTGGTCAGCTTTTCCATATATAAATATACCATATTTTGGTGAAAACAAAATACTTCCTTTAATTTTGTAAAATTTTGATTTGGGGGGATAAGGCGGGGGACTGCCAGCAGACATGGAAGTAAGTATCTCTGCCTTTACTCCATTGTACATAGTGAAGAAAATTTAGTTTATTTTAAATTTAAATTAAAGGGTTTGATTTTGATTCACTTTTTAATTTAATGTAGAATGCCCTGTTTGGTATTGGTCATTAGGTTCCCACCCATAAAATGCTGGATTAACGGGTTAAACTTAGTGAAAATCTAGCACTGAGCAAAGTGCCAGCAGTCCTCCACACCCTGGTCAGACATCACAGACGTCGTCATGCGGTCAAGTGATATGCTTCTCAAAGAGAAGCATGTGATTTAAATAGTCTTACTGCCTCAGAGCGCATCCATGTGATATTTGCCATTAGGGGGAGGGAGAGGGGTGTGGATAGTGAACTGGGAGGGCAGCACTACTATTTTTGTAAAAAAAAAGTATAAATGATAAATCTGTAAAATGGAGGGAGGCTGGCAGGGCAGGGAGGAACTGCAAGGAGAGAGGAAGATGGTGAGCAGAGCAAACTTGGAATCTGACCGTGTCTGTCACCAATGCGCTGTGCACACTAACAACATACATAACAAATGCACAGAATTGTACTAACGTCATGTGTGCCAGGTGCCAGGGATGTAACTAGCCCCCGCACACAAGTCCGCATTTGTCTGGATGTGCAGAGTTCCTACCCTCATAACCATTACCAAAAGCAAACATGGTCATGGTGGTTGGAGTAACCCTTTAAGATTAAGCAAATTACATCTTTATCTAGTTCAGACAATGCAAAAATTGGCCAAACATTGCAAATGAGAAGGAGAGATCAAAAACTTGTTTTATTTCTCCTCTTCCGTGTATGCTTTTTGTGATGACGTCCAAGTGCCATCGACATTTGCAATAATGATTCACAGGGAGCTAGGATGGAGGCACCCGGTTTTACAAATGCATATCTCTTTAAAATCCTGGGCACCCTCTAAGTTCCTGTGTGTGATGTAAGAAAAAACAAGTTTTTTTTGAATGGTAGTTTTGGTAACTTTTTTTATGAGCAATGACTCAGTCAAAACGTGCCCAGATGTGTTCATAGTGAATCTGGTATATAACTTTCTGAGGTATTGTAAACTTGGCGTTGTATCTCTCTCAAGAATATTTCCTCACTGTAGCAAGACAACTACAGAGCACATTTCTTTCTGAAATGGAATCCTATAAAATATCGGTGTTTGAGTTAACTGTAGAAAGTATATCCTTCGGTCTTCTGGATCTGAAATGTATATATTAGAAATCCAAGCATTTCAGCAGTTTTACGGATTCTTTTTTTTTGTATACTGTCAAACCCATTGTGTGTTTAAATATAGAAGCTACACTTTTCAGATTTGATATACAGTATTTGACGTCTTTTTGTGAGATTGTAAAATGAAGGATACATGTTTGTGCCATATTTTTTAGTGGATAATATTTTGTATTAAATCCATTTTTATTGAGGTCAATATAAGGAACAGTTTACCCACGCAGGGGTTGTAATGCATGTTTGACAAGCGATATGAAATGCAGAATCGGTATATCAGTGGCATTTTGACATTTCCCTTCGTAGAGGCTTATAATGTGTGGTCTCTGTTATTGTTGAGATCGGCATATTTAACCACACAGGGGAGTGTACGTATGTCTAGTACTTATTTTAAGGTTGTTACAGCTCGTTTTTCGACATATTCATGTTGAAAATTAAGCTCGTTGTCAGAGACGTGGATTAGGCCGTGCGTCAGTTTTTTTTCATGTAGTATTGAGTGGTGTATCATGTATAGCGTTTGTCGTGTCTCAGGGCTTACTGGGTGTCACCTGTGGTTCGTCCTCTATCTCTTGGTAGTGTTTGAGGCGTAGGCGTGGGGTTAAGTCTATGGGGTAAGTCGGTCTGTTCTGTCAGGGGTTGTCCTGTGGTATCTTGTGGTCTACGTTGGCAGGCAGGGAGGGGTGGGGTTTTGAGTGTCAGGGGTAGGTGAGTTAGAAGATGGGGGAAAGGAGGGAAGGAAGGAGGAGGGTGGAGAGTGAAAAGTGAGAACAAGGAAGAAGAGAAAGAGAGGGAAGAAGAAAGAGAACAAAAAAAGGGGGGAGAGGGAGAGGGGTCCTGCTTGGGTCACCGCCCCAGCCCACCGTGCCCTGCGAGCCCCCCGCCGGTGTGGTTCATGGGATTTCTCCTGTTCTCAGGTTGTTTAGCTGGTAGCCAGATGTTGTACGAATTCATCTGAGGAGATCTGTCTCAGCCGGTGGAACCATCGTTGTGTGGTGGATAATATTTTAATCTGTGTTAGGCACACTTCTGCTAACTTGACCCAACTTATTTAGTATAATAGCTGACTATGGCTACAGTGTTAGATAAAGGTAGATATATATCTGCACATTCTCATAGTTAACCCAAATATGTCCATTGTACAATAATTGTATCCTTCAATTAATTTATGTCCTCCATCCATGGTTGTAATGTAGAGCATGAATTACTTTTAAGATATTGAATGTACATGGTTAAGCATATTGGGTGTAAGATAAAGTATAATATATTGGTACATTATACCAATATTTCTGAAATGTCAAAAATAGGATCAAATATTTTATTTGTAAATTTATGTATAATTTTCAGTAATGGCACAAAGTCCAGGTTCTAGTCTTTGGAGGTCTTGGTAGTGGAGGCATTAATTAGACTTTTAATGTCTGTGCATTTTTATTTTCTATTTTTTGTTTTTTTCCCCCTAATTTTGACATTTGTATGTTACTTGAAAATTCTTCTTATTTCACTCTAATATATATATTTCACTCTAATATATGTATATAAAACATAAATGAATATAATATCTGCATAATAGTTGCTTGGTACATTTTTTTTAAATGTATTTCTCAAGTATGTGTTTTTGACTCTTAAAAAACGTATTGCAGGTTAAGATTGAATATTTAACTCCTGTTTCAGCCACTTGTGTGAGCAGTTACTAACAGACAGTGAGACCATTTAATAGAGCTGTAAATGCTCTTTTGTTTGAGATTACTGGCCACTTTTGATTCACGTTGATGGCTGAATGAGGCTGATTTTCTCTTCATATTGCAGTTATTCCCGTGGGGTTTGCAGAGTATGTTGACTTGAATAAGTTCAGATTTGGGATTTGTAAAGCTATATTTATTTTTTGATTGGATGTTTTTCTTGAGAAGGAAAACATTCTTCTGAAAGAATGCTGCACACATTTCCGAGAGACCCACCATTTGGAAATGACGAGGGAAAGTACATTGCTAGAGTTTAATATATTAAAATAATTGTGCAATACCCCGAGGAAAATCAGTGTTCATTTTAACCTATGCTAGTATTTATTTCATGCTTGCATAGTTTTAATCTGCTTATTGTTATGTCTCTTTGTATAGAACCTTATTGACATCTCAATGTCTACGCGCTTATTCGCTTCTTGGTTTTCTTGTTGTCTGTATAACTCTTCATTTTTTCTGCAATAAAATAAATTGAAACAAAAAAAATATTGTACAATAAAAAGAAAAGGCTGTATTTTACATTTTTTTTTAAACCTATATTGTTTTCTATTAAATTTTGCATATTTCTAATTTCTATCGGCCCTGCACCCTTTCATTGTCACCCTCACACTCTGTCCCCCATTGTCATCCTGATACAGTCACTTTCACACCCTGCTCACTCACTGTCACCCTGATACTGTCACCCTTACATCCTGCCCTTGACTGTCACCTCCACACACTTCCATCCACCACTGTCACCCCCACACTGTCACCCTCACATCCTGCACCCATACTGTCATCCTCACATTCTGCCCCCATACTGTCATCCTCACATCCTGCTACCCACAACTGCCACCCTCACATACTGCCTTCACACAGTCACCCTTACACCCTGCCCCTAGAATGTCACCCCACACTGTCACCCTTATATCCTACCCCCCTTATTGCCATCCTCACATCCTTCCCCCCACCACTGTCATACTGCCTCCCACCACTGTCACCCTCACATCCTGCCACCTACACTGTCACCCTCACACCCTGCCCCCACCACTGTCACCCCCACACTGTCATTGTCACACTGCCTCCCACCACTGTCACTCTCACACCCTGCCCCCCCACGCTGTCACCACCACACCCCGCCCCCAAAGCCTTTCTACACACTCCCCCCACACTGTCCCTTTCCAACACACTGCCCCCTCTATACTGTCACCTTCCTACTCACTGTTCCACCATTCAAGCCTACAGGTAAGAGGCAGGAAGGGGGGGATAACCCTATTTTAATTTAAACTGCTCACCCCCACCAGCAGTTATCCAACTATGCACACACACTACATGCACTACACAGACACTGCATCCACTAGGCACACTGCATCCACCACACACACTGCCTCCACTATACATTCTATACACACACTGCATACAATACACATTACATCCATGACGCAATTAAAGATGCAGCATCCACAACACACAGACACAGCATCCATGACACACAGACACTGCATCCACTAAACAAACACAGACTGCCTTTAGTATGCACACACAGACAATATATTGAATACACACAGTGCATACAATAAATGCTACATCCATGACAATAACAGACGCAGCATCCATGGCATCAATGACACACAGACACTGCATCCACTGAACAAACACACACACTGCATTCACTACACACTAAATATGATATAAACACTGCATCCACTACACAAACAAACATTGCATTCACTACACACACTGCATAACACAATGGATGTTGGTGTGCTTTTGGTGCAAGGCAAGATGGGGTGGGGAGGGCAGCATTTCATCCTTGACCCAGGCAGCACAATGTATGACAGTATGAGTGGTATATGAGGATTAGCAAGCATAATAAGCAAATCCAATATTTTTCTGTTCTTATCATTAATAAATTATTATTATTATTATTGGCATTTATATAGCTCCAACATTTCACAATTATACAGTGAGATTTCTTAACAATAAGTAATTGACAGAAACAAGAGGTGAGAAGATCCTGCTCAAATGAGCTTACAGTCTAGTAATGTTATTTATTTGCAACAAAAACATAGAATATGAGAACTTGAATGGGCAAAAGTTTAGAGAAACTCAGTTTCTTGCCCTTAGGTTGGTCCCGACTCAGGTTTCAAAGATGTTTTTGTTTGCTTATGCCATTACAAAGAAAACATATACCATTTGCATATAAGGCTTATCCCAATCACAGGCAATCATTTCAACCTTCCTTGGGCCTCATCAGTAATGTGTAGCTGATATTCCTCTAGGCACAGTGAGCATGGGATCCATGTCTGGATTACCCTTTTAGCGTAGGGAGAGCCCAAGCAAATGCGTTGGTCTCAAAAATGTTTTTGCTCACTTGAAATGCAAATGGTATAGGTTCTCTTTGTAATGACACAAGTGAGCAAATACATTTTTGAAACTTGAGTGTTGTCTAACCAAAGAACAAACTACAGAGTTTCTCTAAGCTTTTGCCTGTTCTCAGTGTTCAAATGTTCTCTGATTTGTTGCAATACATTTGCTTGGGCTCTCCCTATTTTTAAAGGGTTATTTAAACGTAGACCCTGTGCTCACTGTGCCTAGAGGGGTATCGGCTACACCTTGCTGACGAGGACCAAAGAAGGCTGTATTTTATTTCCAAGTGGAACATTTAGGATGAATTGCAAACTGACTGCTGCTTGACAAATGTAAGATTCTGCCATTTTGCACACTCAGCAAACTCACCCAGAGAAGCGAAATCATTTAAAAATGCACAGCCGTACAAAATCATATTTTTGGAATTGCAAGAAGAGCTATTTCAATAATGCAATAGTAAATTTTAGACAAACCCTGCCCTATTTTGAATGAAAATTGACATGCGGAATAGATGTAATTTAGCGATATATTTCTAGATCTTCATTGCTAATGAGGATGTTCCTAAATAGTGATGTACAAGTCCAATAAAAAATTATTTTTTAGGAACAAAATAAATGTAACAAAATACTAGCTACTATGAAAATACACTGTGTAACAATCACATATATCAATGTTTCCAGGCTGCAAAAAGCTTGAAAATCGTAAATATGTTTAGTAAACTAGTGGACAAAGCATTCAAACATACATAATACATTTCAACATCAAAGGACTAACATGGTCAGACTTTCAAAAATAAATACCTAATTCCATTAATATTGCACCCAACATTTGGGTTCCTCACATATGTCTTTCTGCAGATGGTCCTGAGAAGACATAGAGTGCAAGGTATGTTTTACATAAGGTACCTTCTTACTAATCTTGTCCTAACCATATGTAGGGTTGCCAGGATGCTTTTGGTAAAATGCCTGGCTATGTCATGCGATAGGAATGTACCACAATGTGGACATGCTGCAGAGAATCCAGTTCAGACAGGGCATAACTAGGGAGAACTTTGCAATTCAAGAGTTAAAATAGATGTCTCATTAATTCAGAGGCAAAACATATTTTACAAAACATTTTCCCACTTATTTTATTAAAAATAAAACTTTTTTTTTAGGACATTCGAATTTTGGGCCATGCAGCATTTCGGCTTGTCCAAATTTTGTTAACAAAAAAGATTTGGAAGAAGAAGCAGATGGACCAAAAGTGTGTGCAAACTGGCCAACTGGTATACTGCAAAATATATACATAATATTTTGCAGTGCACAGATAGGCGCATTTCCGCGCGATTTAAAGAATTACAGGCTTCTGATTGGTGGAACTCTTCATACTCTGAAAGGAGACCTCTAAAGTAGCTTTCCTCTCGGTGCAAATACAGCAGCTGAAACTTTTGAAGATGATTTTATTTTATTTTTGTTAATTTAAAATGTTTAGTTTTATTATGTATTTTTAACGCATTGGCTGCAATATAACCTTAGAAGTCATTATTAAATTTTACCCTCTTTGCAGTCTGGTCTGGAATTCACTAATTTATTTTCATTTATCTTTGCAAATTAAGGATAAAAAAGCTGAGCTGGATACATAGGTCTCTAGGAGATATTTTCCACTTTAGTTATTCTGGCCTACATTTCGTAATTCCCAAGTTAATTCACAACAATTCATGGTTTAGTAATTAATCGTGCAAATGTCAGCCTGAAATGTCCTGCATATTTAGCATCGATTGATCTATGCGGCCCTGTAGTTCTTATATGTGTGTCATTCCATTTGGAATGACCTGTGGAATCGACTGTGATTGGTATAATTATGATGTCCTTAAGGAATTAATGTAAAAAGATTGAGGGGGAAACCCCCCACAACTACATTGTTTCCAGTAATGTCCAGCCAAACCCAGTTGACAATCTATGACCTTTTTAAACCTTTGGATGAAGTGGGCAATATATGTGTCCCATCAATATATCAAAATATTTGCAGATAGTAGAGAGTTTGCAGTACTTTTTTTTTTAAAATACTTTATTTTCTTAAAAATGCACAAAATAATCTCTTACTAGATAACTTAGACATTGACATATTATCTGTATCGTCAAACCCTGTCATATGCACTGGCGTACATACCGAGGTTGCAGGGGTCGCGGCTGCGACCTGGCCCGGGCCTCCAGGGGGCCCGGCCGCCCTGCGACCCGGTATGCACGCCAGTGTGGCCACATTTTGCCAGCCTCTTCTCGTGGATGGCCCAGGAGCTGGCCACCTCAGGGCCCCTCGAGGCTGGCAGTGGCATCACTTTGAGGGCGGCCGGTCCTGCGGGAGCGCGAGGGAGCACTCTCCCCCCGAACGCTCTCTGTCCAGCTCCCTCGCGCGCATCGCACTGATGCCGGAGCCAGAAGATGACGTCATATTCCGGCTCCGGCATCAGTAAGCGGCGTGCGAGGGAGCTGAGCAGAGTAACCTCCCTCGTGCCCACAGGACCGCCTAGCAGCCCCACTGGACCCCAGGGACAGCAGGAATCCCCTCAACACTCCAAAAGGTAGGGAGGCTTGGGGATTAAATAAAATAAAATGTGAGTGTGTGTGTTACTGTGTGTGTGTCTGTTAATGAGTGTGTTAGTTTGTGTGTGTCAGTGAGTGTTACTGTGTGTGTTTGTGTGTGTTAGTGAGTGTTACTGTGTGTGGTAGTTTGTGTGTGTCTGCTAGTGAGTGCCAGTAAGTGTGTTAGTGAGTGTTACTGTGTTTGTGTGTCTGTTATTGAGCGTGTGTCTGCTAGTGAGCGTCAGTGTGTGTGTTAGTTTGTGTGTCAGTGAGTGTGTGTGTTACTGTGTGTGTCTGTTACTGAGTGTGTTAATTTGTGTGTGTCTGTTAGTGAGTGTGTGTTTGTCAGTGAGAGTGTATGTTTTGTAAGTGAGTGTGTGTCTTTCAGTAAATGTGTGTGTCTGTTAGCTAGTGTGTATGCGTCTGTTCATGAGAGTGTGTGTAGTTAAAACCCCTTCAGCACTTACCTTTTTCCAGCGCCGGGCTCCCTTGGCGCTGGGGATCTCTCCGCCGTGATCCTCCTCTCAGCTCCGATTGCGCAAGTGCGGCAAGAGCCGCGCGCGCATTCAAACTGCCCATAGGAAAGCATTACTCAATGTTTTCCTATGAACGTCCAGCGGAAGCGCCTCTAGCGACTGTCAGTGAGACAGCTACTAGAGGCTGGATTAACCCTCAGTGAAACATAGCAGTTTCTCTGAAACTGCTATGTTTTTCAGCTGCAGGGTTAAAACTAGAGGGACATGGCACCAAGACCACTTCATTGAGCTGAAGTGATCTGAGTGCCTGTAATGGTCCTTTAAGTTTATCTGCATGCACTGGCGGCACACCGCGGTCGCAGGGGTCGCAGACCTGCGACCAGGTGCCCGCCGCCATGTGTAGCGTCACTGGTCCGAGCAGAGTAAGCGCCCGGGGGAGGGGGGGGGGGCCACAGTTCAATTTTCGCACCGGGGCCCCATGGATCGTGTGTACGCCACTGGTCATATGGTCTACCTGATTATTTAGAGAAAGTGTACCACAATGCCACAATTGATAGAAGATCAGGTGAAGCTTTGCATCTTTATCTGTAAATCGATTCTCGTTGTTTATAATTTATAAGACTCCGCTTCAATGCTGTGACAGACATCAAATCTCATTCTGTAGTCAGACCTGGGAGTAGACCGTTACTCAAAGGAGAATAAGATAGAAGATACATTTCAAATGGGCCTCTTCCATATATCTATGTATATAACAAATATAACATTTAAATGTGAAACTTTTTTTTGATGTTCTTTCTGGGGTTTTATGTCAATGACGAGAGCATGGAGCAGGGCAGCTATTTTCTGAGCAATCAGGTACTGAAATAGTAAAAAAAGGTCATCTTTAACCCCTTAAGGACACAACTTCTGAAATAAAAGGGAATCATGATATTATAATATTATAATATTTCCATCATGTGTCCTTAAGGGGTTAATCAGCTTGTTTGCATAGGAATACAAAAGTTACTCAATGTAAACGATGGGAAACGTTACTTCTTTTATTAGCATCTAGTGGAAATCTTTCCTGAATGAATGCTCTTAAAACAGCAACTAACAGGAAGGGTCCACCTGAAGCATGTCAGACTGACATGAATGCATGCCAGTTTGACCGCTAAGCATGATGGGCAACCCCATTAATTGGTGCTGGTCTGCTGCATTCTGGATAATTAGTAGGTCATATATACCCCTACATATAACAGGCAGCAAAGGCAATTAAAGGACCACTATAGTGCCAGGAAAACATACTCGTTTTCCTGGCACTATAGTGCCCTGAGGGTGCCCCCACCCTCAGGGTCCCCCTCCCGCCCGGCTCTGGAAGGGGGAAAGGGGTTAAAACTTACCTTTTTCCAGCGCTGGGCGGAGAGCTCTCTGCCTCCGATCCTCCTCCGTTACGCCCCGCCGGCTGAATGCGCACGCGCGGCAAGAGCTGCGCGCGCATTCAGCCCGTCGCATAGGAAAGCATTTACAATGCTTTCCTATGGACGCTTGCGTGCTCTCACTATGAAAATCACAGTGAGAAGCACGCAAGCGCCTCTAGTGGCTGTCAATGAGACAGCCACTAGAGGATTAGGGGGAAGGCTTAACCCATTCATAAACATAGCAGTTTCTCTGAAACTGCTATGTTTATTAAAAAATGGGTTAACCCTAGAAGGACCAGGCACCCAGACCACTTCATTAAGCTGAAGTGGTCTGGGTGCCTAGAGTGGTCCTTTAAAGGGCTTGTGTACTGGTACTGGTTCTGGTGTCTATAGCATATCCCTGCAGGCTTTTCAATGTAAACACTGATTTTCTGAGAAAAAGCAGTGTTTACATAGTTGCCTAGTTTTTGTTGTTTTTATAAAAAGATTAAATCATTGTTTCTAATATTTTGTCTTCTTTCTCAGTTCAGTATTTTATCACAGTTCCAATAAGCTATAAAACCTGCTGTGAACTACACCAGGTTGTCACTAAACCATAATAAAATTGACATACACACCCTTTATACACTTAAGGGAATCAACACAATGGTATAAATATTGGCTTTGTTTAAAATAATTAAACATAACCTTCAAAATAGAGGTCATTGACTGAAGTGTCCAATTTATATTCCAGATTGGATTGTTTGCCATGAATAGTTTATCATTTTATTTACTTGTTACAGTTTTTGTACTATATGACTTGCATTAAATAGTGGATCAATTTTTTAGCATTATTTGTTTAATAGCAATTCATTCATAGACAGGTGGACATTTGACCGCTGGTAAGCAGTTGTGTGTTCAATGAATTAAAATATATTGAAATAGCAATACAAGGTCAAAATGACCTTACTTTAACATAAAATGAGTGGGCTATACATGTACTTGGGCACCAAAATATCTTCATATTCTTGCTCATGTAGGCAGAGAGCAAATATAAAAATGTATGAAAGAAAGGTGTTGTATTCTTAAAAAAAAGCTTTCCAAAATTAACAGGGTCATTTTATTTTCCTTTTTTTTTTTGTTACAGTGATAGTGTGTAGACTTGGTAATTTCATCAAACTCCTTTCATACCCCCAGAGGCAAACTTGTATTGTTAAAAACAAACAAAAAATATTGCAAAAGGTATAAAATGTAGATTCAAAATGCACTGTAGATTCATAAACAAACTTTATTTACAGAGTGACACAGTTGGCTTCCTTAGGTTAACACCTGGATTCTTTCATGTAGATCAGGGGTGCCCAAAAGGTAGATCCCCAGATGTTGTAAAACTACAACTCCCATGGTGCTTTGCATGCCTTTAGGAAGTCTTTAGAATGACAAAGCAGCATGGACGCTGTAGTTTTAAAACATCTGGGGTTCTTTGTTTTGGGCACCCCTGAAGTAGATCCCCTGGAGCCCCTGGGAATGAAGATTGTCGGTGTTTTATATGTGCGATAAAATGAAGTGGGTGATTTTATTACGCAATATTCCAGCATGATGAGAGTTTGAGAATAGAAGATAGGATACTCACTATGTATGTCAATGATTTTGATACAGGTAGGATTAGGACAAATAGAATCCAACCATCAATAACAATGTTTCATTATGTCTTTCTAACTTTTACAAACAGTTTTAAAATCTAAATTTATTTTGTTTCTTGTGTTTTTTTTATTTTTTTTAAATTCTATTTGCTTCCAGAACATGGATTTATTATGTTCTTCCAACAAAAAAAGTAAAACAAATAAGCAAGTATATAACATAGTTCTCTTATTTGCAGTATTAGGAAAAGTCATCAGTCGCTAGGCAAATGCAAGTCTCCATAGCGACCTAGGTTTTGGCATAGTGCCTGCTGCTTGGACTGTACACTAGACACCGTGTCCCTCATGAATTATTTATTTGCAGTTAACAGAAATATAGCAACAGGCTCCAAGAGAGTAACTGAGTAGGCCAGGGACATATGACGTCAGTGACCTGGAACTGAGGCAGTAAAAAAACCAAAAACCAGTGCCTTAGTTGAGATTTAGCTCTGTTTAGTTAGAGCATTATAGTTGTGGAATCCTGTTTTAGCATACACATTTTTGGTAGCTAGAACAAATGTTATCCTCAGTAGGTTAAACAGAAGAATTCATGTTTTGCTTTTAACGTAAAGTGTTACACTAGAATTTAAGCAGAATCTATGATTTACAGGCTCATTCTTGCTCTGTATTAATAATTCATGAAATAGGATTATTATAAGAACAGGATATAGGATTATTATAAATTTAGATTCAGATTTGGCAAGGAATGTACTTTTTTTTTATTATTAAGAGATATTAGGTGAATTTTGCTAGCATCATTGTTCATTAAAGAAAAAAAGAGTAATTCAATGAAACGTTCTCATTAAGGTGAACATGAAGTCACTATCAGGGTGTTGTAGGCCTAACCTTTGCTAGGGGCTCAGCCAAGTTGGGGGAACCTGCTGAGTTTCATGCAAACAAGATGTGAGTATTGCACCACAGGGATGTGACGTTACTATATCCAGATATCTAAGGATGCAGAGAACCATTGGGCTGTTAAAGTCCAGTCACCCTAGTCACATAGGAGGGTCTCCAAAAAAGTATATATGTATTTCTATGGGAATGTACATTTGTAAGTGTAGGTGTCTGGCAAGGGATGTGTTGAGGTCTATGGTTTTCCAAGGATCACACAATTATATTTGAACTGGAGTGTCCATAACTGCCCTCATTCTAAACTTGCTTCTTCGGATTTAACTACAATCCAAAGGAAGGCATCGATAAACTTCTTTTTAACATAGTTTAGAGAAGATGGTGCTGTCACATTATCTGTATAACAGGGATGGATAAATGGTGATTCTTCAGCTTTGTTTGCCATGTTCCAATCTCTCTCCCTCTCATTCTCTTCACAATGATCTTAACAATCAGGTTGTTTATTGCACTTAGTTTAGTTAGTTACATAGTTACATAGGCTGAAAAGAGACATGTGTCCATCAAGTTCAGTCTTCCTCATATTTGTTTTTTTGCTGTTGATCCAAAAGAAGGCAAAAAAGTTTGAAGCACTTCCAATTTTGCAACAAACTAGGAAGAAAATTCCCTCTTGACCACAGAATGGCAGTCAGATTAATTCTTGGATCAAGAAGCATTTACCCTAAATTGGAAAATTATATCCTTGAATATTCTGCCTTTGCAAGTATGCATTTAGTTGCTGTTTAAACATTTGTATGGACTCTGATAAAACTCATTCTTCGGGCAGAGAATTCCATATCCGTATTGTTCTTATGGTAAAAAACCCTTTCCTATCCCTTAGACTAAATCTTCTTTCTTCCAGTCTAAACGCATGACCTCGTGTCCTGTGTAAAGTCCTGTTTGTGAATAGATTTCCATACAATGGTTTGTATTGGCCACTAATATATTTGTATAATGTTATCATATCCCCTCTGAGGCGACGTTTTTCTAAATGAAAGAGGTTTAATTTTGTTAACCTTTCTTCATAGCTAAAATGTTCCATTCCTTTTATTAATTTTGTAGCTCGCCTTTACACTCTTTCTAGTGCCATAATATCCTTCTTTAGAACAGATGCCCCAAATTGCACAGCATATTCAAGATGTGGTCTTACCAGCATTTTATAAAGAGGCAAATTGATATTCTCGTCCAAAGAATTAATGCCTTTTTCATGCATGACAATACCTTACTGGCCTCAGCCACTGTTGATTAACATTGCGCATTGTTGCATAGTTTGTTGTCTATAACAATTCACAAGTCCTTCTCCTGTGTGGTTATCTCTAATTCTCTTCCATTAAGGGTATAAGTTGCTTAGTAGTGTGGTCCTATGTTAGCAGCAAATAAAGCTTGTCAAGGGCAAGTACAACACTTCAGTTCGCAAAGTATACCCTCGGTAATAAAATGTGTAAGAGTTGCCAGAGTTCACGATAAACAGACAGGTAGAATAATCAGGACGAGCTAGAGTCAAGGAAAACTAGAAATCAGGTAGACGATAAGACAGAACCAGTTTAAGGGTACCAGAATACAGAAGAGTCAATTGGAAAGCCAGGTCAATAACAGTAATTATAACAAAATAGTATAAACACGCTGTTGGGTCAATGAGAAACCACTACAGGGCAGTTTTCATTTGAACTTTAGCTGTTTTATAGGCTGGAAGGCTTAACTGACATAACCATGGCCTCAAAACATCATTGGGCTATGGTTAGGATTAATTCTATTACTATTTATGTCATGATGCCAGTGCACGTGCCACATCATAAAAAGGGGCATGCATGCACCTGCCGGTGTCCTTAGCACTGCACAAGACTGCTAGTGCTGGACTATAGAGGTCTGCTGGATCAGCACTCCCGATTTGTTTGATTTGTTAATTGCAAACAGCTGAAAGTCAGTAAGTTTTGACAATAAACCTTATTTTCTATGATGGTTGAATAATTTTGATTAGAGCTGTATATATGTATGTATGAATGTGTGTGCGTATGTATATGTAGTTATATGTGTATATATATATTGTGACAAAAGTACTCCTTTCCTTTGGTACCTTGTCCTGGGATTGGGGTGTTACACACAGTCTTTTCAGGCTTTAGAGACACTTCACACGCTGGATGAGGTAAAAGGACTTGATCTTTTATGCACAGTAAGGTATAAAAGGTGGTAACAAAATATATAAAACAAAACCCTTGCTCTTCTGAGCACTAACTAAACAAAATAATTAGCTAACTGGGTTAGATGGCTTGTCCATTTCCCAACATAAACATAAACAACAACCTTACTGTTTCAGGGTTTTCAACTCTCTGTTTCCACTCACAGAAATCAAACACAATCTCTCTCCTCCTTTGGCAGGGGAGTACTTAATAGCACCTGTAATTAACAATTCTTTTCAGGTGAGGTAAATTAGGATTGAAACTCTGAAACTGGACTTCTCACCTGTAGGTTCCGAGCAACTTCCAAAATGTGGAGTGGAGCACTGGCCCACCCTACTCTCCAAGGGCTCCACCCCAGGGCCCAAATATACACATATTTAAAGTGCAATATTAATTTTAACATAACACATTTCCCTCGGGCTAATTACACAAAGTAGGAACCTTGCAAAATCTGGGGAGATATATAGATTCCCTCCAGCACAATTCCTTGCTTTTGGTCACAATATATATATTTTTTTAATGTAAAACACTGTGGAAAATGCTAGCGCCATATAAACACAAATAATTATATATATATATTTTTATCAAGTGAATTGCTGGTTATTGATTTTGATCCTTTTTATTTATTTACTTGGGGGATTATTATATTAAAGATATCCACAATTTTATTAAAAAAAACACCTCCTTACTCCGAAGTCAAAACTTCTTAATGCGTGTTTATGCTGGTTGTTAATGCTGTTATAGAAGCGATACGTATGGATATCGTGTGTGTGTGTGTTGTATGATCTATGTAGTTGCTCTATTTGTCGTAGATATTCGAGAGCATGACAGAGTGAGCCCCAGATGACATGGTTATATTCCCATTCATTCAGAGTTAATTCTGCTTTGTCATTCTTTATGCTGTTTTCCAAAATGCAGAGGAGGCACCACAAAGTTATTGATTTAAGCATGCTCCTTGCCATATGAGTAATCTGAATGACCCCTTTGTGAATTATTTTTGGAATGGAGGGAAAAACTGTTGTGTACTACATGTTGGTCTTGCTGGGTTTGGAGTAGAAGAGAATGTATGAAACGCACCTATACAGGGTTATGCACAAAAGTGAGAATTCATAGTGAATTTTAAACTTTAGTCTAAATTAACCGTACTGGAATAATGCTCTAAGACAGCAGCGCTTCAAGTTTGGCTCTTTTGGCCTTTCATTTTACATTTGCTTCAATGCCTCAACATAATAGGGAACTACAGAATTTTCTATGTGTCTTGAAAGTCCTCAGTTTTTTGCTAAACCCCTCGAGACCACCAAATATTGAAACGAGTTGTAAGGAACACATAATTTCTTGTTTCCCTGGATACTGAGTGGCCATGTTATAACTGCACCCATTGAGACAATTATTATTGTAGCAGTACGGCCAAGGTATGCTTTTATAACAGTGTAACTCCTTGAGTGGCATAGGGAACTTTGTAGAAATGTGGTCCTCGTGTCTGGCTTGTGATGTGATTTGCTGCTCTGCAGATTTGCTGAAGGCAGCATTATGTTTCTGTTTTTGTAATTGCAGTGCCAACATACTAAAACAAGTTTCTCATTATGTCTAGACCTTTGCATTATTCCAAGCATTTATAAAAAAATAAATAAAATAAACCGTTCACTAGAGAAATCCCCTTATATTCATGCAAGTATTTGCTGACTGTGCATTTGTTGAAGTGTAACTGTAACCTCCGAGCCCCTCCTTTTTAAAGTTTTCTTCATTTGCCAAAAATATTGAATGATTTTACCGCTGATGGTGTTATAAAAAAAAAACCTGTAAGATCTTAAGACGAACTTAAAGTGTTTGTGTAATATATATATATATTTATTAAGTTTATAAAGATTTTGTGAAAACTGACTGCTTGAATGTCCTTTTTTTCTTTATACGTATGGTTTGTTTTGATCTCTAATTTAGAATCTGCTAAGAAAACTCTTCTGATCGTTAGTGACATTAACACGATAATTCCAATGTTTATTTAGCGATACAAATATTAACATGATTCTGCAGAGCATTACGACAGAGGTCAGCAGGCTAGCATAGACTTGGTGATTAATTGATGAGCAGCATGACTTAATAGGATTTAGAGCACGTTAGTGGTCACCTTTTCTTTCCCCTTCGTAAAAAATGCGGATTAAGAAGAACATAAAATGCTTATAAGAACACTATAGAGTTACCAATACAAGCATGTATTCCAAATGCTATTGTGTTCCCCTACCTATGTAGGTGTGTGTCCAGCCTGTAAAGGTTTGAAATGTTACTTATTTCTTTTTTTTCACACTGGTCTTGAAGTGGCTGCTCCGTCACCCTGGCTGAGATAATCAAGATTGATCATTTCAGTCAATCTAATACTTTCCATAGGGGAAACATTTAATTGAGAAGAGAATTTGACTTGGTTCTGACATGGAAGCACCTCAGGTGGCTGTCAGGAAGACCGTCACTAGATGTGTGTTTAACCCTGCAACGGAAACATTGCAGTTTAACAACAGCAAGTTTTTTACATTACTGGGTTCAAACTAAAAGGCCACTGCACCCAGACCACTTTTGAGATGAAGCGGTCTGTGGTCCTATAAAACTTGATCAGTTTATTTGGGGATTACTGTAATCATTGAGAGTGTAACAATATGTATATAATATACAGAAGAGTATGGTAGTGATCTCTCCTTTTCTAATGTAAACTATTTTTTATTTATGTTTTTCTCTTTTCAGAAAATGACAATCAAAGGTACCCAATAAAAAAATAGATAAATTGCGCAGATAGTCAAATATACAATTGGAGAGAAAATACAGGTCACAGACAATTTAATAGTAAGGTGACAGACAATCACAGTTTAAGGAAAACAACCTTAACATATACAATACCGTTTCCTTCAGTGGAGAGAGAACAAAAACATTCTTAACAAATCATCAGAACCAGGAAATGACAGTAATCATACATCGTCCGCAGTGGACGGAGCAGAGGTGGATGCCCTGATCAGTGGTCTTTGACTGTAAGGCAGTCATTCACTAAAGATTTAGTGAGAACATTTTCATCTCCTTAATTCCGATCTAATTCATTTTTTAAATTAATATATTTTTATTAACTAAATAGTTCGTATTAGTCACACTTTTTTCTCTCCACTGCACTGCCAAAACAAAGAAAATTGTTAAAGTAGTTTTCACCTTTTTTTACTGTCCGTATACCTGCTGTACATCCATATTATAATAAAAGCAACACATCATGTTTGATTTTTCACCTGTTTTCTAATTTTATTCTTAGGTGTAGTGATGGTAAGAGGGCACCAATAAAAATATACACTTGATTTCAGTCAAAATGTTGTTGACAACAACGAATAACAATTTCTATAGAATAGTTAACACACTATACAGGGCAAAATTCATAAGAATATTAACTTTCTACGAGTATATCCAGTGATTGCAGGAGATAACCATGTCAGATTGATCATTTTAACATCCAACATATCCTTTTGCATATAAAGTATAGGTTATATCACATATTGGATATTACTGAGTGAACACAAAGGGAGTCCAAGCGTAACAGAGCCAAACTGACAGGGTAATATCAATAAAAAGATTATTTTCAAATATTGTCAAGCAAAGTGTATCATAAAGATGCCATATGACTTAAAATTGCTTATTGCCCCGTGTCACCCTAGAAACCCGTCATAGGATGTCATCACAATGTCAATTTTACAGCTGAACAGTAATGATGATAACATGTAGAAGTTTGTAGAAGTTTGTACAAATTGTCCAAATTCCTCAATGGTTTAAAGTGAGACTCTGAGTAAGTGAACCTTTACAGTTAGCATTTTTTTTGGTTTGTTTGTTTGTATATAGTGAAAGTCCAGCCTCTATGTTTCCACAAGTTTGTACAGTTATGAAATGTTATGAACGCTGAGCTTAGTGTACCCCCTCTTAGTGTTTGCAGACACAGATGCTTGAATATATTTTTGTCAAGCAAGGAACTGCACCCAAAGACCCCTTTTGCCATTACGCCACTGCTTAAACATATTTGTTTAAGTAAAACAAAATACAATGTAATCGTAATATAGCACATATATTGCCTCCACAGTCCCTGAAATCTAAGACTTTCAGAACTGCTAAAAGCTGAGTGATTATAGCTCGCAGTTCGGGTGTTGATTTGAACGTTTTCCAGAAGAAAATGCAGTATCCCAGTAAATTCTCCAAGCAAGCAGACGTATACCGAAAAATCAGCCTAAACTAGATGAAGGGTACAACAGGAATTATATTTATTCAGGCCAACTGGCTGGTTTATATGCAAGTCCCCAGGCAAGGGGTTTACTGTGACATATTCCAGGACCGAAGAGGGGCAAAGTACACACTGGAATTGCATTGGCTCTCAGGTCCAGGACACTCCCACACAAAAAAAGAAGAATCCCTCCTCTGTACCTGTGAGATAATTGAGTCAGGAACTGTACTAAACTCAATTATCTCCAGGCACAGAAAACATACATTTTAATAATACCCCAAAAGTACCCCCAAATCACATGGAAAGCCCACATAAGTCACATCTCCTGATAGCCCCGATCTGGGGGATCAACATATCCAAAAATCAGATAGATCGGTTCAGGGGTTCGGGATTTCCATGAAAGTCTTAATCTGACCGACCGCACACAAAGTCTTATGTCCAAAACAGCTAAACAGTTTCACAGGTAGCGGTCGGTCCATTTCGGGGAGTTCTAAAACCGAACAAATCCACAAACTGTTTCCCTGACTCAAGGGTAGCATTTGTTTCTCTAGTTCGTGGGAACCAACCTACCGAATAGTGCTCTCCTGGCTGGTCGGTCAAGAGAAGCAGGCGTTTGCAAAGTTGACCACATTCGGGAAGTCGTGTGTCCGATTTTAGTTCCACACACTCGATGATCAAGTCCCGCTGCCTCTTTTCGTGCAACAAAATGGCCCCCATTTTCTCCAGCACCTGGTGTTTGGCCATATGAACGGTGGCCACACAGGGAGAGCCCTCAATCTGTAGTTTTCTTTGTAGTTAATGAGCCAGGGGGGTGGTTGGTGTTCGGTAGTTGTATCTTCTGAACGAGGAATATCAGAGTAAAAGAAAAACAAGTGTAGTTTCTTCACAGTACCTCACTGCTGGAATGAAATATTTTAGACCTTTAATTTCAATCCGTAAGGGGACCTGGGGAGATTGGGGCGGAGGGGCAGAGTGATACTGTAGTGTAAGGAATACAGCTTTGTGTCTCTTTAAGAATGTTTCCAAGACCGCTATTGCCTAGACTCTGCAATTTGTTTTCCAATTTACTGCAATTTGGTGTTTAGTGAATAATCTCCATAGTGTTAATTAAACAAGAGGGACAAAGTGATCTACTGAATTTTGTTTTTGCTATGCACAATGTTTAGCATGTTTTCATTTCTTCATACCAAGTGCACTGTATTTTCCTTTCAAAATATGAAGGATTTGGCAAATAAATCAGTGTGTTTTTGTGTCTAAGAGAGTTAGCATGTATGATACACGTATAGAGCGGAAATGTTTGTGAGAGGAGATATTTATTACACACTAATCTTCCTTGGTGTGAATATTCCCTCGTCTTGCACAGGTCATACTGACGGAGATTGTAACAATATATGAAATCCAGCCCCAGTTATCCAAATGCCTATGTCTGTCCAACCCGTATTTTACTTGTACGGTGTGAGTAGGACTATCCACACAGAGATCTGTGGGTTCTGTGCACAATAAAAGGCTGTTCAAGACAAAAGTGGACAGTCTTTCTGAGTCCTGCTTTAAGCAAAACTAAGACAAACAGGGAAGTTAGGTTACAGGTGATTGAAACATAGATGCATGTTATTTGTGTCTAAACTAATGAACATCACAATTCTACTTACTGCAGGGAGAATGAAATGTCTCATTTTTAATCTGCGCTTTAGCCCTTGCAGTGCTACCTAAACCATGAAAATGTAATTTCAGATTAATAAAATTGAGTTGTTTATATATGTAAATTGAATCTATAAGATATATGTTCTGGGCAACCCATGGTATGTTGTGGGTGGCATTTTTGTGTGTGTGTGTTTTTTTTTGCTTTATGAATCGAAAATATACCAAATATGTGAGTTGGAGTTAAAAGAAAATACCTGTGCTTTATCATTCATATCCATTGCAAAGCAAATTTTTGAAAAAAAAAAAATCAGTTCTTACTACAGCTTTACATCTAAAGTTAAAGAAAAACATACATTACAATTAATTAAAAAGCTTCATATGTCTGGAATGCACAACATTTAAAATTAGTCAGTTTAAAATATATTTATTATTATATAATAATGAGCATAATTATAAGTAAATATTTTTTTATCATTATTATTTTCATTTGAAATGCTTAATATTGTATTGACAAGGGCTCAAAATCTCTACTAGCCTTTGGTATGTGAAAGTTCACACATGGTAAATACTGTAAAAATTTGCTCCTGTGATTGTGCCATGGACACTCCGGACTTCCAGTGAAGAGTAACTTTTAGACTAGTAGCGTAGAGATTTAAATTGTGAGTCCTGAAACAGACTTTTCCCCAATACGTCAATCGACAGAGCAAAATCTGTATATTTCCATCCAGCTATATATTCTTGATTCAAAATGGTGCGTGAAAATAGCATAAAACTGCATCAGATGAGGAACACAGTGTACACAAAGGAGGATTGTTTAATGTGTGTCAATAATTCACAGTGAAACATTTACTTAATTCACTCTGAAATGTGATGTTAACTTATTTGTAAATCTTAGAGCAGTTTCTAATAACTTTCATAGCAGGTAGTCTAACATCTATTAATATGACTTCAAAACTACTGAACTGGTATGGAAGACAATATTATATCCTTATATCCTGATTTTTATGTTCCAGTGATCTCTGTCTATACACCAGGTCTATTATTTTCATTGTCTTGTTGTTTTTTTACTTACCGGTATATATTTTTATTAAAAAAAAAAACACAATATGAAGACACACTCTCCCATAATGAGAATAGATTAAATTTTGTTAAACTACACTCTTTTGCGATCAATAACTTCACCAATAATTTTATCCACTAATTTTTTTCTTACTACTCACGGTTTCATGAAAAACACACAGAAAACTAGCAATAACCAGGAAAAAAATAAAACCTAATTTTGTTTAATTTATCTGAAATATTGATTTAGGCAAGTGGCTCCACAGAACAGGCTTGGAACACTATGCACTTGCACACAGCTGTGGACATGCTACTTGCCATCCAACTTGCCAGATATAAATATATGCAGAGTGCCCTTGTGGGACTCTCATGCGCACATAACCTTCGCAAATTCTCATGTGAAGCGTGTTATGAAATGCGTAGAGATTTCCCATCTTGTATCTTGCTTTTTCTTCAGATCCTGAACATTGTTAAGAAAAAAAGATAGTGAACATTTTTAAGCAAAATCTAGACAACAGAACAGGCACAACTTATCCCTGTGTCCCAGATTGCTGCTGGACACGGAGGTAAAACTTTTTTATTAAATTCTCCACCAGCTCACAGTTAAGAGCTGCAATGAATCTGGTTAATGGGTATATGGCTGTATTCACGGAGTACAGGGAGGATGAATCATTGATTGAATACAAGTGCTACACATATAGAAAAAGAGTAGAGGGCGGAGGCCATAATTAAACATCATACTGTACTATGCCCTATTGCAGAACTAAAATAACAAGGACTCTAGTTTTGACAAGCTGTGAATTTATTGATGACATAGACACATCTCCTAACCAGCCAACCTGAGATATCCTGGAATCAATTCGACAAAAAGTTGACTTCCCGGTTGGGATGTATAATTGACTACATCTAGGCTCATCTGCAAGTTATTTTTGTAATTGTAAGAATTCTTCAAGTACAGACACTCTATAAAAACAAAATGGAAAATGGAGATTGGAAAAATAGTTTCATTACTTCCAGTTCCAATAATTTACTGATTATATTATATTAATTTATTAAGTATTTATAATTCAAAAATTATACTAATTTACTGATTATATGCAAGCTGTAAGTTAAAACTAGCAGTTATATGCAACTTCATTAATTTTAGGTATTCCAGATATCTACAACTATATTAGTCTAGTGAAATACATCCGCAATTGCTTGGTCCTTCATGTAATCTGAATGCTGACATGAACTATATAAATTATTAAATTAATTTAATTAGGACGAAAATGCTCATAATGACTACCTGGAAGTCAAGAATATTGATGACCTTCTTGAGCTATAATTAGGTCAAATAATTTCCTTTTTGTAATCCTTATTTAACAAGACTCAACTCAGAACTACATAGATCTATAATGTACACGTTCCTGCTAATTAGCACGTTGCTATCTTTTAAATTGTATAAAAGATTTTTTCAACAGGAAGAAAATACAGCAAACTTCCCTCATTCAAAAGTATTTTTAGATATGCAGACATTTAAGTTGGTAGAACTACGGTCCATTCTTCACCTAGTAAAGATAATATTAATCCAGAGACTTTGTAATAAGTTATTAGACCTGGACCCCCTGGAAAAACACCAGCGTATCTGGGCCCATTGATTACGGCCTAATGTTTCGCTAAAAAGGTCACTCAAACACTATAATTACATGATTTTATATTAATATTGATAATGATCCATAATTCATCACAATGTCAAAGTAAAATAGGTAGCTGCTAGTCCTTATAGAGTTCAGGAGAAGTCATCAACACTGCAAAGGCATGTCACTCTGGACCATCCACGTATGGACTTCGTTGTGACCTGATCTTGGCATCTTTAAGTGAATTAATATACCTTGTACATACCTCCCAAGCGTCTCTATTTTGGAGCGCCAGTCCATATTTTGGGCTCAAATTCCTTTCTCTCTATTTTCTATCCCCTGTCCCTCTTTGTGTGCCTGAATTTAGAACTCTGTTCAACAGCAATAATACTGACAGTAATGTGTCTATAAACTTCGATAAATGTATTTAGAAATCAGTCCTTGTAAATAAGATAACCTATTCTTTTACTAAATAACACTTTAGTTGCACAATGTTGGGTGATATGCTTATATTATATCAGTGTAGTTTTTTATGTTTTTTTTAGTAAATAAATATAATTATCTAAAAAAAAAAGGGTGATAAATACGTTATGGACTGACACCTTACGTTTCTGCTATATTATTATTATTATTATTATTATTATTGGTATTTATATAGTGCTTAGCACTTACAATATTATAAAGGGGACATTTAACAATAAATGATGCTACTACATGTTACAGGAACATTAGGTAGATGAGGACCCTGCTCAAACAAGCTTACAGTCTAGAGGAGGTGGGGTATGAAAACACAATAGGGCAACAAGGTGGGAAAGTAACTGAACTGGAGGTGAGAGTAGTGTGTGGCCCTTTAGGAAAGAGCAAGAGACAAGTTTGTAAGTTAGAAGTTACTCTGGGAAGTCATAAGTTTTCCTGAAGAGATTGGTTTTGAGAGACTTCTTAAATGATTGAAAACTAAGGGGGAGTCTGGTGGGGGTAGGCAGGCTGTTCCAAGGATAGAAGTCAGCCGTGAGAAGTCCTTCAAAAGTGAATTAGCAGTAAGAGTGCAAGCAGCAGACAGAACAAGGTCACCGGCAGACTGGAGAGACTGAAAAAGGGCATACCTATGAATAAGTGAAGAGGTGTAAGAGGGGCTAGAGTTGGTTAGAACTATAAAGTTAAGGGTTAGTATTTTGAATTGACTTCTTTAGAATACAGGAAGCCAACGTAAGGATCGAAAGAGGGGTGAAGTATGGGAGGAGCGACAATAGAGATTAGTCTGGTGGCAGCATTCATTGTACACTGTAGTGAGGCAGTACAACATCTGGGGAGACAAGTTAGGTGAGAGTTACAGTATTCCTAGCAACAAATTACCAGAGCATCTTACGTGAGAAAGAGGCAGACACGGACAATGTGTTTGAGGTGGAATAAACAGGTTATAGCAACAGACTGGATGTGAGGCGCAAAGGTGAGGCCAGAATCAAAGCTAACACCAAGACAGCGAGCTTGCAGGGACCCTTCGAATCAAAGCTAACACCAAGACAGCGAGCTTGCAGGGACGGGCTGATGTAGATATCATCAACTTGCAGGGAGAGTGAAAGAGGAGGATCAGTATTATAAGGAGGAAAAATAAGAAGCTCAGTTTTGGAGAGATTGAGTTTCAGAAAGCAGGAGAACATCCAATCAGAGATGGAAGAAATGCAACCACAGGGGACCAAGAACAGAGCCTTGACAGGACGAGGGGAGGAGGTGTCATTGGAAAAAGAGTCACTGAATTCACATTGGGAGAGATAAGAGGAGAAGCACGAGAGGACGGTGTCACAGACACGGAAAGTTTGGAGAAGGAGGACAGAACTGACAGTGTCAAAGGTGGCAGAGAGGTCAAGAAGAATTAGTATAGAGTAGTGGCCTTTTGATTAAGCCATGATTAGGGTGGAGATCTATAATATCTATTTGTTTGTGACCTTTTTGTACAGTTTAAATAAAAAAAGTTGTATTTTATTTAAAAAATAATTCATTACTATTAAATATTGAACTTTTTAGGAAATTAAATCACAGCGTACTTATACAAAATAAAGAAAGTGTGTTTATTTTCCTCTCTCCATAGCTATAAGGAAAGGCTATAATCCTATATTATTAATACCCTTATCACCTTAGACCAGCTGTAACTGTTATTTGTTAATTTTGAAAAATAGTCAGAGGTTGGAATGACATTTGGCACTTGATCAGTTGAACGATCTAGAGTAATAAGCAGGTAGAAGTCAAGGAGGCAATTACTGGTATAGGCTAGTGTGTCCATCATTTAGCTGACCTGCTAGCCAATGATGCCAATTACATAATGTAATAATTTTCACTAGTGAAAAAATCCCTACAATTCTCTCATTCTTATTAAATCCTTTATTGTCTATCTATTCAGAAAACTTGCAAAAGGGCCAAGTCATTTTTTATTTCCCCCTCAACATTCTCCTTATACAGTCTGTAAAATCATAAACAAGACTATACATAGGACCTGAAGTCATGCATTTAGACTGGAAGAAAGGAAATTTAGTCTAAGGCAAAGGAAATGTTTTTTTACAGTAAGAACAATAGGGATGAGGAATTATTTGCCTGAAAAGGTGGTCTTATCGGAGTCTATACAGATGTTTAAACAGCAACTGGATGAATACTTACAAAAATACAATATTCAGGGATATAATTTTTCATCTGTGAGGTAACTGCTTCTTGATCCAAGAATGGATCAATGGACTTTTCCCTAGTTTGTTGCAAAATTGGAAAGTACTTCAAACTATGTTTTATGCCTTTGTTGATTCAACAGCAAAAACAGATGTGAGAAAGGCTGAGCTTGATGGGCGCATATCTTTTGTCAGTCTATGTAACTATGTAATTCACCATAAAAATCAACAAAAAGGTAAAATAACTAAGAGTCTGAAAATTACGATTGCTATGAGAAATTGGGGAGTGTGATGGATTGGCAAGTGATTTCTTTGACATTATAGAAATACATAGAAGAAAAAGAAAAATTAATTGGATGGCATCTTATAATGTAAAGATTTTATTAAGCTATTAAAAAATGTGATGCAGTGTTCTCTTAAATTATCACATTGAGCGCAAAGCATTACAGAAATGCAAAACCTGTAAACAATTTGTACCCAGGAATTTCTTGATGTGATGGTTGATCTCCGAGGCAGAGTATTAGTCAGGGTGTCCAAATGTATTGTTTTAGATATTGTAGAATTACAACTCCCATGGTGCATTGCAAAGCTCGATGTAATTGTCATGCACACTATATATTATTAATGTGGCCCTGGACATTGTACTGTGGAAGCGTTTTTATCCAATAATGTGATTAATAAAGTTCTATACAGAGAACTCAGGATGGACACTGGAAGCTTCCTGTCAGCGTTCTTAGAAGCACAGGCATATAACCATGACCGTGAACTGTGAAGTAGATTCCAGTATTGAAGATGTGCTGACTCTTCATTTGGGGTGAGGAAATTCATTACTCTGGGATGGTGTCAGTGGCTGCACTACTTAATGAAGCCTCAAATAAGTCAATGAGATTTCTTTTCATTTTGTGATTAATGGATCATAGGATTGCTTCCATTGCACAGAGATATGTTGTGGAAAGCAATAATGGATTGTTCCATTGACAAGTTTCCCTTCTGCTAGGGATGTGTTTTATTTCAGTATCACAACCTGGAGACTGCTGTTACATTTATTCGGAATTGTGTGATTATCAACAGTTTGCAATGAATAATATGTACATATATTTCAAATTCCTTTAAAAAGGCAATTTCTTTACGTTTAACCATTGCGCACTACAGGAAATGCTTCAAGTATTCTCACCAATATTGTAACTTTTTAATAGAAACTTAATATACATAGATCTAAATATATGGTAACACATGCACTGGCCAAAATATGCTTCCAAAATATGTCCTTTACTAAAAGGAAACCTTGTAGTAATCCAATTACAGCATAGATACCAGTACTCATAAATTCTAGGATATGGTATTGAGACACTCCTAGCTGGAAGTGACCGCCTTTTAAATCATTCTACGTTACTGTGTATAAAGAGATCAGAACAGGATATCCTCTCACTATAAGTTGACTAATGAGCATTGATTGTTTTGGTTCTTTATGGTCCAGCTGCAAGAATCTTAAAGGGATATATAAAGCCTTTATGCACCACAGACGCAAAGCTGTTTAATTAAAGGAGCAGTGTAGGTACCATAAACACTGCGTGTTAATGTAGTGACCATATTTCCATTAGGCAGTGGATACCACCCCTCTGTTCTTGGTCACACTGCTTATACAAATTCAGGAGTATTGATGAACCTGCAACCTGGCACCAACTCACTTTTTTGAATTTGAATTTCACCCATACAATAATCAGGGTGACCAGAACCACCATGTTTCCTGGGACACATATCATATATACATATTGATGGGCAGAACATAACAAGGGTAGCCCGGTAGTATGTTGAATTAAGAAAAAGGTGTATCCGATTAAGTGATTAGGCAATGAAGAATCCTGCAATCAAGCAATTAGGCAATGAAGAATCCTGCAGAATATGAATTATACATACTACAGGGCAACCTTTTTAAATGCGTTTTCATAAATATGACAAAATTATATGTGTCAATGTAAACATGGTGGATCTGGTCACCCTGGCCATAATGTCATTCAGTATCTGCATGTGTCTGTTGACCTGCACAGCCAGTGAAATGAAATGAAAGTATGGATACGTTATATTGAATGGGGCCAAGCTACAGATGCTTTGAGCTCCACAGTCTTATAGAACCATAGTCACTGCATCAACATGGTCCATAGATTGCCCATCTAACATTTAGGCAGTGTAAGTGTATATGGTGCAGCCTGTAGGGTTGTTAAGTTTCAATCACTGACTTTTACTTTTTCCCCTCTGTGTATCATTACATTTTTAATAAATAAAAATATATTTTAATTTTACACTTTTTTTTTCTTTTTGTGATGCATTGATAGTTTTAAAGAGAGCATGACTGCCAACCCACTAACCGTAAAGGAGCACTCTAGGCACCCAGACCACTTCAGCTTAATGAAGTGGTCTGGATGCCAGGTCCAGCTAGGGTTAACCCATTTTTCTATAAACATAGCAGTTTCAGAGAAACTGCTATGTTTATAAATGGGTTAATCCAGCCCTCAATTCCTCTAGTGGCTGTCTCATTGACAGCTGCTAGAGGCGCTTGCGTGATTCTCACTGTGAAAATCACAGTGAGAGCATGCAAGCGTCCATAGGAAAGCATTGTAAATGCTTTCCTATGCGACCAGCTAAATGCGCGCGCAGCTCTTGCCGCGCGTGTGCATTCATCCGACGGGGAGGAACGGAGAAAGATCGGAGGCAGAGAGCTCCCCGCCCAGCGCTGGAGAAAGGTACATTTTTACCCATTTCCTCTCCCCAGAGCCAGGCGAGAGGGGGACCCTGAGGGTGGGGGCACCCTCAGGGCACTATAGTGCCAGGAAAACGAGTATGTTTTCCTGGCACTATAGTGGTCCTTTAACTACGGTATATATAAGGGTAAAACCAGATGTTCTGACAACAGGAAACCGATACGATACTGTCAGAGATGTTTGCATATATAACCACAAAGAATGGAGAAGGCACGTCTGCAGTTATATAAGCGCTTTATACTGCATAAACTAGAAAGATCTTAAACTTTTATAAAAAATAGAAATTTTCAACTCTATTTCAGTAATCCATTGGCTTTACATTTGTTTAATTTTGTGTTTGTTAGTATCATTATATATATATATAATTATATATATATATATATATATATAATGAATCTCTTAAATGTGTTGTGTGAGTACAAGCGAGTACTGTGAATGCCAGACAATAAAACAAAGTGTCCGACAACAGCTTTGTCATAGGGGATATAAATTATATAAATTGTAATGGTTAAACCTTGTAATTATATTCTGTTTGTCAATCAAATGTGTGCATTGCTAGACTAATTATAACAAGATGTTTAATTATGTGCTTTAAATTTTCATGGTTAGTGTAAAGCATAATACCTATTTAGTATTCATCACTTGTTACTACTAATGATTATATATTTTTTTTTAATGGATGTAAAATGCAAATTATTAATTTTTCTTGTATTAAAGCAATTATTAATGCTTAATTGGTAATTTTGCAGCCTCTAAGCAAATTCTATGAATCTTTGTTGATAATTTATTACTTGCCGATGATGAGTCTTGTAATTGAACAAAACCCTATTTTAGAATGGTGATTTATACTTGTGCAGTCTTTTTTTTTTGTGCCTTTTGTTATATAGCTCCCTTATCTAGGCAGCGCTATAAAAAAGCTTAGCCATTTCTTAAGTCATTTTTATTTTACAAAGAAGCTAAAATCAGTTGATAAACAGAAGCATTTATCATATGATAGCAAGCATCTGCCAAGCAAGTATCACAAGATGGTACATATATATATATATACATATATATTTATATATATATATGCCATTGTGGACAACACTTGGGTTCAGCCTCTATCTATCACATGATGGTAATAATCTACTGCTTTATTTATTCTAAAGATCTGATCTTTAGTCACAGGGTTTGACTACATTATTGAGATTTCAAGGTCATGAACTATCTTTTTTAGAGTTTCAAAGTATGTAACTGCCTTTTTGAGCGAGCTTCCCCCTCTCCTTCATTATCTTGGTGATATTGACATTGCCGTATTTTAAATGGACTCTCCAGTGCCAGGAAAACAATTAGTTTTCCTGGCACTGTAGGTCCCCTCTCCCTCCCACCTCCCACCTCCCATCCCCGGTTGCTGAATGGGTGAAAACCCCTTCAGTGACTTACCAGAGGTCCCGCATCGCTGCTTCTTCCGCTGCTCCTCCTCTTCATTACATCGGCCAGTGTGCGAGACTGATCCCGCCCGCCGGCCGGGGAGACCTAATGCGCATGTGCGGCAATGCCGTGCATGCGCATTAGAGCTCTCCATAGGAAAGCGTTGAAAATGCTTTTCAATGCTTTCCTATGGGGAATTTAGTGACGCTTGAGGTCCTCACACAGCGTGAGGACGTCCAGCGATGCTCTAGCACAGGTTTTCTGTGCTATAATCCAAGAAGTGCCCTCTACTTGCTGTCTACTAGGTGGAGCAAGGTAATTAGTGCAGTTTATAAAAACTTATTTTAGTATCCTTCTCAAATTCTTGTATCAATATATATTACAATGAAAACTGTATACGTCTTAGATCAAAATACAAGATGTATGTAATATATTTGTGGTGTGCTTGATGTATGTGATGTGTGCTGGCTGTATGTAATGTGTGTGCTAGCAGCTGTATGCAGGGCCGGACTGGCCCACCGGGATACCGGGAAATTTCCCAGTGGGCCGTGGCACCAGGGGGCTGTGCATCTAGATGCCACCAGGTTGCCGGTCCGGTGGCACGCTCTGAGGGGGCCGGCTGCATTCCACACTGGTGCCGCCGGGCCGGGTGGCCGCCTAGCCAGTCTGGCGACACACTCACCAATGCTGACAGCAGCGATCTGTCAGCATAGGACTGAAGGAGATAGCATGTCTCTCTATCATGCTCCCTCGCGGTTCCCACAATTCCCAGCACAGCCACATCATTCTGTGCTGGGAATTGTGGGAACTGTGAGGGAGCACGATAGAGAGACAAGCTCCCTCCTTCAGTTCTCCTATGCTAACCGCTCACTGCTGTCAGCATTAGTGAGTGTGCCGCCGGACTGGCTAGAGGGCCACCTGGCCTGGCGGCACTAGCGTGGAAAGTGTCCGGCCCCCTCTGACTTCTTTTTTTAAATGGGAGGGGAGAGACAGAACGGGAATAGAGAGACACAGGGGAAGAGGGAAGAAAGAGACAGTGGGAGAATAGAGTAAAGAGTGACACAGGGAAAGGAGGGAGAAAGAGACAGAGGGGGAGAAAGAGGGGGAATAGAGAGATGGTGCAGGATGGAGAAGGAGACAGAGGGGAAGAGAGATGTGGGGGAGAGAGAGACACAGAGGGAGAGACACACAGGGGGAGGGGAAGAAAGGAGAGAGACACACAGGGGAAGGGGAGAAAGAGGCAGAGGGGGAGAGAGACACACAGGGGAAGGGGGAGAAAGAAACAGGGTTAGTAGAGGGAGACATGGACACCGAGGAGCAGTGAGGGGGAGAAAAACACATACAGAGAGGCTGGGGGGAGACAAAGAGGCACACAGAGGGGCTGGCGGTAGAAAGAGATACACATAGGGGCTATATATATATATATATATGACATGTATATTAATGTGTGTATTAGTTATATATATATATATATATATATATATATTTATATATATATATACTTTATCCCTATAATATTTACACATATATTATTGTACATTTATATATGCATAATACACAGAGAAATGTCATTAATATGTAACATATATAATGAGCAAATATTGGCCCAGTCCTGTTGCTAGGTGCATACTCCAGCACAATAACATATTTAAAGTGAAGAAGCACCCACAGGACTTCAAAATAAACACGATAACGTCATTTTTTACAGTCGTGCATTACATACATTCACCATTTCAGTCCCATTACCAAACTTTCCTAAATATGTCAAGGTAGTTGGACTGAAACATTGGAGTCATTTTTATTTTTAGTTATCTCTTCTAACTCTGTATCAGCACACTATGCTTGCGAGACGCATCACTGGGGTGATAAAGAACTTTTTTCCATGGCTGCTTTTAGTTCCCAGTCCCACCCTGGCTGTATGTAATGTGTGTTCATGTGCTGGCTTTATATAATGTGTGTGTGGGAGGGGGCTGGCTGCATTTAGCAGTGTGTGTAGTGTATGCTGACTGTATGTAATAGGTGTGTCCTGGCTGTATGTAATATGTGTGTGTTGGGAGGAGGGGGGTTGGCCTCATGCAGTGTGTGTGCTGGCTGTTTGTTATGTGTGTGGTCTTGCCTTGTGTAGCCCCCTCATTTTTGAATTTCTTTATGGAAGGGGGCTATGAACCATGGTGGTCCAGTAAATGGGTCATATTACCTGGTAGTCTAGCAGGGGCCCTGAGGAGTCAGGACTCAGGAGTCCTGAGTCCCTGATGGTCAAGCAGGGTAGCAGATCAGAGTCCAAGCTTGGAACATCCTCCAGCTGCATGATGACTCACTAGAGAGCACCTGACCTTAAGGGAGCCATTACTGAGGTCTGCGCGTGCTAGAGGTGCAAACCTCATGCTGCCAGCTCTGATCCTACTTCACCAAGGGAAACTGGCTGCTTGCCTGCTGCAGGGCTAAATAATAAAACAAACTGCCCTTCAAACAGCACCTACCATACCCTAGGTATGCCACTCAGATCACGATGTTAAAAATCGACAATAGAGAAAAGTAAAAAAGGGTAAAAATATACATTTAAAAACTTAAGTTATCGTAAGCTAATTCTGACAATTCAGATACTATACAATCACCATATTTGCTACCTGTCACATGAAAAATAGACTATAGGCAAAAAAAAAAGCAACAACCCAAAAACAGCCATGTCTCAATTTTATTCTAAAAAATTACACAGTTCAAAGTTCACATTTAAACCAACTGGAGCTAGTGTTCCTAATTCAAAGAGCAACCTAGGTATGATCACCACCTCTCCAGCCGTCTAAATATATTACATTTGTAATTTTGTAGAGCTGCAGTTACCTAATACATATTTCTATATACAACCGGAAGAAGTGAGAAAGTCAAATTTATACATATATGATGCCATATTAGTCTACTGGACTAATACGGCTAATCCAATATACACTATCTCTCTCTCTCTCTCTCTATATATATTGATGGTTGATCCTGAGGAAAGTCCCGAACGAGGGCTGAAACGTTGATGATTTTATGGAATAACTTCTAAGAAAGGAATATTTTTTAGCTCCAAAAGACCGTGAGTGCAAGCCGTCCTTTACTATATTATATTCTTGGCTATGACTCATTGTGCACTCGGCAGTTAAACATTTGGGTCAGTGCAAGGACTTTAGTGTTTTTTTTTTATATAATATATATATATATATATATGTATAGTTAATACAATTTTAAACAAAAATCTGCACACTAGCCAAGACTTGCTTTTCCAACAGGAATCACAAATTTGCAGTGATGTTACTACAGCAAATGATTCTGGGTGAGCATATGCAAATTAGTTCAACAAAAAATCACATTTTTGCCTCATTCCATTTTAAACATGGATTCCTTTGAGTCTGTGTTTGCTGTATACAACAGCTTTGAAACACAACTTAGGAAAAGATGCAAAACCAGTGAACCACTCATTGACAGCTGTTTCATTGTAAATGCAAATCATCAGCATTAGGTTGGTCACTGGTTTGCTATTGAGTCTTGGTATTGCTTGGGTAGCAAAAAACAAAAAAGGTTATGTGGGGAAAAATTGTGATATATATATATATATATATATATATATATATTATAAAGGATTATAATGCACATTTTATGAATAGTTAGCATGTGATAAATCATAATTGTTGCTTATATTGTAGTTGTTCAAAGAAGATTATTTTGTTTTTCCATTTTAAAAATTAGAATTGATTTTGCCTTTAGCATCCCATGTCATTTTTACAAGAGAAGCCTATAGCATATACAAGTGTGACCTACATCAGGCTAAGTGGTGTGCTTTGTAACTTGTGCTGACCCTGGTAAAATCTGTTATTACAGCTGCCAAGCCAAATCACATTTTAGTATCTACACAGCTTATACTCTGAACAAACACTGTTGACAGCTGACAAATCCTAGTCAAAAAGGGGACAATATGTGATGGTAACAGTATATAACCCTATTGTTACATACATGTCCACTGTTTGAAAGGGCAATAACCGCAATTATCCAGAGCTCAGTCCTCTGTTTTATTTCTGCTACATAAAAATAATGAATCTAAGTGTTCTACGATACTGGGAGAAGTGTAAAATGTATTGTAGAATGTTACTAGCGCCCAATGTGTATTAGGTTAATAATGAAAATATGGAATTAATACATTTTAAATGTTAGGCCAAAATAATCAAATCAGAAAAAGTCTGAAGGTCTTTTAAATGTTTATTTTGTCTAACATGTTAAATTCTCTGTGAGTCCCTGGTAATTGACACTTAAATGAATAACCCCTCTATTGAACCATCCTTTTCATAGTTTGTCCTTCAGCATGTGCTCATTAACATTGAGAAATGCCCTATATCTTCAAAACATTTGATTCAATGTTGCTTTGCAAATGAATTGGGCTTTAGTACAGTTCCTATTTACTAATTAAAACATATTTATTTCTGACATACATATATATATGTATGTATGTATGTGTAATAGGGAGTAGCAACACCTCTATTTTTTTTATTTATAGTACTGCAGTTACCTAATATGTGTGTTTTTATAGATACATTTTACTGTTTTAAACACTCATATTTGTGTTCAGCGAAGTCTCCCAAGTATAACAATACCCCCCATGTACAGGTTTTATGGTGTTCCAGAGTCAATATAGGGCTTGCCCAATTCAGTTTGCCAGATTGGTTTCCTGGGTCTGTGTTGCCCTTTGAGACCATATGGTAGCCCAAGAATGTGAAATAACCCCAACATGGCATACTATTTTCAAATGTAGATAACCCTGGGTATTCCAAATGTGGTATTTCCAGTCTTTTGTAGTAGCCACTTAGTCAAAGTTAGCGTTTTTATTAGTTTTTTTGTAAAAATATATTTCAATTCATAATATATATATATATATATATATATATATATAGTTTTGTTTACATACATATATATATATATATGCAAAAAAGAGAGCAAGGAACACAACGTTCCAAGTCCCTGTATAGCCGCCGCACCCACCACCTCAAAACCTCCCCAAAAGGGGGGGCAGTGGCTGCAGGGGTCACGCAGAGACCAACGTACCAGTATGAGACTCCAGCTGTCTCAGAGGGGCTTAACCCCAAATATAAACACAAGAACAAAGAAATATGCAGACCGTCTCAATTATATGAATGAAACTTACTGCATTGACTGGAAAAAATATATCTATGTATAGCGCGATGTTCCAAATATAGAACCTGGCTATTAGAAATAATGGTCAGAGACCCTAATTAAACAAAGTATATACAAGTGAACCTACAATCCTATGCCAGCCCAGGGTAGTATAGATCAAGAGGTAGTAAAAAAGATAACCTCACTCCCCCTTATAATTAAGCTTTATTGTAATCTGCTATAGGGATAGGAGTATACAGTAGCTAAGTCTAAGGCTGGCATAGGATTGTAGGTTCACTTGTATATACTTTGTTTAATTAGGGTCTCTGACCACATTATTTCTAATAGCCAGGTTCTATATTTGGAACATCGCGCTATACATAGATATATTTTTTCCAGTCAATGCAGTAAGTTTCATTCATATAATTGAGACGGTCTGCATATTTCTTTGTTCTTGTATATATATATATATGCACACACATATAATATGTGTGTATGTATATATATATATGTATATATATATATATACACACTTCTTTCCTATTTATGTATGATATACTATAATGAAATCATTTTATAATATATTATATATATAAAATGCATATATATGATTTAATTATAAGTATCTTGAGATATATGTGTATAGAAACATAGAATGTGATGGCAGATAAGAACCATTCGGCCTATCTAGTCTGCCCAATTTTCTAAATACTTTCATTAGTCCCTGGCCTTATCTTATACCCTTATGCCTATCCCACGCATGCGTAAACTCCCTCACTGTGTTAACCTCTACTACTTCAGCTGGAAGGCTATGCATCCACTACCCTCTCAGTAAGGTAATACTTCCTGATATTATTTTTAAACCTTTGCCCCTCTAATTGTGGTAGCTTTTCTTCTTTTAAATATAGTCTCCTTCTTTACTGTGTTGATTTCCTTTATGTATTTCAATGTTTCTATCATATCCCCCCATCTCATCTTTCCTCCAAGCTATACATGTTAAGTTCCTTTAACCTTTCCTTCTAAGTTTTATCCTGCAATCCATGAACCAGTTTAGTAGCCTTTCTCTGAACTCTCTCTAAAGTATCAATATCCTTCTGGAGATACGGTCTCCAGTACTGCGTACAATTCTCCAAGTGAGGTCTCACCAGTGTTCTGTACAATGGCACGAGCACTTCTCTCTTTCTACTGCTAATACCTCTCCCTATACAACCAAGCATTCTGCTAGCATTGCCTGCTGCTCTATTACATTGTCTGCCTACCTTTAAGTCATCAGAAATAATCCCCCCTAAACAGGGCCGGTGCAAGGATTTTTGCCGCCCTAGGCAAAAGTAAAGTTTGCCACCCCCTCCCCCCCATGTGACATCACAATGCTCCACCCATATGATCTGCCATGTTAACTAACGCCAGTGCTGCAGTGCCGCCGTGTTTACATTATAAGGCATGCAGGGACAGGCTATAGACACCAGAACAACTACATTAGGCTGCAGTGGTTCTGGGGACTATAGTGTTTCTTTAATGTGAGGTAAATTAGAGATTAGTGCCACGAATAATATACTAGATTGCCTACTTACAATGAGATGAGGATGATGATGGGCTCTAGCTGCAGTCTGGCTCCACTGGTCTGGTGTAGAACAGGCTCTCTGGAGGCTGTTTGTAACTGTGGTCACAAAAATCAATATTCTGGGAGAACGGGAAGCAGCTCCATTTTTGGGGGCCCTTTACACAGCTCAAGGTCTGGGTCCCAGGGTCCACCTTCATGTTCCACCAATGAGTTTGTTCACAGGGGGTGGAGTGTGTAGGGGATGTCCTGATATGTGTGTAAGGAATGCATTGTGTAAATCTGTGTTTGTATGTGTAAGGGCTGCAAGGTGTGTTTCTGTGTATGTACAGGATGCAGTGTGTGCGTGTGTAAGGGGTGCATTGAGTGTGTGTAAGGAATGCATTGTGTGTTTCTGTGTGTGTAAGGGATGCATTGTGTGTAAGGGTTACATTGTTTGTGTGTGTGTGTGTGTGTGTGTGTCTTTGTGTGTAATGCATTGTGTGTTTTTCTGTGTGCAAGGGGTGCATTGCATGTGTGTGTGATGGATGTCAATCTCTCCCCCCTCCCTTGTCACTCTCTTCTCCCCCTCTCCCTCCCTTGTCACTCTCTTCTCTCCCCTCTCCCTTGTCACTCTCTTCTCCCCTCCCCCTTCCCACTCTCATTGCCCCTCCCTCCCCTGTCACTCTCACCCCTGTCAATTTCTTCTCCCCCCACCAATTTCTTCTTCTCCCCCCTGTCAATTTCTTCTTCTCCCCCCTCCCCTACCAATTTCTTCTTCTCTCCTTCCACTTCTCTTCTTTCTCCCTCCCTACCAATTTCTCCCCTCCCTCTTCTCCCTCCCCATTTCTTTCTCTCCCTCCCTACCAATTTCTTCTTCTCCGCCTCCCCTGCCAATCACTTTTCTTCTCCCACCCTCCTGCAATTTCTTCTTTCTCCCACCTCCCTATTTCTCCCCCTCCTACCATTTCTTTTTATCCCACCCTCCCTCATTTATTCTCCCTCCCCTACTAATTTCTTTTCTCCCTCCCCTGCCAATTCTCTTCTTCTCCCCTGCTTTCTTCCCACTCCTCTCCTTTCTCCCACCCTCCCCATTTTTCTCCTCTTCCTCCCACTTTTTCCTCTCTCATTTGTTAGAGTGTAATGGTTTGTTATGGTCCGCTGTTTCTGCCTGGCCGGACTAACAGGCGTACACTCTGCGTGCACTTCCTGTTAGTCCGGCCGGGTACAGGAGACAGATGCTCCCTGTACCCGTCCGACCATCATGCTGCAGGGCTCGGCCACGCTACAGTGTCAGCCCCTCCTGTCAGCCCCTCTCTTCAGGCTGCGCCCGGGCGGTGCGGTCCGCCCTCATGGACGCACCGCCCGGGCAAAGCTGCAGCCGCCTGAGGCTCTCTACAGAGCGCTCGGGCGGCTGCAGCATGGGGGGCTGGCGCTCCTGGCGGCGCCTCTTTCCAAGGGGCGCCCTAGGCGGCTGCCTAGTCCGCCTTACAGGTAGCGCCGGCCTTGCCCCTAAATCCCTTTCCTCAGATGTTGAGGTTAGGACTCTACCAAATATTCTGTACCCTGCCCTTGGGTTTTTACGTCCAAGATGCATGATCTTGCACTTATCCACATTAAATGTCAGTTGCCACAACCATTTTTCTAGTTTATCTAAATCATTTGCCAGTTGGCTTATCCCTCCTGGAACATCAACCCTGTTACATATCTTAGTATCATCAGCAAAAAGACATACCTTACCATCAAGACCTTCTGCAAAATCACTAATTAAAATATTAAAGAGAACGGGTCCCAGTACAGATCCCTGAGCAGGGACGTATTAGCCGCGAGGCAAACAAGGCATTTGCCTTGGGCAGCACTTTCCAGGGGGCGGCAAAAAAGGGCGGCGCTGGCGAGGGAGCACTGATTTGTGAGCTCTCAGCTCCCTCGCCGCCGCAGAGTGATGACGTCATATTCTGGCTCCCGGCATCACTCTGCAGCGCGCAAGTCTGTTAGTGTGTGTGTGTATGTCTCTTAGTGAGTGTGTGTGTGTCTGTTAGAGTGTGTCTGTTAGTGAGTGTGTGTGTGTCTGTTAGTGAGTGTGTGTGTGTCTGTTAGAGTGTGTGTCTGTTAGTGAGTGTGTGTGTCTGTTAGTGAGTGTGTGTGTCTGTTAGTGAGTGTGTGTGTGTATGTGTCTGTTAGTGTGTGTGTCTGTGTCTGTTAGTGTGTGTGTCTGTTAGAGTGTGTATGTGTCTGTTAGTCTGTTAGTGAGTGTGTGTGTTAGTGAGTGAGTGAGTGAGTGTGTGTGTCTGTTAGTGAGTGTGTGTCTGTTAGTGTGTGTGTGTCTGTTAGGGCAGCACAAAGCCAGGATATACCACTGTCCCTGAGGTATCATAAAGTACACTTATAATGAAACCATAAATATGCATTATATATGTATAACATATTATAAAATGCTTTTATTATTTTATAATATATTATACATATATATGTATTATATATATATATATATATATATATATATATAACTTTTTAGCAGCCTGGAGGACTGTCTGACAGCTCAGATAGTCTCCCTGCTGGCAGCACCTAGACTCCTTTTGCGGCGATGTGATCATGGTGATCACATGTGCCTGGAGAGCCGGGGTGGCTGGAGCTACTGCAGGAGGACTGCTGGGGTCTCTGGCAGTCCCCCCCCGACTGTGATCGCCGCGGATCGCCGGCCTAGGTAAGTCCAGGGCTCCTATTTGCCACGATCGTACTAGGTACGTCCGCGGTCCTTAATGACCGTTTTTTTGTTGTTGGACATACATAGAATGTCCACGGTCATTAAAGGGATATACATATATATATATATATATATTAATATCAAAATACAGTTAGAATAAAATTACACATATATATATATATATATATATATATATAATTTTTAAAAATTACTTTTACAGTTTTTTCATTTATTTGTAATTATTATTTATTTTTTATAATATATATATGTACACAATATATAGAGTTAAATATATATTATATATAGATACGTGTGTAAGTTTACTCTGTGTATATTAATAAAAAAAATACTCTTAGTATGATGTTATATATAAGATGTGTGTATATAAATATATATATATATATATATATATATATACATAAGCTATATATAGATATAATATATGTGTATATATATATATATATATATATATATATATATATATATATCTTTTAGAGCAGTCTCATGGCCCCTGGGGGTCCTAATTTGCATTGGGGGGACTGTCTGGGCTGAGCCCTCCTAAGAAGAAAACCAATCGCCGGCAGGGGAACAGCGGCGATCGGTAAGTACATAGGGAGGGAGAGGGTGGGAGGGTAAGAGTTAAATCGTTTTTTAAAGTTAGCATTAATATTTGTGTGTGCAAAAATGCAAAACACTAAGTTGAACGCCAATTTTGGCCAGTTTTTGTGACTAAGTGGCTACTAAAAAAGACTGGACAAACCCCATTTGCAATGGGTTGTCTACTTTTGCAAATAGTATGCCATCATGGGGGTATTTCACATTCCTGGGTTATCATTCGGTCTCAAAGGCAACATAACCAATCTGGCGAATTTGAATGTAAAAAAACTGGTGCTGAAGATCAATTATGTCACTAAACAAAAAACAAGGAACAATACAAATTTAGCAGATCCATGTGTATTATAATGTTTAAAGTAAAATTAACAATGTGTTCATTAACAAAAAGGTTCTTCCCCTCCAGCATTAACTTTAATATGACAAATGTTCAAAAAATTCAAACAACGAAAGAGAATGTTATCCTATCAATATATACGGTGGACCAAAAGTAGGTATACAGTAGGTATGCAGTTGAATCAATTAACCCCTTAATGACACAAGCAATTTTTGCATTTTCTTGCTGTTTGTGTTCAACTGCAATTTGCATCTCTCTCGTTTATTGCACCGACACATATTATATACTGGTTTTTAAAGGACAGAAAGGGCTTTAATTTGATGTAACATATATATGTATAAAAGTGTTTTTTTTTTTTTTACAGTTTTTGCAATAATAATGTGTGCATAATTAGTGCAGGTCAAATAAAGTAATTATTTACAGAATATATAATGTGTCTGGGATTTTAAGGTTTTTTTGGTAGTTACAGGTCACAAAGCACAAGGAGTAAAATAAACTTTTAATGTGGAGCAATTTTAGAATTTGGTATGTTTGTCTTGTAAGCTTAATAGCCATAAAAGAAAACAAAATTGCCACACAAAAGTATATATTTATATAAAGTAGACATCACAGGCTATTGTCCTAAGGTTGTTTTGACACTTTCTACGTAGCCATTTCACCACCAATCTCTGCTAAATATTGGAGTAAAATTGTGTTTTTTGGCACACAAACTTATAACAAAGAACTTCTCATGTGTATTTTGTAAAGTTGGTGTTTGCTATTCCTGTACAAAACTTTATTTTGTGTTCAGCTACATCTGCAGAGTAAAATGATACCCCCATTGTATTCTTTGGCTCTATTTTGTGAAGCTACAGTGCCATATAGGAGACCTGTCCTTTTCAGTATTTACAGTAGAATTTCGAGAGACATATTTAATGGGCATATGCTTCAATTTGGGGTATTATAGCAGTTTCACTGTTCAAAAAAACACCACAAAGGCCTACCATTTGTAAAAGTAGACACTCCAGGGTATCTCATATGGTGCAAATTGTGCCTTAACATGCCCCCATTTTTCCACCAATATATGACAAATTATGTGTTAAAAAATAATTTTGGGCATTTTTTACATACGGATTACATTTTTGCTGGGCATTTTGTATGTTTGATATGTGCCACTAAATTCAAACCCCCCAAATTATGCTCAGCTAAGTCTTCTGAGTAAAACAATATGCCCAATGTATGACCTATACAATATTTTGTGAAGTTACAGTGCTGTAAAAGAGATGTGACAAGTTCAGGTTTTTAAGTGTGAATTTTAATGGAGGGTTTTGATGAGTCCGTGTCCCACTTTGGAGCACTTGAGCAGGCTATATAATCCAAATACCCCATAAAGCCATACCGTTTCTTAAAGAAGACATCCCAGGGTATTTCAAAAGGCATATTTTGAACCTTAGCATGGGATAATTTTTCTGCCAGCTTGTACCAAGTGTAGTGGTAATAAACATTTTTTCTGCCTTTTTGACACACAAAGTGAGTTTGCACAGTATATTTTGCAAACCTTATGTGTGCTACGACTGTTTAATACTTCATATGCTGCTCAGCTATGTCGTCTGAGTACAGCAATGCCCCCGTATGTACCTTTGCCAGGTATATGTGGATGTTGAAGGGGCACATTTAAGAAGCAGCCATTCATTTTTTTTCTAACTTTGAAGTTTTATGCTGTGTCCATGCTCCATTTTGGAGTAGTTTAGATGGTTGGTTATTGAAACTTCCCCACAAACACATACTATTTATTAAAGAATACACCCTTGGGTAATTCAAAAGGCATATTTTGAACCTTAGCGTGGGATCATTTTTTCTCTAGTTTGTTCCAGGTATAGTGGTAATGAGCATTTTTAAATGTATTTTTTTACTTTTGAAAACTTTTTACTTTTTAAAACTAGTTTTTAAACTTTTTTTTGCTTATTAATTTTTTGAAACTTTCCTTAACTTTCTTAAAACGTTTTTTTTTTTACAGATTTAACATTTTTATAAGCTTTTTTTTTTTTTCTTTTTTACCATTAACCCCTAACTAGCAGTATGCAGCACTAACGGTAAATTCCCAATTTCCCATAACTCCCACCCGCCCTATCTAGCAAAATATATCATTTTAAAATATTTAAACTAACTAATTAAATAGATTGAACCCCTGAGGGTTAAAAATAAAAAACAAGTTAACCCTAAGGGGTTAAAAAAAATTATTGGATCAGAGTATAATACTGTGATCTGTATTTCGATCACTGTAGGTAGTGATCAACTGGCAGTGAAGGGGTTAATTTTTATTAGGACTGGGTAAAGGAGGGTGGGGTTTTCTTAATTTTAAAAAAAAAATATTAAAACATTTTTTTAAACTTTTAAAACTTTTTTAAACTGTTTTTTTTAACGTTAACCCCTAGCTAGCCTAACACCAAATTCACCAATTCCCCACTAACTTCCACCCACCCCAGCTATCTAAATATATTATTGTAATATATTTAAATTAATTAATAAAATAAAATTAACCCTTGAGGGTTATAAAAAAATAAAAGTTGACCCTCAGGGGTTAAAAAAAAAAAGCAGATCACAGTTAAATGTATACCCTGCCAATTGATCACTGTAGTCAGTGATCAATGGGCAGGGAAGGGGTTAATTTTTTATGAAAATGGGTAAAGGGGGGTGGGATTTTAAATTAACTTTATTTTTTAACAGGGAGCTGGATCATCACTGACAAGGTCCGTCACCCATCGTTAAGGGTATCCCCAGGATGCCAGACCTTGTCCGTCACCCGTCACAAAGGGGTTAAATTCATCACAATAGATTATGTTGGTACATGTACACATTGACACACAACAAAGTGTCAGTTACATTTCAGGCCTTTAAATATCAGTTTGTCAGTTGGTAAGAAAAGTGGAGGGCAGATAAAATAATTATTTCACTTTCATTGATACAACTGTATACCTACTTTTTGGCCACCCTGTATATTAAACTAAAGCTAAATATATTTACTTACTTTTATAGAAATCACAAGGGAACTGATAGTGCCTAATCATTTCAGATGAAGGTACAGTGATCACAGGAATACGAAGTTATATGAGACCATTTTGAATGGACCACGTAGGGCAAGCATGTCAAACTCGCGGCCCACAAGGTACATCTTTGCGGCCCAGCGAGCTGCGAGTAAATGCTGGTGTTAAAGCAGAGTATGCACCTACTTTCCCCACATTGCAGGTGCCTACTCTGCTAACACTTACCTTACCAGGTCGCTGAGGAGGGCCAGCAAGGGAGCTCAGCCTTCCTGCTCCTCACTGCTCCCTCATGTGCGCCGTCTGTAGTGAAGCTGGGCGCCAGAATATGACGTCATATTCCGGCACCCAGCATTACTAAACCGCGCAAGGGAGCAGTGAGGAGCAGGAAGGAGATCTCCAGACAGAAGATCCACACACCAGCTCCCAAATGTAGGGAACAATAAATTAAATGATGTGAGTGCAAGAATGTTTAAATGTGTGTCTGTCAGTGTGTGTGTCTGTCAGTGAATGTGTGTGTGTCTGTCAGTGAGTATGTGTGTGTGTCTGTCTGTCAGTGTGTCTGTATGTCTGTGAGTGTGTGTGTTGGTCAGTGTTGCATTGGCTGCGACTGGACAGTGGAGTACCTGGAGTTGCATGGAGGCGCGCAATGCCACGTTACATTGACGTGCTCCACCTGCACAGGGTTTCAAGAAGTAGCGGGAGGATCAGATATGGCACAGGAAGGTAGAGGGGGTGCTGTGGTTTAGAGGTGGATTCTTTTTTTTTTTTTTTTACACTGTACTTTTTAAAATAAACCTACTTTTCTATGAAAATTAAAGGTTTTTTTTTTTTTTTGCGGCCCACATAAACTTAAACCTTGTTTATGTGGCCTGTGCCAGACTTTGAGTTTGACATGCTTGACGTAGGGGTTTCCTACCCATTCCCTTTGGGTTTGGTTTAGTTTGATTTTATATTTACCATAGTTATCCCAAACTTATCGGGGATTTGTTGCTGGATGAACATGTTGGGCACACATATTCTAAAGTTTTTATGTCTTATGTAAGGAACATAAATCATTATTGTTGCATTCTCTGTGCCCTTACACAGGTATGTAAATTGAGATAAGCAGAATATATTTTCAATATAAGTGAATCTGCTATATGCTAAATTTGGTTTATTTACCTGCACAGTTTATTATTATTATTATTTTATTATTTATATAGCGCCATCAAATTCCATAGCGCTGTACAATGGGTGGACTAACATACATGTAATTGTAACCAGACAACTGGACGTACAGGGACAAAGGGGTGGAGGGCCCTGCTCCATGAGCTTACATTCTAGAGGGAGTGGGGTATAGTGACACAGAGGGTAAAAGTAGGGGTAGAAAGTAGGTTGTTAGAAAAGCAATTAATTGAGGGTTTAGTAGGTAATGTTTGACAGTTGCAGGAGAGGAGTCATGGAGGGTGGGGGATGAAAACCTGCTAACAGTTCAATTGATATGCTTTCTTGAAGAAGTGAGTTTTCAATGATTTTTTTAATGAGTGGAGACTGGGTGAAATTCTTACGGAGAAGAGAAGGGAGTTCATCAGAAGAGGTGCAGCCCTGGAAAAGTCTTGGAGGCAAGCGTTAGAGGTGGGAGTACGGACAGAGGATATACATAGGTCTTCGGCAGAGCGTAGGGGCCTCGACGGGACATACTTGTGTATTATGGAGCATAGGTAGGTTGGAGCAGCATTATGTAGGGACTTGTAAGCAAGCACCAGAATTTTTAATTGAGCCCTATATCTAACTGGAAGCCAATGCAGGGACTGACAGAGCGGGGAGGCGTGAGAGGTGCAGGCGGACAGGAAATTGAGCCTCGCCGCCGCATTCATTATAGATTGCAGCGGTGCAATCTAGGAACACGTAAGACCACTGAGAAGAGTATTGCTGTAGTCCAGGCAAGGGAGAACAAGAGCATGGACCAGCACCTTAGCCATATCCGGGGTTAAATAGGGGCGCATGCGCGCTATGTTTTTGAGATGGAAGCGACAGGATTTGACGATTGATTGGACATGAGGGGTGAAGGAGAGGTTGGAGTCAAAAAGAACACCCAGGCAGCGAGCCTACAAGGTAGAGGTGATGGTAGCGGCGTTGACTTGGAGGGAGACAGACACGGGAGTAGTAACACTTGAGGGAGGAAAGACCAGAAGTTCTGTTTTGGACAGATTGAGTTTAAGGAAGTGAGCAGCCATCCATTTGGAAATCGAAGAGAGGCAGTCAGAGACACAGAATTGGGGTTACAGTTGCATGTTTGAAGGGTGAGGGAAATGTTCCAGAGGAAAGGGAGATATTGAAAATTTTAGTGAGGGGAAGAGCAAGAGAGGGAGACATAGTGCGGTTGAGATATCAAGGAATAGGATTGAGGGAATAGGTGGTGGGGCCGGAGGACTGGAGCAGAGCAGAAACCTCTTCTGCTGTAGCAGGTGCGAATGCGTGTAGAATGGTGGAGGGAGTGAGGTTGGGTGATGTAATGGTAGGGGAAGGAGAGAAATTAGCGATCTCTTCTCTGATTGTAGAGATCTTCTCAGTGAAGTGAGATGCAAAGTTTGTGGTGGACAAGGTGGTAGAAGGAGGGGGATTAAAAGGGCGAAGAGCATCAAAAGTGTGAAATAGGTGTTTGGGTTGATGGGACAGTGTACGTATGAGGGTGTTAAAGGAATTTACTTTTGCAGCGGAGAGAGCCAGGCTGTAGGAGCGCAGCATAAATTTATAGTGGAGGAAGTCAGATGCAAAGAGTGACTTTCTCCAGCAGCGTTCAGCAGTTCTAGAACATTTTTGGAGGTAACGGGTCAGCTTGGTGTGCTAGGGTTGTAATTGGGGGCGCTTGCTGTGTTTAATTGTAGGAGATGCCATGATGTCGAGATGAGAGGAGAGAATTGAGTTGTAGAGTGAGGTAGCTGAGTTAAGGCAAGTTAGATTTGAGATGGGTAAAAGGAGAGTCTTGAGTTTGGCGGACAACTGTTGGAGATCAAGGCAGTTGACGTTTCTGCGAGATTGGAGAGTTGAGGGTGGTGAAATTTTGGTATGGGGTATGCTGATGTCAAATGTTAGTAGATGGTGGTTAGACAAAGGAAATGGAACAGTGGAGAGATTAGAGGTGGTACAGAGATTGGTGAAGATTAGGTCAAGAGTGTTTCCTGCTGTATGAGTTGCTGAAGTTGACAACTGCGTGAGGCCAAAGGAGGAGGTTACAGAGAGCAGACGGGAGGCATCAGGGCAGTTGAGGTTATTGATTGGGATGTTAAAGTCCCCAGGTATGAGGGAGGGAGTGCTAGAGGATAGAAAGTGGGGTAGCCAGGAAGAAAAGTGTTCAATGAATAGCCTAGGATGTCCCGGGGGGCGATAGATGATGGCAATTCTTAAAGGAGTGGGCTTAAAAAGGTGGACAGTGTGAACTTCAAAGGAAGTAGAGGAAAGGGCAGGGGCAGGGAGATAGGTTGAAAGGTACAGTGAGGGGAGAGAAGAATGTCTTCACCGCCTCCTTTACCGTTGAGTCTGGGAGTGTGGGAGAATTGAAGCGGGAGTAGCGGTATCAGAGCGGGACAGCCAGTTCTCAGTGAGTGCCAATAATGTGAGTGAGTTAGAGATGACAAGGTCGTGTATAGTTGTTAATTTAATAGTACTACAGATTGAACGGGCGTTCCAGAGTGCACACTGAATTTTGGTAAAGGAGCATGAACTGCAGGTTATATGGATGAGGTTTGTGGGGTTTCTGGTTGTCTTAGTGTGAGCAGATGAGGTGAAGGACCCTGTGTTGGGTGAGACATCACCAGCTGCTAGAAGTAGGAGGAGAGATAGTGACAGAAGGTGTGAATGGGTTTTATATGAGTGGGGTCTAGGATGAGACTGAGTTAGAGCAGGAGAGAGAGAATAGAGAAATTAGTGCAGGGCTTGAGATGAGAAAAGGGGGGAATGAAGCAGAGAGGGGGTAATGTTAATGTAATTGTGTTTTTTAGGGAAAGGGTGTAAGGAGATATTTTGATGCTGAGGGAGATGAGAGAAAAGGAGATGATAGAGCATTGCTCCTATGAGTAGGCACTTTGAGGAAAACAGAGTGAGCAGAAATAAGGAGAGTGATGACTGAGTGTTAGGGGTTAAAGGAATGATGGAGTGTGCTGATTACTGGCAATGTTTTCAGCTGTCATGTGTAATCATCTAAGCTATGTCCTGGTTTGCAGTATGGAGGTTTTAACCCCTTAAGGACTGGACTGTTTTTGCGATGTTGTACATTTGCGACCAGGCATATTTTTACACTTTTGTGGTGTTTGTGTTTGGCTGTAATTTTCCGCTTTCTCATTTACTGTTCCCATACAAATTATATATTGTTTTTTTCAGGACAAAGGGGGCTTTCTTTACATACCATTATTTATATAATCTCATGTATTTTAATTTAAAAAAAATACAAAAATCTGATGAAAAATTGAAAAAAATACATGTTTTTTGACTTTTACTTGAAAAATCTTTTACTCATCTACAAAAGCGAATGAAAAAACTGCTAAATAGATTCAAAATTTTGTCCTGAGTTTAAAAATACCCAGTGTTTACGTGCTTTTTTGCTTTTTTTTGCATGTTATAGGGCTATAGGTACAAGTAGGATATTGCGGTTTCAAAACATACATTTTTAAAATTTATCAATAGTGACATTGTAACACTATTATCTGTCATAAATCTCTGAATAACACCCCACATGTACATATTTTTTTTAAAGTAGACAACCCAGGGTATTCAATATGGGGTGTGTCCAGTCTTTTTTAGTAGCCACTTGTCGAAAACACTGGCCAAAGTAAGCATTCATATTTGTTTGTGTGTGAAAAAAGTAAAAAAACTAAATTGAACGCTAATTTTGGCCAGTGTTTGTGACCAAGTGGTTACTAAAAAGACTGGACATACCCCATTTGCAATACCTTGGGTTGTCTTCTTTTGCAAATGGTATGCCATCATGGGGTAATTCTCATTCCTGGGCTACCATACGCTCTCAAAGGCAACGTAACCAACCTGGCCATTTTCAATGTAAAAATATTTGACCCATATATTTGACCTTGTAACTTTCAAAAATGCTATAAAACCTGTACATGGGGGGTACTGTTTTACTCGGGAGACATCGCTGAAACAAATATTAGTGTTTAAAAACTGGAAAACGTATCACAACAATTATATCATCAGTAAAAGTGCTGTTTGTGTGTGAAAAATGCAAAAAAAGTAACTTTCACTGACAATATCATCACTGTGATATGTTTTACTGTTTTGAATCACTAATATTTGTGTTCAGCGAAGTCTCCCGAGTAAAACAGTACCCCCCATGTACAGGTTTTAGGGTGTCGTAGAATGTTACAGGGTAAAATACAGTGCTAGCAAATTAAATTCTCTGGAATTTCGGCCTGGGTTGGCAGGCAGGTTCCTCAAATTGCAATCAATAAAATTACTGAATTATGTAAAAATATTACATAAATACGCACGTAGAATTTAAATATATATGCATATTTATATATTTGAAGTCTACGTGTATATTTATATAATTATTTATGTAATTTTGTATATGGACGTATGTATATTTCTTTTTATTTTTATTTATTTTTATATACATAGATATATATACAAATTCATTCTAAGTGTATTTTGATATAAATATATATATATTAATTTTAAAATACAGTTAGAATAAAATTTCATATAGCTATATAATTTTTTAAAATTTTTTTATTATTATTTAAAAAATTTTTTATTTAATTTAAATTACTTATTATTTATATTTTATAATAATATATATATACAATATATATAGTTATTATATATATTATATATATACGTGTGTAATTTAATTATAAGTGTATTTTTATTTTAATATAAGTACATATTAATATAAAAATACACTTAGTATGGTATTATATATATGATATATAGACATATATTATATAGATATAATATATGTCTATATATCATATATACACATATATAATTATTTATTTATTTTTTATTAACATTAACTTTATTTATTTTTTTTGATTTTACACATGCAGGGAGACTGCCTGTCAGCACAGACAGTCCCCCTGCAGGCAGACACATGGACACCTATTGTGACCATGTGATCGCTGTGTTAAGCGATCACATGGCCACAGGGGGTCCTAATTCAGTGTGGGGAGACTGTCTGGGCTGCAGGCAGTCTCCCCACACTGGGAGCCACGCTGATCGCCGCCGGGGGAACGGCGGCGATCAGGTAAGTAGCTCTGACCGTTAGGACGGTTCAGGACCGTCATCGGTCCTCAAGGCAAAAATGCCGATGACGGTCCTGAACCGCCCTCGGTCCTTAAGGGGTTAAAACTCAGACTGTTTACAGTTTGACCTGTAAACAATTTTTTTGCATTGGCCTCCTCAACCAACTTTCTCTAATTGAGTTAGATAGACATATGCGTATTTAAATAGTTTATATGTCTTATGCCATTACAAACATAACTAAGCTTATATCTCACATCGAAACCCAATGAATGTGTATCTATATATTAAAGCAGAATTCTGTATGCAATTTGTAAAATGCGTTTTAATTACTGTGGAGCATTAGTTCTCCACCCCGCCCCCCTTTCTCCATTAATAGGAAATATTCTATCTATCCATCCATCCATAGGTCTTCCATGCAATATTATTTTGCTATAATAAACCCATTGAAGAAAAATTGATGATTTGACCCCGCTGGATATTTTTAACTTGAAAAAGATCTGGCGTGGTTGAAACATATTTTTTTGTTTGTTTGTTTTCTTGTCACATGGATTTATTATAGTAAAATATCTATCTATCTATCTTTAATTTTCTACATGTGCAAAATAAATATTTTCGTACTAATTTACTTGCAGGGGCAGACTGACCTCTCAGGCATATCGGTCATGGACTGAGGGTCCAAGACAGCCAGGGGTCCGGCCGCACAGCCATGCTCCAGCTGGAGAGATCAGAGATCTCTCCAATTGGAACGGCAAAATTAAAAAAAAAATCTCTTTCATTAATAGGTTGCTTGGGCCCCTGATGGAGCACAGGGCCCCACAACCTACCGCTCAGCATATCAAAACACCCTCCTCCCTCCCACTTAATGAGACCTGGCAGCATTACCTCCTCTCCCTCTCTGCAAGGTCTCCTGCTTCCTGTCCCATGCGGCTCTGTGTGATGGGAGAGGCGGGGCCAGGAAGTGACATCACTTCCTGTTTACTCCTCTCACACAGAGCCCTATCACAGCCAGCAGGGGAAGGAGCAGCAGCCTTGGAGACCAGAGGGAGCAGAGAGACGGGTAGGCACTAATCATCCCCCTCCCACTCACTGTGTCACCAGTCACCCCCTCCCTCCCTCTGTCACTAGTCACTCCCTCCCTCTGTCACTAGTCACTCCCTCCCTCTGTCACTAGTCACCCCCTCACTCTGCCACTGTGTCACCCCCTCCCTCTGTCACTAGTCACCCCCTCCCTCTGTCACTAGTCACTCCCTCCCTCTCTGTCACCTGGTTGAAAAAGCGAAGCGTGAAACCATAGCGGTGGCACGGTGCAGGCCAAGCAGCATTTGGCATAGCGTTAATCAGGTCACCCCTCCCTCTGTCTAGTCACCCCTCACTGAATCACTTAAGTACCCCAGCCTCCCTCACACTGTCACTAGTCACTCCCTCCCTAACTCTGTCACTGTGTCACCCCCCCTCCCACTCCCTCTGTCATTTTAGTCACCTTCCCGCATCCGTCACTGTCACTGGTCACCCTTCCCTCCCTCACTGTCACCAGTCACTCCCTCCTAACTCTGTCACTGTGTCACCCCTCCCTCACACTGTCACTAGTCACCTTCCTGTCACTGAGTCACCCCCCCCTCTGTCACTAGTCACCCCATCTCACCCTCCCTCTGTCATTAGTCACCCCTCTGTCACTATTCACCTTCCCTCCCTCACGCAATCACTAGTCCTCCTCCTAACTCTGTCCTGTAATGCCCCTCCCTCACACTGTCACTAGTCACCCCTTCCCTGTCACTAGTCACCCCCCTCTGTCACTAGTCACCCCATCTCTCCCTCCCTCTGTCACTAGTCACCCCATCTCTCCCTCCCTCTGTCACTGTGTCACCCCCTCCCTCCCTCTGTCATTTAGTCACCCCTTCCCTCCGTCACTGTCACTAGTCACCCCTTCCCTCCCTCCCACTGTCACTGAGTCACTCCTCCTAACTCTGTCACTGTGTCACCCCCTCCCTCTTGCTGTCACTAGTCACCCTTCCCTGTCACTAGATCACCCCCTCTGTCACTAGTCACCCCATCTCTCCCTCCCTCTGTCATTTAGTCACCCCTTCCCTCCCTCACTGTCACTAGTCACTAGTCACCCCTTCCCTCACCTCACTCCCTCACTGTCACTAGTCACCCCTTCCCTACCTCCCTCTGTCAATAGTCACCCCTGTCACTAGTCACTCCCCCCCTAACTCTGTCACTGTGTCACCCCGTCACTCTGTCACTAGTCACCTCCTCACTCTGTCACTAGTCATCCCTTGTCACTAGTCACCCCTCTCTCCCTCTGTCACTGGGTCACCCCCTCTCTCCCTCTGTCACCCCATCCCCTCACTCTGTCACTAGTCACCCCTCCTCTCACTCACTAGTCACCCCTCCTGTCACTGGTCATACTCCCTCAGGTCACTAGTCGTCCCTCCCTCTGTCTGTGTCACCCCTCATGCCGCAATGCTAGTCACCCCTCCCTCTGTCATAGCCACCCCCTCCCTCTGTCACTGTGCCTCCCTCCCTCAATGTCACTAGTCACCCCTTCCCTCCCTGTCACTAGTCATCCCTTCCCTCGCTCACTCTGTCACTAGTCACCCCTCCCTTACTCTGTCACTAGTCACACCATCCCTCCGTCTGTCACTAGTCACTCCCTCCCTAACTCTGTCACTGTGTCACCCCCTCCCTCACTCTGTCACTAGTCACCCCCTCACTCTGTCACTAGGCACCCCCTCCCTCTGTCCCTCATAACCCCCTCCCTCACTCTGTCACTAGTCACCCACTCTGTCACTTGTCACCCCCTCACTCTGTCACTAGTCACCCCTTCCCTCCCTCACTCTGTCACTAGTCACCCCCACACTCTAGTGACAGAGTGAGGGAGGAGGTGACTAGTGACAGAGTGAGGAAGGAGGCAACTACTGACAGAGGGAGGAGGCGACTAGTGACAGAGGGAGGGTGTGACTAGTGACAGAGAGGGAGGGTGTGACGATTGACAGAGTGAGGGAAGGGGTGACTAGTGATAGAGGGAGGGTGTGACTAGTGATAGAGAGAGGGAGGGTGTGACTAGTGACAGAGTGAGGGAAGGGGTGACTAGTGACAGAGTAGGGGAAGGGGTGACTGGTGACAGATGGATGGTGTGACTAGTGACAGAGAGAGGGAGGGTGTGACTAGTGACAGAGTGAGGGAAGGGGTGACTAGTGACAGATGGAGGGTGCGACTAGTGACAGATAGAGGGAGGGTGTGACTAGTGACAGAGTGAGGGAAGGGGTGATTAGTGACAGAGGGAGGGAAGGGGTAACTAGTGACAGAGGGAGGGAAGGAAGGGGTGACTAGTGACGGAGGGAAGGGGTGACGGGACAGAGTGAGGAAGGGGGTGACTAGGGACAGAGTCACTCTGTCACTAGTGACCCCCTCTCTCCCTCACTCTGTCACTAGTGACCCCCTCCCTCACTCTCTCACTAGTCACCCCCTCACTCTGTCACCAGTCATCCCCTCAATCTGTCACTAGTCATCCCTTCCCTCCCTCACTTTGCCACTAATCACGCCTTCCCTCCCTCTGTCACTAGTCACTTCCTCCTCTCTCTCCCTCTATCACTATTCACCCCCCACTGTGTCTGCCCCTCACTCTGCCACCACTCACCACCTCCCTCCCTCACTCTGCCACCTGTAACCACCTCCCACACTCTTCCACCTGTTACCCTCTCCCTCACACACTCTGTCACCTGTCACATATGCATTTACACTGACCCTATATACAAAAAGCACATGTAGTCATCCAGACATGCACAAGTGCATTCACACGCACTCAAATACAAACATGCATTGATACACAGCTCTTCACAATAAACACATTCAAAGGAATGCCGTATTATATGAGAGTTATATTTAAAGGGACACTATATATCTTCCTGACAGCTGCTAGAGACGCATCTGTGATGCTGGATGCAAAATTCTCATCCAACGTGCAGAACGTCCATAGGAAATCATTGAGAAATGCTTTCCTATGGACTGTTTGAATGCACGCGCGGCACTTGCCGTGCATGCGCATTCTGCTCCACTCGGGAGCTGACTTCGGCGGGGGAGGAGAGATCACCAGCACAGAGGGAGCCCGGTGCTGGATAAAGGTAAGCTGCTGAAGAGGTTTTAACCCCTTCAGCGCCACTTTGTTTTCCTGACACTATAGTGATCCTGTAACATTTATTTAATGCACATATATTTGGCTTTCAAAGGGCCTGGGATCTAATTTTGCCCGGGGGCCCCAAAGGCTCTCAGTCCGCCCCTGTTGACTTGCACCCTTTTGTGACATTTCATGCATTATAAAATCAAAGATCCTGTCATATTAGGCCCTATGGGTTTATATCTAGTAGACAGAAGTATGCTTTTACATCCGCTCAGTTTTGACAACTTGCTATGGCCTAAATTACTTTTCTAAAAATAGCTATATTTTTATTAAAAACAGCAGACTTGAAAATCAGTTTTAAATTCAAATCATAGATTACCTGGGGAAAAAGAAAAACAGGAATGCAATAAGAGTTGAGTAAATAGCATGGTACAAGAGCTAATTAATTGTTAAAATAAATAGCCTGATAAGCGATTTATTAATAACTATATATATTGTTTATATATATTATAAAATACAAATAATAAGTCATTTAAATTAAATAAAAAATGTAAAAATAATAAAAATTAAAAAAATTATATATCTATATGAAATTTTATTCTACCTGTATTTTGATATTAATATATGTATATTTATATCAAAATACACTTAGAACGAAATTGTATATATATCTATGTATATATAAATAAATAAAAATAATACGAAATATACATATGTCTATATACAAAATTACATAAATAATTATATAAATATACACTTAGACTTCAAAAATTAGTGAAACACTAATATTTTGTGTTCGGCAAAATCTCCCGAGTATAACAGTACCCCTCATGTACAGGTATTATAGCGTTTTTGAAAGTTACAGGGTCAAATATTTTTACATTGAAAATGGCTAGGTTGGTTACGTTGCCTTTGAGAGCGTATGGTAGCCCAGAAATGAGAATTACCAAAATGGTGGAATACCATTTGCAAAAGAAGACAACCCAAGGTATTGCAAATGGGGTATGTCCAGTCTTTTTTAGTAGCCACTTAGTCACAAACACTGGCCAAAATTAGCGTTCAATTTAGTTTTTTACTTTTTTCACACACAAATATGAACGCTAACTTTGGCCAGTGTTTGTGACTAAGTGGCTACTAAAAAAGACTGAACATACCCCATATTGAATACTGTGGGATGTCTACTTTAAAAAAAAATATGTACATGTGGGGTGTTATTCAGAGATTTATGACAGATAATAGTGTTACAATGTCACTATTGATACATTTAAAAAATGTATGTTTTGAAACCGCAATATCCTACTTGTACTTATAGCCCTATAACTTGCAAACATTTTTTACTTTGTATTTCCTCAATGTATTGAAATGTTTCATTGTATCCCCAGAGGTAACTTTGTGACAGTGTGTGTTTCTTTCCCTTTGTTTTTGCTTGGGAAAAAAATTGGTTTTCTCCGATTACTTTGCTGTACAGCACATATGTGAAAATCGCGGAAATCCCAATATGTCCTTGCTGGTAAAATGAAATCCAATCTATGTTTATGCAAGTAATGCAAAACACTAATCTTCCCCACAGGTAAATAGGGGTACTTCATGGTCCCTTGTTGCCTTTTATTTTAATGTTTATGATTTTTTTAAATGTATTTTTAATCTGCAGTACAATAGCCAGCAGAAAAGAAAATGTTTTGGCTTTTGCAAGTAATACAGCATGCACATTCACATGTCTGAAATAATATTTTATCCCTTAGTAACTGTCTAAATCCATATTCTTCGATAAAACATAGATCAAAAATATCCATATTCTACATAGACACTGAATTACTATGATGTTTTTATTGCACAGTTGCAACTAATCCCTGAATGTAAATCACTTTACCATCTTACATGCTTGAATATTTGTGCTGTTTCTGCAAACCTTTGCAAATTGTAGCATATTTGGACCTTCGCACAAGGTTGCCCAAAAGGTCCTGATGTTTTAGAACCAAAACTTCATTTTTAATGGCTAGCAAAGTATAATTTAGTTGTAGTTTTTAATCATTTGGAGATATACCTCTTGGGACCCCTTTTTTAGTGAAAAACTTGAACTATTGTATATAGGCTATATGCTTTTTAAAAACTGGAATAAAATAAGTAATCGTCTAGGTTTGATAGCAAATCCACTTCATGTTCAAACTCGGCATATCTTACTCTCTTGTATCAGAAAAGAGAATACAATCTGGAAAGACTGTTAGCAATCAACTTCATTTTTTTTTTTTTAAAGAAGACTATAATTGTCTGCAATTTGTGTACAATAAAGTAACTCCAGTTGAATTCCATTTTAAAAAAAATACTGTTTATGGTTTAGCATTTTGCCTAGACATTAATAGTTTCTTCAGGAAATATTACATAGATTACATGTCATTTTGTTGCAATGATAAATGTTGCGCCTTCGTGTTTTTTCTTTTTTGGATACTATAAATTTTTTAAATTATATGTCGTATCTGGAAAAGATTTTTGAACACGATTTTCCCTGGAATCTGGCTATGCCACAAAACCAGCACCTGAAATACACAGATATTTCCAGGTTTCTAGCAGAATTTGTGTATTCTGAATAGTCTGATATTTGGTCCAATGTTTGCCCCTGAAAACATAGATACACAGTACCTGGATTTTGACTAAACCACCAATGTGTTCACTTAGGATGCACCAGTTTTACATGGAATTCGGTCACTCCTTAATGCTTTACCATGACCAGACCCAAAATAAAAACTAGGAAGGCACCTCTGTGGAGAATGTGGTACAGGACTAAGGTAATTCTGGCCTCTGCCTGCATGCCTGAGCAAGTATATAGCAGATATGTAAAATCCCTGTTCTAATGTTTTAAACGTTCCTAGCAGCCACGTACGTTCTGTGCGGTTAGGGCTAACGAGGAAGCATTAGCCTGAGCAAAGATGGGTGGCAGTGCTTAGCTGAAAATGACAGCTGTCCGCATTCGGCCTATCAGACCTGGCTATAGTAGTATGGATATAGAAATGTGTCATCTCTGCCTTAGCCCTACCTCCAGAGACCCTCATTCAATGTCAAAATGCTAAAAAATGGTTTAACACTGAATGGAGAGACAGTGCCAGAGGAACTATAACCAATCACCAAAACCTATTCACAGAAATTGTTACTCCGGAAAGGACTTACATAATTTTAGTAGATGCAATTGCATGTGTTACCTTAATTAACATACCTGCCACATGCATATAAACACTTTCCTCAGTCTGTGTAAAATCCTTTGGCAATATTAAAGTTGCACTCTGTGCACTATAATCAGAACAATTCAGTGTAGCTATTCTGTGAAAGGATTGTGGGTGTCTATGTCAATTGTGTCCATCCAGGATGTCACTGATAGGCTGAATGCCAAGCAGGGGCAGTGCCAAAGACTCCTGTTTATTGTCAAACTGCTGCCAAAAGTTTTAACAAAAATGGTATTGCACCCACAGCCTGAGCCATTAGAAATGGCTGTAGTAGTTATGGTGCATAGTGCCTCTTTAAATTCCAATACCTGCTATGTGACTGAAAACCATACTTCAAATGTTACGTTAAACTATAAAGGAATGTCAGCTTAAAGGTAGAGCTCAGCGGTTTGTCTCCCTTTATTACAGTATGTTGAGATTGTGCAAGATAATCACATTGAACATGTTAAATAAGGAGAAGAAATTTGCATTCATCACATGTCAAGCATTTTTTTAACTGTTGTAAAACAGTGTCTTTTTTGATGATTCACAAAAGTGTTTGTGTTTAAGACTTTCTTCATTTTTGTGCTCTGTAAAGGACCCAGGAAAAGTTACCATTGCCCAGTGAGTTCACAGCATCCAATTTTACCCTTGTTTGCTGGCATTTTGTCACAAAATATAACAACAGTTATTCAAATTTGCTTGCCATCCATTAAAATGGATACTGAAAGCTGCATTTCTTTGGGGTCCCCTTCTATAAAAAATTGTCACATTGTTGTACAGCCATAAGAAACGAAAACAAATCAATGTGTTAAAATGTCCACCCAAGATAGACATGGCTCTGTTTTCTTTCTGCTCAGTAACCTTTAATGTCAGTGTATGGACAGCTGTTTCTGAAAGTTGTATGTGTTAGTCTCATAGAGAGACAGAACATAAACCGTTGCCACTACCCATCCAGTCCTCGAAAGATCTAAACAACTCATTGCCACATTCATTGAGTTTGACACGAAATGACACTTTGATTGGACTCAGGTATTGAGAATTGGGAAGCCCTTTATTGATTTAGTAATAGGTGTTAGGCTTCTCTTATTTCAAGCCTTCAATTTTGCTGGCTTTCCAGTCTCGGTGTTTTCATCAAGCTTCCTCTTTTGGGCAGCTGGTTGGACATTAGGAACAGGCTCAAGCAGCTTTTCAATTTCCACATGTGCGATATTTTCAGTCCTCTCTTTGCATATGAGTGCAGACAGCCCTTTTATATATAGTGGAAAGTCAGTGAATGAATCACCATAGGACATAAGCTTGATGCCTTTGAGCAGCAAATCGGCCTGAAGATTATAAAAAGTATCTGCGTTCTCCTTCCGCACCAGCATGTAATGGTCCACACTGACTTTATTCTGCACAATGTAGAGGGAAAGCGACTGGAAAACCTGATCCCGCAGAGTCTCTCCACAGCCAAGAAAAACAAAAGATTTTTTGCTGTACAACTTCAGCAGCTCAACCATTAGTTTACAGTCCTGTACAGCATCTTTATACCCACATCCGTCCAGAATCACGCCACAGGGATCCGTGTACAATCCGTGGATATGCAAAACACCATACTTGATGCGTCTTTGTACCCATCTCAAAACCTTCACGTTATCATTCAGGTCAAGCGATTTCATGGGTCTGCCCATCTTCCGCCCGTATAGCTCCAACAGGTTATCATAGTTTGTGGTCAGCACCTTTGCCCCTTTGTCCATTAGACTAACAATTGACTCAAGAACGGTGGGGTTCTGGATGTGGCTTTCTAGGTCATCAAATATCTCCATTAGGCAGTCTTGGAAAAAGCTGGTTTTGCTGTGACCGGTACTCGGAGACATTTTCCTGATCAGATCATGTACGACAGCCAGTAAGTCTTGCTCACCCAGCACCCTTTTTCTGAATTCCACAACATCGCCAGGGTGCAATACTTCACACTGCTCGGCAGCATCTATTACAGCTTCAATGCAACAGCGCCATGAACGGAGAGCAGGGACACCAGGGGCTACAGCCGCACTCACCCCACTTCCAATTACCAGGACCAGGTCACTAGGATTCTTCTTACGAAGGCTTTTTAACACCTTCCTGGACCTGAGGTCAACATTATTTCCACGGTCTTTCAACATGTTTTTGAGAAAATCTTTAGTATCCTGTATAAGAAAAGATCGTTATCTTATGGAGCAAGTAATATATATTCCCCATTCATTATATGGAACCCAGGTAGCCAGCATGAGAGGACAGATTATAGCCCTATTATCTACTTACCATGTCGGTCTCACCTGTTTGAGGTCAGTACTCAGAATATCATTGATGTGTGATTCGCTGTGTCTTATACCCTGCTGTCACTCAGTGTCACAATGACAGCAGCAGCATCTTTATCTGTGATATGTGCAAAACTCCATATATGGTAACAAGTTAACTTCAACTCCCTTACTGCTGCTGAGTGATACTAAAAAACATCCTTTATTCACTAAAATCCCACCTCCGGCCCAGCTTCTCACATTCTGCAATAACTGGGCTTTAGTGAGGGAGCTGGACAGGGTAGCAATCTGTGTGGAACATTCAGTGTATCATATAAACGGAATATACTAACACAATGCACATCTAGCATATATCTCAGAATATTATAAGAAATCACACACAAAAAACACAAATATTTTCAAGCACCCCAAAATGCATATTAGAGCCCCTCACTCATGCACCCCAGAATATATTGTATAGTTTCTTCATTCACCCTAGAATATATTGTATATCAGATACCCCTCACACATTTATATTATATATCTGGACCCTATCATCAACCCAATAAATGTTGTATATCAGAGCCCCCTCACATATTTACATTATATATCACAGCCACCACATACACCCCACAATATAATGTATATCAGAACGCCCTTTAATCATTCACCTCAATATTTATTCATTACCAGAGCCCCCTCAAACATCTATCCTATAATATATTACCTATCAGAGGAAGAAATGCCCCCTGTAATATGACAGGATATATGACCTATCATAGTAAGGAATACCCTCTGTAATATGATTTCCTCCAGGATATATTATCTATCAGAGTAAGGAAGAAACCCCTGTAACATTATTCCCTCCAGGATATATTACAAAGTTAGTGAATAGTCCTAATTGTTTTATCTCGTATTTTTTGGGGGGAGAAAAGTGATATGTAAGAAAATTTAATACGGAGAAAAAATAGTTTTCTTCAATGTAAGATCCGCTATCAATAAGGACAAACATTAAGCAGAAGAAACACTAGACTTCGCAATAAAAAACAAACAAAAATGTTTCTTAAAAATTACAAGAATTCTGGCATTTATTTTTATTGAACTGTATGACATGTTCAAATGTTTATAGTTTCCATCTAAAGATTGGACCCCATAATAGCTAATGGTCCTTGAAAGATATCAAAACATCACAAGGTACAGCAACTCACATTACACATGCACTTTGTTTTAAATTGTATGATAATGGCTCACAAAATGACATTCCAGTTTTTATATAGTCTCTTTGGCACAGATAGAAGTATAATAATACTTGAAAGGGATGCACATCCTTCAGAGAAAGAACATAACAGAGGAATGTTTCAATTAATTCATAAAATTGTTTGATAGAGACACACCGTACGCTGAAGGTTACCTATTGTCTAGCACAGAACTATAGCAATGAAAACTTAGTGTAGCGACTGTTCAGTTCATTTAAAGTTCACAGTGGAATCTTGCTGTTGTCTCTACTGATCCAAGTAAACTACGGGCTTCTATAGGACACTATTTAAGGAGACATTAACACTTTAAATGTAAGACAAGATATACATATATAATTAACTGTTTAAGTTTTTACGTTTTCCACGTTATATGAAACATCAAAACAGAACATGTAACTCTCCCCCTCTTACTTCAGTGAATTAGAGTATAACTGTCAATAACTAAATGCCCTATTAAACAAAAGAACGACAGAATCCCAACTACTCATTGTGGTGTATCACCAAATTAATATATATATTACACAAGGTTCGTCTACATTAAAAGGTATTTATTAAAAGGCAACAACACAATACTATAAATGTATCACAAACACACAGCCCAGACCCACGGAGCAACAACCCTTTTAAAATCTATCTATATAGTAATCCCCTTCCCCACACGTTTGATCTCACCCACGGTTAGGCCTTCACATCTAGTAATGGCTCACTGCTGCAAGTTCAACATCACATCCACCAAGGAAGAAAAGGAAGCAACAGAGAGTAACATGGTTCACCATGCTAGCACATGGCGTCTGCTCTGTAGCACAGCCAAGAAGGAACAGAGAGGAATGGAGAAAGTGGGAGTGGTTATCTCTTTCCTGACTTGTAAAGGTATTGAATTACCCAGTTACCATTTCAAAAGGTAAAGCTTATCCCACTGTACACGAGCTTGGTCACGTGATCCCTGGTCACCATATTAGTTTGATGACAGAATGTCACCACACTCATCCGCTGAGATCAGATGGCAGGTAGTGGGATAGAGAGCTCAGACTATACAATCTAAGAGAGAAAAAAATTAACCTTCATTAATAACTAGACCATAATTACTGAGACCAAAAAGAAAAACAGAAATCCACCACACGTGTAACTTCTCTGGGGTCTGGCCAAAAAAGGCGAGAGTACAGGTAAGGGTACAGGAAAAGATAGGGAGGTAGATGGCATCCACCAAAATATAATATAAACGCCCTATAACTAACTGTCCCTTGAAGACTGGAATGGATAAATTAATTGCACAGAAGCCTGCAAAGCAGTCTTGGATACTACATTATGAAACTAGGTGTAACTAAGATCCATATAACCTGCAGAATCTAAGCCCTAAGAAAAGTTACATTATTGGTTATCCTCAAAAAGGCTTGACGTCATCATGCATTACCCTGCATATTGAATATCTGTAGACCCGGAAAGCCCTGCTTTATTAAATAACTGGGACATTCTGTTTTTAACTAATGTCCTCAGACTTACATTGGTCCTTAATAGGTTTAAATCTGCTAGTGCAGAAAGATAAGTCCTGCGCTCACTCTCATCACTCCTGGGCGGCAGCAATGACTACAGTACACATCAGCCCAAATATATAGTAAAAACCAAAGAAAAACAAGTTACCTGCGCTCTCTCCTTAATCCCTATGTATTTTTAAACAAATGGAGGTTTTTTTTAGTTACCTCCAATGGCCATGAGAGGGTAAGCCCTCCTGCCACGCCAAGGCAGACCTCCTAGGTGGGTCCTAACTCTAACCATTCGCCTTGCTTCTTTGAGCTTCTGGCAAAGATATCTCTAACGAGACAGAAAGTGGTATTTTTTATATACACCCCTATATATTTATTAACCCTTAATAGGGAACACATGGGATGGGCGGCAGCATTGTAACAAAGCTGTTTGATACAAAACGTGGATACAAATGCAGAAAGATAAACCTTAATAGGTTTAAATCTGCTAGTGCAGAAAGATAAGTCCTGCACTCACTCCCATCACTCCTGGGCAGCAGCAATGACTACAGTACAGCTTTGTTACAATGCTGCCGCCCATTCCCATTGGCGGTAACTAAAAAACCTCCATTTGTTTAAAAATACATAAGGATTAAAGAGAGAGCGCAGGTAACTTTTTTTTTGTTTTGTTTTTTTTGTTTAAATCTGCTAGTGACCTCGCATCGCTTCACTTTTATCTTTTTTGTTTTTTTGGTTTTATTTTAGTTTTTTTCTCATTTGCAAAAAAATGCTGCTGTCAGGATTCATGTTCACAGCTGTAGTGAAAAAGTCAAAAAGAGACCTTTTTGTCGTGGTGATTTTGTCAATTTTGTGCCTAGTCCCTTTTATTTAGCACTGATTGATGTGATTCATAGGGCCAGGCTGGCAGTGCTTCCCCAGTTTTTTATTGGGGGTAAAAATATTAAATATTTTGGTGTGGTAAGGACTAATAAGTGTGTTAGAAAACAAACAAGTTGTATCTGTCATGAATATATCTGAAGAGGTTGTTGTTTTCCCCACTTGGATATCTATAGGTTTATGGTTTTGAACAGGGCCTGATGTCTCAGGAACGGAGTACATGCAGACTAAATCCATCAAGTCAATGGGACGGCATTATGCCTTTTTAAATTCACCAACTGTCACTGTTTAACACACTTCTCCCTTGTTTTCTGATCGTCATGAGTTTATGAAGACTGGTATGTTTTCACATGTGAGCAATAAGATTGTTTTTGTTCAGACACAATTTTGTTTTGCATATTGCCTTTTTGCTGAATCTGTTGTACCTAATAGTTTGGTTTATTGATGTGGTGTGAATAGTTCCATATATCCTTATTTTTTTTTTTCAGCAATAATCTGGCTTTATTTATCATGGTAGCTCTGTTTGGAATGGAAATAAACTGTACAAAAAAGATGGTTTGCATCTTTCTCAAAAGGGAACAAATGTTCTCAGTGAGCAGTTCAGAGGTTTTGCTAGGATGTATTTAAACTAGGAGGGGGGGACAAATGGGTGATAAAACATCAATCCAATTGTCCCCCAAAACAAGGACAGAAGGTGCCTGTAGCAAGTGTGTTAAAAAATGATAAGCTTAGAGTCATGTCTACAAATGCTCACAGTTTAGGGAATAAGATCCATGAACTTGTGGCAATAATGGCAACTAATGTAGACTTAGTCGCTGTTACTGAGACATGGTATAATGAGAAAAATGACTGGGACATAGCATACTACTTTATATAGAAAAGACTTTCTCTGGAATACTCTTTATATAGAAAAGACAGGGAAGGCAAGAAAGGGGGAGGGGTGGCCCTGTATGTGAAAGATAGCATAAAATCTAGCCTGATAAAAGTTAGTGAGGCGAACATAGAGTCCGTTTGGGTTACGTTAGAATTTGGTAATCACACAATAACTCCTGTTGGTGTGATTTATAGGCCCCCAGGATAAATAGAAGAGTTAGAAATTCTACTAGTTGAGGAAATAGCTAAAATGACAATGAAAGGGGAAGTTATCATCATGGGTGACTTTAATCTTCCTGATGTGAATTGGAAAACCAAAATAGCTGCTTGTGCCAGGAGCACACATATTCTAAACTCCCTACTGGGATTGTCTCTAAAACAAGTCGTTGAGGAGCCAACTTGTAAAGAGGCCATACTAGATTTAGTGTTAACAAATGGAGAGTTGGTATCAGATATTACTGTAGGTGAAAGTTTAGGATCCAGTGATCATCAGTCAGTGTGGTTTAATATAAGAAGAGTGAGTGAGTCACACCACACAAAAACAAAAGTTTTAGACTTTCAAAAAACAGACTTTTTTAAAATTAGAACATGTGTAAAGGAGTCATTATCAGACTGGAGCAATGTAAATGGGAGAAATGGGATTATTTAAAAGTTGCACTGCTGAAGGCAACAGAAAATTGCATTAGGCTTGTCAGTAAAAGCAAAATAATTAAGAAACCACTGTGGTACTCTGCAGATGTGGCCAAAATAGTAAAAAACAAAAAGTTAGCATTTAGTAATTATAAAAAAACACAGAGTGAGGAAGACAGAATGATCTATATTAGGCAGAAAGAGGCTAAGCAAGTTATAAGAGCTTCCAAATCACACACAGAAGAGAAAATAGCACAGTCAGTAAAAAAGGGGACAAAACATTTTTTTAGATACATAAATAAAAAAAGGAAAGTAAAACAAGGATTAGTTAGATTAAAAACAAAAGAAGGAAGGTATGTAGAAGAGGATAAAAGTCTAGCTGACTGCCTCAATGAATATTTTTGTTCAGTATTTACAGATGAAAATGAAGTAAAGGGACCTCTGAGTTTACCGATGAAGAGGTTCTATTTCAACTGTCAAAAGTAAAGACAAATAAGTCAATGGGACCTGATGGAATACACCCAAAGTTAATAAAAGAGCTCAGTGGTGTACTAGCAAAACCGTTAACAGATTTATTTAACCAATCATTGTTAACAGGAGTAGTCCCAGAAGAGTGGAAGTTAGCGAATGTTGTGCCCATTCACAAGAAAGGTAGTAGGGAGGAGTCGGGCAACTATAGGCCACTAAGCCTTACTTCTGTAGTGGGGAAAGTAATGGAAACCATGTTAAAGGATAGGATTGTTGAACACCTAAAACCACATGGATTTCAAGATCAGAGACAACATGGGTTTACTTCAGGGAGATCATGCTAAACTAAGCTTATTGAATTTTTTGATTGGGTAACTAAAATAATAGATCAAGGTGGTGCAGTAGACATTGCTTACCTAGATTTCAGTAAGGCTTTTAACACTGTTGCACATAGAAGGCTTATCAATAAATTGCAATCTTTAAGTTGGGATTCCAATATTGTTGAATGGGTAAGGTAGTGGCTGAGTGACAGGCAACAGAGGGTTGTAGTCAATGGAGTATTTTCGAAGCTTGGGCTTGTCACCAGTGGGGTACCTCAGGGATCTGTACTTGGACCCATTCTCTTTAATATTTTTATTAGTGATATTGCAGAAGGTCTTGATGGTAAGGCATGTCTTTTTGCTGATGATACTAAGATATGTAACAGGGTTGATGTTCCAGGAGGGATAAGCCAAATGGCAAATGATTTAGGTAAACCAGAAAAATGGTCAGAGTTGTGGCAACTGACATTTAATGTGGATAAGTGCAAGATAATGCATCTTGGACGTAAAAACCCAAGGGTAGAGTACAGAATATTCAACATCTGAGGAAACGGATTTGGGGGTGATTATTTCTGATGACTTAAAGGTAGGAAGACAATGTAATAGAGCAGCAGGAAATGCTAGCAGAATGCTTGGTTGTATAGGGAGAGGTATTAGCAGTAGAAAGAGGGAAGTGCTCATGCCATTGTACAGAACACTGGTGAGACCTCACTTGGAGTATTGTACACAGTACTGGAGACCGTATCTTCAGAAGGATATTGATATTTTAGAGAGAGTTCAGAGAAGGGCTACTAAACTGGTTCATGGATTGCAGGATACAACTTACCAGGAAAGGTTAAAGGATCTTAACATGTACAGCTTGGAGGAAAGACGAGACAGGGGGGATATGATAGAAACATTTAAATACATAAAGGGAATCAACACAGTAAAGGAGGAGACCATATTTAAAAGAAGAAAAATTACCACAACAAGAGGACATAGTCTTAAATTAGAGGAGCAAAGTTTTAAAAATAATATCAGGAAGTATTACTTTACTGAGAGGGTAGTGGATGCATGGAATAGCCTTCCAGCTGAAGTGGTAGAGGTTACATAATAAAGGAATTTAAGCATGCGTGGGATAGGCATAAGGCTATCCTTACTATAAGATAAGGCTAGGGACTAATGAAAGTATTTAGAAAATTATGCAGACTAGATGGGCCGAATGGTTCTTATCTGCCGTCACATTCTATGTTTCTATGTATATGTATTATTAAAAAAAAAAAAATGAAAGGTACATTATAGGCACCCCACCACATCATCTCATTAAGGTGGTCTGGGTGCACTGTCCCTGTTTCCTGTAAAACGCTGCAGCTTAGATACATTTACATTGTGTTGTTAAGACTTCCTCTAGTGGGTCAGACTGCATTTAGCCCTGTCACCTATTTAGCTCTGCCCTTTCCTCCCTTATTTGCAGCTGGCTTCTGACTGCACCGCCAGTCCCTGTGTGTCGGCTGCTGGGCTCCCTTCCTGCCATGTCGCCCTGTGTGGCCGCACAGCTTGCACACCCCTAAAGCCGGCCTTGTTCAAACGACCCAGATTCTTAGCAAATTGCATGAAATAAGGCAACTAGAATGTATCTCCCAATCTATTAAAAACTCAATGAAAGCCTTTAATACGCTATGAGCCTTCCTAGATTAACACAACAACTAAATGGTTTCCATTAACATGATCATTAGGAATCCAAACAGGGATAGGGCAAAGAAAAATAAAACACAGGACACACAAGAGCCAACTATTGCCGGAATCGGTGGGAACACCAGGTAAGTGGGCTATGCCTTTTTCCCTTTTCTATTTATGCAGATGAATTGAGACAAAGGATGACAACACATGCTCAGTCAGAAGTTAGTTACCTTTATGTTTTATTCATTTCTGTTTTGTTTATTACATGTGAAGTCAACTAGACCTGATCTTTGGAATATACAATGTGTACAATTAAACAATGTATGTAACTCAAACGCGTATGAAAATGTGTCGAATGCTACTACAAATGGATCAACAAACTTCCAATATTATTGTATTATTGTATTTCTCCGGAATATGTATAACACTGCATGTGAAATCAGAATAAAAAGAATGTAATAACTAAAAAAAAAGGTGTCAGGTTTTTGTTAGCAATACTATTGTCATTTGTTTTTTTTCTGGATAGTATTCAGTGGCTATATCCAAAACAAACATACTTAGGCTAAGCAAATTGGTACTCCGGGGAAATTTACCAATGGATGCTTCTAGGAAACGCCTCACAAGTATAGATAATCCCTCTCTCCTTATTGATAAGTGATTCCTCGTCAACTGTCTGTTATGTTATGCTAATCCCTGCAAATTCTTTGCTGTACACCTGCTTTTTCTAAGCAGGGAAGGAGTCAGGATAGAGCACTTAACTGTTTAGTCTAGGGATGTTTCTTTTGACTTTTAACATTTTCAACTACATCCTTAGATTCTGATGTAATTAACCAGCTGAAATCACTGAAACTGATACTCCTTTTTATCAGTTTTGGAGAATCAAAGACCAATTTTCCCAGGCCCTAGGCAGAGTTTCAGATTGGGGCCCCTTGCTAGAGCCCTGTGCTCTGTCTCTGTGAGTGGTGTGTCTGTGTGTTGATTGAGTGTTGTATATGTGGAGGACAGTGAGCACTATATGGGGAGACTGAGTTTGTCTGTGTGTGTTGGTTGTATTGTTGTATGTTTGGTGGCTTTATTATGTGTAGGGAGTGTGTGTGTTGTCTTTGAATGTTTTGCCCCCCACCTTCTGCTTAGTGGGGATCAACTGGATCCCTGGTGGTCCAGTAGACGGTGGGCTGGATCCCTAGTGGGAGAACTCCATTGTCTGGACCTATATCGGTACATACCAATTGTACAGCGCTATGGAAGTTGCTGGCGATATATAAATAATAAAGTAATAATAATAATAATACTAACTTAAAAGTGCCCCCGCGGTTCCGACACTCATTTAACGAATCACCAGGCGTTAGAGGGTGCTCTACAGTGCTCCCTCAGTAAAGTGTGATTGCATAGGGCTAACCAGGGAGGTATTTCAAACTCCCTGTTGGCTCATTCACTCCCCAGAGTTGGAGGTCCAGAGCCAGGTGGGGGCATGACGGGTCACCCGTCTTGGCATGGGCTCTAAGGTCACATAATGGGTAATTTGCTCTGTGGAGGATTAGAGGCTGAGTTGACCCAGCCAGAAACCAAAGCTGCTGTTTCTGAATGTACTAGAGAGAGACTAGCTGGACACTAAACACTGGGGTATTCTGCCCGTCTATAGCTTCTCCAATATATAAAACTGTTAAACTTAGAATTTGATTTACCTTTATAAAAAGGTAAGAGGGCATTGCCTGAATATCAGAGGAAATAATGCAAATTCCTCTGTGGCACAAATGATCAGATGGATGATGGAGACACTTGCTGTGGTTCAGAGTAATTCACAGGTTTTGAGCAACATTTGGTCTTCTGACTGGGAGTCGGCCGAGTAGGTTTTAAACTTGTGGTAATTCAAGAGTCTGAATAGCAATCTTTATGAATACTGGATGAAGCTTTTTCTCAAGTCTTGTGTTATCAAACAATAATCTTTTAGTTTTTTGCTATGTGATAACAGGTAAATCAAAACACATCTGTAAGTCCAAAAACCAGAGGGCGATAGTTACGACATCTGCCGCTCTTAGGATATTATATTTTTGTAAGAAACGGATTGTGTGACACTAGGTCCCAATGTTCCATCTTACATGATTTTCTAAATCACCTACTCTAGTATTTAAAGTGTGTAATTCAACTTCCAGTGTTGGATAACTATCCTCTAGAATGCAAGCTCACGGGTTGCCATCCATATCACTTTGTTGGTGTCATGCTTACCTGTTCCAGGGCTCCCTCTCGCCACTTCGACATCTAGTTGGATGCTGCACACTGCTTGTGCATGTCTGTTCGTGCCTATGTCCCAATGGAGCGCCCCAGAGCTCCAACTCGGTGGGCATGAACGAAATGGGGAATGACCCGAATTTGGCAATTTACCAGCCTTGTGTCTTCTGGCTCTCTGCAATGATGTGGTCCTATCAAAATAAAGCCATGGCTATTTACAACCCTGATTTTCTCCCAATCGCCCTGTTGTGGTTCTTGTTTAGCCCCATAGTGCATTTTTGATAACCTTGATCTACTGTTACAGACCTTGGCTCATTTACTGTTTATTATATTCTCTGTGTTCCTGATATTTGGCTTGTCTAACATTTGCTTTCCTTTCTCCTACCCTTGACCTCAGCTATTATTATTATTTATATAGCGCCAGCAAATTCCATAGCGCTGTACAACGGGTATCTCTTTGACTTTTCATACGTTAAGCCTGACCATTCTAAGGTCTTGTAGTAAGGAAATGTAGGTATTCTGTTGTAGTTTAGGGTCTGTGTGTTTGGGTTCCCTTACACATACCTCCCCCCACCCCCCCTTTTGGTTTCATTTTGTGTGATTTATTAAGAGCCAGACACCTTTCTAGCTTTTTTACCTATGTACTAAAAGTTAAATTTTAACTCTATTTCAGGCCGTTTAGACAGAATTTTCTCTCTTGTCTCTAATTTACTTCCAAGGGTTATCCCCTATTGGTTCTGTCTTATTGATACCTTAATTGCTTCTACCACGTCTAGTTCAAATACCATGATAGTTCTATGTGTTGTTGGTGTTGGATTGTTTTTTACTTATTTTTTATCTGTGTGTCCTATTATATATTCCCCTGTCTCTAAAAGTAAGAGAAAAGGGACATTAGTGAGTTTAAAGCACACTGATAAGAACTGTAAAATAAATAAATATGCTATTTGGTTGTGGGTGATGACCTCATTAGTCTCTCTACCACATCCACAAGGGAGTTTGCCTGTTCATTGGTTATGGACTGTATGTCCACTTCTATATTTTATCTAAAGCCTTTTTTAATTTCCACTTTGTGTCATCAGTCTTTGCCCTTGCCAAGGCCTCCACCAGAGATTGTGGCTCTGTGGCTTGGCCTTTGTGGTTCTATGAATGGGAAAATAGTCTATTTTGGATGCTTTTGGAAGTATTTGTATATATTTGTCTTCTACACAAAATGTAAAGCAGATTCTTTCAGGTACCATAAATCATACTGTAGCAGAGACCTTCTGGCTGTCCATCATCATATTCCCTTTTTATTTGGAAACTTTCGTGTGGATTTATTATATACATGAGCATTTGTCTGGTTGTTCGGTAAAAGACCCTAAAGAGACTTCAGTGAACTGCTTAATTCGACATACGAACCAAAATACCGAACAACCAGACCACCCTGGTGTGAAGCGTGGCTCCAATCTACTTCCCCATTCGTTTTATTACATCTGAATTGAAAAGCACGAACACACTGTTGTATTTCCTTGAGTGGCCGCCATTCGGCATGCAAACACGTGGCGGTGACCATCTTAGCATACAAATGCTCAGCGGTGTTTGGTCGTTGAGTATCTGGAACTCAAATCGGACACTTGACTACGCTATCACCGCTAAGGCCTCCAGAGTTCCATAACTGCTGAACGAAACATACGAACAGCTCGCCATTTGGCTAAATGAATCTCCCAAACAAGGTCTGGATGGCATGGATTTTTGTGCTTTTCTCCTCACGAACGGAGGAGGCCAAAATGTGTGGAACTAATTTCAGCTATTGCCTCGTGTGCGGTCGGTCAAATGTACACGTCCACCTCACTCCCGAACCCCTGGTCCAATCTGGGGGATTTTTGAATCCAGGTAGGGGTGTACCTGGTATATTTGGGGTACATCCAGAAACTGGGGAAAAGTATGTACATTATAATGTGATTATCTGTTAATATGAAGGGAGGAGATGTGTGGGAGGTAATGTGTATCTGATTGGTTATTGTACTAATTATTGTGGGTGTCTCCCTTGCATGAGAGATATGCATATAAGCAGGGTATGTGGAATAAAACATCAGTTCTGCTCCTGATACTGTGTGTCGTCCAGTCATTGGGAAAGGTGATGGGATATCCTTGGATTGTTTTGCTGACTGTGGATGCTATTCTCTTGGGTTTTACTACTTGTTTCTGAGCCCTACTTAGATTATCAGCGGAAATAGTCTGTGGGAAATCAGTACTCCGCTACACATACCTACTGGCAAAATGATCGAGTAGGGTTTTGCATAAACAGTGACTTACATATATAATTAGAAAATTCATGGATTTTACACCAGAACTTGGAGTTTGTTGAATAAAACAAACAAAAAAAACCCCGCTTTCATCACCATATTTTGGTTTTATTTTGCCTTAGCCAGCCCTGCTCCTTCAAAACCATATCTTCATATTAATTCAGACCTGCATGCACACACTGACACTCCTTTACAAAACATCCCTGCATATGCACACTCAAAACAATTCACATATATGCTAATATTCCTTCACTTGAACTCATCGGAAATTAAAAGGCTTTTAATGCACGTTTCAGTTTGCATTAGATACATTTTAACTTATTACTTCACCTTACCCAATATGTAAGTATTGTGCCATGTGACACAATTGTAGGGAATCTCTAAAATGCTTAACGTGTTTGGCATCCATGTAAAACTGTAATTTGTCTTTTATAGTACATTTTGCATTTTGTTAGAGCAAATTGATATTCTGAATAGACAATCTATCATTTTGCTTCCATAGGCATTATGAGAAATATATGCATAGTATTATTTCAAAGATTAAGTACATCTGTGTTGAGTCAGGGAATAATTTACATTGGCAAACAATGCAGATCCTTTTAGACCGTAAATCACAGAGCACATGTGTCAAACTGCTGAAGTGAAATTTGTAAGTGTGGCATCTGGGTCTTACTTTTTAATTTATTTATTTTTTGCATATCTGATATTTGTGAAGTTTGGTCGTATATTTAATCGAATAACTTTTCTGTTTGTGCTTCCAACACCTCAGGATTTAAAGGGGAACTGCCACTTCTCTGAAAATGGCACTTTATGAATAAAACCATTGAAAGTGAACTATAAAGTATGTTAACCATTTCATGTCATGATCTGTTTTCTTTTAAATGTATATAACAGATATAACAACTGATATGCCAATCCAGTTCTGTTTTGGAATGGTCAGGGTACACATTGTATAAAAGGAGTAGAAAAACATATTTATTTTTTTGCTTCTCTCCTAATGCACTTTCTACGGTGACTTATAGGTGCAAACGGCACAGGTTATAACCATGATTGATTGGGAGTCAAGATGGAGGTAAAGGTAAACAGAGCAGTGTAGATTTCTACATTTAATTTTTTAAGGCCTTAAACAGATCTGTTAAATAAAGGGGATTAGTAAACATTAATAACCCATGGATACGTGCCTTCCCCTTTAACATGAAGTGTGCAGATAAGGGTAAAGAGGATGGAAAATATACAGTGACATCCACTAATATTAGCACCCTTGGTAATTATGAGCAAAGAAGGCTGTGATAAATTATCTTTGTTGTTTAACCCCTAGACACAACTAACTTCTGCAATTCTCCAGCTGTGGTCCTTGGAGAATTTTTCGCCACTTGAACCATTCTATTCACCGTTGAGACAATAGAGACACACGTTCTCTTTCAGGTTGACTCAGAACATTTTCAGTTGACTGGAACTTCTTAACTATTGTCCTGGTGGTGGAAATGGGCATCTTCAATGCTTTTGCTATTTTTTATAACCACTTCCCATTTTGTGTAGTTCAACAACCTTTTACCGCACATCACAGCTATATTCTTTGGTATTACACATTGTGAAGAATGACTAATGGAACTTGGCCTATGTGTTACGTCATATTTATACCCCTGCGAAACAGGAAGACATGGCTGAACAATTTCCTGTTTCTAGTTACCCCAGTTGACTAAAAATGCTAAATATTACTGGGAATGTACTTTAAAGGATCACTATAGGGTCAGGAACACAAACATGTATTCCTGACCCTATAGTGTTAAAACCACCATCTAGCCCCCCTGGGCCCCTCATGCCCCTCATATAGTAACAATCTTACTGTATTCAAGCCTGAAGCTGTAACTCTGCATGCTGTTAGACTCAGAAAAACAAGCAGTGTGCTGACATCATCAGATGTAGTAGCCTGATCTAATCACAGTGCTTCTCCATAGGATTGTCTGAGACTGACAAGGAGGCAGATCAGGGGCAGAGCCAGCATGATTCAAACACAGCCCTGGCCAATCAGAATCTCCTCATAGAGATGAATTGAATCACTGACTCTCTATGAGGAAAGTTCAGTGTCTGCATGCAGAGGGAGGAGATACTGAATGTTTGGATGCATTTTAGGCAGCCATGGCCCAGGAAGGATCTCTAACAGCCATCTGAGGAGTGGCAAGTGAAGTTATCACTTGGCAGTAATTTAAACACTGCATTTTCTCTGAAAATACAGTGTTTACAGCAAAAAGCCTGAAGGTAATGATTCTACTCACCAGAACAAATTCAATAAGCTGCAGTTGTTCTGCTGACAATAGTGACCCTTTAAACTCTAATTGAGTGAAACAAACTTGAAGTATGTGTAAATGGCTAGGCACAGCAGTACCTGAGAGCATTTGATTGGTGCAGTGCAGTAATTTGTCACACGTGTATTAACTTTCAAATGCATCCCTGTGAAGAAGTATTGGATTGTCTAACATCATCAATATAGATGATAAGTAATACTCACCTTTCAAACCCTCACTTTAGTGTGTTTTAAAAAGAGCACCAAACAAGTGTGCCCACTGGGATCTTTACTATCACGCATTTTGTTATGGCGATTTAATCACATTTCTCTGCAACAGACAGTAGAGGTAGCCATATATATTGTGGTTAATTATTGATGAATAAATTGTTGTTATTTGTGAGTGACATCTAGTTTATATCACTAACCTTGTGATGATACATCATAATTTAAAAGAACACTAAGTATACAATGTGATTTGTTCAGTGGGTAAAAATAAACCTCAAAACAAACAAAAAGAGTTGTAGCAAAGGGGAGTATTCACTAAATAAAGTTCAAAATGTCCAGTTCACATACATCTAAACCAGAAGTATCTGCTTATTCCCATCTTAGATGATGGGATTATCTGTGTAATTTGAAGGTTATTCAGTGATATGCTAAAACAGTGGATCCCAACACAGTCCTTAAAGCAAATCAGCATGCCAAGGTTTTTGGAATTTCTGGTTCTGGTTTAATAGGGATACTGACAGAACTTGGACTAATTGTATGCTTAATGACAAAGCTGGCAACCACTGCACTAAAATCCCCTAGACAAGCTCCAGCAATAAGGACTTAGCCCTAAGTGCATGCTGTCTAGAGTAACATGAAATGCATGTTTGGATGATTTATACATCTATACAGTGGATAGATGTATGGACAGACAAATATACTATAGTATCTATAATTATTATTATTATTATTATTGGCATTTATATAGTGTCAACTCATTCCACAGTGCTTTATAATATTATAAAGATGGAAATTTAAAGGAGCACTATAGTGTCAGGAAAACAAACATGTATTCCTGACCCTATAGGGTTAAAACCACCATCTAGCCCCCCTGACCCCCTCATGCCTCCCTAAATATAGAAATCTTACTTTTTTTCCAAGTCTGGAGCTGCTTGCATTGTCCCTGTTTCCTTTAGACCTGTCCACCGCCTGCTGACATCATCAGAAGTGGTAGCCTGAGCCAATCACAATGCTTCTCCATAGGATTGGCTGAGACCAACAAAGAGGCAGATCAGGGGCAGAGCCAGCATAATTCAAACACAGCCCTGGCCAATCAGCATCTCCTCATAGAGATAAATTGAATCACTGAATCTCTATGAGGAAAGTTCAGTGTCTGCATGCAGAGGGAGGAGACACTGAATGTTTGGATACATTTTAGGCAGCCATGACTCAGCTATCTGAGGAGTGGCCAGTGAAGTTATCACTAGGCTGTAATGTAAACACTGCATTTTCTCTGAAAAGACAGTGTTTACAGCAAAAAGCCTGAAGGTAATGATTCTACTCACCAGAACAAAATCAATAAGCTGTAGTTGTTCTGGTGACTATAGTATCCCTTTAAATCTATTTTTCTTGTGTGCCACACATATATTTAACAAAGATTTTTTTTTATTTTTTTTTATAAACCTGTGTTGTGTTTGCAGTTGTTTGATATTCATGAGAGCAGAGTATTTTTATATATTTTATTTGTACTTATAACAGTTTTTCAGTTGCTCATATTTACTAAGGGTGTCAATATTAGTGGAGGCACTGTATATTGACGAGATATATAGAGGAACGTGTTTATTGCAAGGCAAAATAATGTACCTTTGCTGCAAATTGAGGGTTAACTTTAACATCCGCTTAGTGGCTTGCTTAGCAGAACAGATAGGTATATTTTAGCACTCTCTATAAAGAAGAGCTTTCTCCCTGTTAGCAGCTGTTGCGGTTCATAAAAATGTAAATCTTTCTTTTTTTGTAAATTGTTAGAATTTCAGTGAAAGCGATCAATTAAACAACTGTACTAAATACAAGTTGTTCACTGACTTGGTAATAAAATAGTTGCTGGGTCAGTGTAGGAGAAGAAGGCAAGTGCTAAAAAAGATTTATAGCGGGTACTTTAATATTGTTCAAGGCAGTTTTTACTGGACTAAAAATCAGTCACTAAATTACCAGGCTCATTTGTAATAGTCAGAAGCAGACAGCCAGCAACTGTTGGAGTGCTAATGCCCCTTCTATGGTGTTGTGTTATATTTAATGATATTTCTATGATATATTGGTAGCATCCCATGCTGATGCTCCTGTCAAACCGCTCTTTACTGCTTGTTCTCTGCATTCGTAAACTGTGTGTGTCTTCATTTTGTGCTTGTTTATCAAAGTAGCACAGGGTATAAAAGAGGCTTTGATAATTGATGCTTATTAAATTAGCATTAAAACACAATTCTTGTTTTCTGAGGTTTTTAAATGAGATATGAAATATCTGCAAAGCAAATTATTCTTACTAGTTTGAGATGATTTCTATATTCAAATATATGTAAGGTAAATACATAGAACTATCTAATCATATCAATAAAGTTCTATATATAAAGAGATTGATACATTCTTATATAGATTTAGTGCATTTCATACATTCTCACCTTTATGTTCACATTTTATTGTGTTATAACCTGTATTTTTAAAATTTAATTTGATTAACTTTTGCATCGTATTAAATTACATGTTTAAAATATATTAGGTATGCTGTGTAAATCAATACAATCAGACATTTGTTGATTATGTAAGAGTTCACCCACCTTCCCATAAAACCCCATGAATAAGCTCAGATCAATGTGTTGTAAAGATATTAATTTCTGCTATGGGTTTTTCATTTGGGGATTCCTGAATGTTGCTAGTTTTGTTTTTTTTTATTTTTTTTCAATCTCAAATGACACCATATTACTTCAGCATTCTCAGCTTATCACTGATCACTGTTACTGGTCTGACCTAATCATTGATCATAACTCCCCAACAGCCATTTCAACAGAGGCAGCTGGGCTGTGGGTGACCCTGATTCCCTGTTAAAATATTTGCAAACAATTTATACTCTGAGACTCCAGGCACCATAACCTTTTCAAAGAGTTGATAAAAGGGGAGTTCTAGCTTAGAATTGCAAGACATAATCTTGCAAAGTGTGACATCTAACCTATGAGAGTTTATACAAGGAGCTTGTCCATGCTCTAGTAATTTCCCGCATGGATTATTGTAACCCTCTCCTAATTGGTCTTCCCAAAAGCTGTATTGCCCCGTTACAGTCAGTAATGAATGATGTCGCCAGACTGATTTTCCTCTCTAGTCCGTCCTCTCACACGTCACCCGTCTGTCAGTCCTTACATTGGCTTCCTGTATCCTATATGAGTCAATTCAAAGTGCTAACCAATACCTATAAAGCATTGAACATTCTAGCCCCTCTTATATCTCTTCACAGATCCATAGGTATGACCCTTCTCGGTCTCTCCGCTCTGCCCTGCGACCTTCTCCTGTCCACTGCTCGCACCCATACCGCCATCTCACGCTTGCAGGACTTCTTGCGGGCGGCTCCCTTCCTATGGAATAGCCTGCCTACCACCATCACACTCTCCCCTAGTCTTCAATCATTTAAGAAGTGCCTTAAAACCCATCTCTTTAGGAAAGCTTATGGCCTCCCAGAGTAACCTCTACCTCACATACCTGTCTCTTGACCGCTCCTAAAGGGCAGCACTTTACTCTCTTCTTTAGCTCTGCTTCACTCCCACCTTATTTGATTGCTATTTCCTGTCCTAATATGTTTTATACCACACCTCAAATAGACTGAAAGCTTGTTTGAGCAGGGTCCTCTTCAACCTATCGTTCCTGTAAGGTTTCTTGTAATTGTCCTATTTAAATCTCCCCTCTCATAATATTGTAAAGTGATATGGAATCTGTTGGCGCTATATATATGGCAATAATATATATATATATATATATATATATATATATACATATATATATAGTTAATACCATGTTAAACAAAATCTGCACTCCAGTCTCTCCAAAAGACTTGCTTTTTCCACAGAAATCACAAATTTGCAGTGATGTTAATACCACAAAAGATTCTAGGTGAGCATATGCAAATTAGTTTAACAAAAGAAAACCACATTTTTGCCTCATTCCATTTTAAACATGGATTCTTTTGAGTCTGTGTTTGCTGTATACAACAGCTTTGAAACACAACTTAGGAAAATATGTAAAGCCAGTGAACCACTCATGGACAGCTGTTTCATTGTTAATGCAAATCATCAGCATGAGGATATATATATATTCGTATGTGTGTGTATGTGTGTGTGTCTGTGTCTGTGTGTGTACCATAGGCTTCAAGCAACTACACAACATTAATTCAGGACATTTAATTGTATTAAATGTATTTTATGTAAAATGTAATTGTATTTCTAATTATTAATTTATTTTTTATCTTTTTAGGCGTGGTTGCAAAAATACGGCTACCTTCCACCAACTGACCCCAGAATGTCAGTATTGCGCTCTGCAGAAACCATGCAGTCAGCTATTGCTGCTATGCAGCAATTTTATGGACTTAATGTTACAAAGAAAATTGACAAATACACAATTGAGTAAGTAACATGATTTATCGACTTTGTAACAAATTCAGTACAGGAATGGGCTTAACACTGAATATTCTGGCCAGTTGTTCCTTCTGAACCATTTGTTTCTGTTTGTGATTGTAAAACCTTTACTCTTCAGCATTACCTAACTTCCACCATCCTTTTCAGCTCTGTAAGTTCCTTTTGAAAATATGAGTTATGACATTAGTTAATTATCACTGCTGTAGTAATTGACCTGCAACATTATTAGGTGATACTTGAATATATTTTAACAATTTGTATAAACTGATGATCTGTCTGACTGTGATCAAGCCAATATACCAAAAATATATTTTAGGCTTTATTTATAGTAATGACAGCTTTGATCATACTGGTATTTCCTGAACTACCATGGTCACCTGAAGGCTAAAGTTCTTTGTTTGATCTGTGAAACCACATGTAGATTGTGTGGCTCTAATAATAGTGATAACATTGGGTGTCAGAAGCTTTGGTGAAGCCAAATTTCTGATATATGAGAGGACAGTAGTGGAATAATCACGAGTAGAGTGATACAGATCAAGATTGCCTGCAGATTATACTGGTATTGATCATTGGTCTTCACGGTGTATGAATAGTGATGCAAGTGGTGGTTCTCAACTCTGGGCCAGATTACCAAGGCCCATAATTTCTGGCCTTCTCCCTCTATATTATAAGGATGGTTTTTGAAGATGAACATATGAACATTCTCCTTGAGCTTACTGGATTCTTACTGGCCAAGTATAGACTACACAAGACTAAAACTGTCCAGGTAGATGCCCCAGTGTGGCTAGAACGTAGCACTAGGAAAAGAAGAATCAACTACCATTTCTATACGAATTATGTGTCTTCCATTTCCAGCTGTGGAAACACTCTTTGGTATACAGTTTTCTTAAACAGTTGATACCATTTTTAATAGATAATTTTTTATAACTTAACTGAAATCAGATCTTGTTGTCTAACTCATTTGAATGACAGGTTCAAATTAAAAACTTATTAAATATTTGAGCTGACAAAGAATCATACTTTTTATGTAGACCACTAGGGGTAATGGAAAGTAATCCTCTGATGAGCCAAGTGCTGTTTTCTCTCACTCAGTGTAGTCAGAGACACTGATAAATAGCCTCAGTGGACCCCGTTACCAGAAGCACTGCTGTGACAACAATGTAGATGAATATGCTGTGTTGTCCCAGAATCATTTATCAAAGCTTGTCAGTGGAAAATGGTTTTATTCACACATTTTATTGTGCAGGATAAAAGAACACTTCATTCTACCTAATGCAGAATGGTTTAGTAGTGAATGAAAAACTAGATTCATCAAACCCAAGGATAAAAAAAACGCAATTGTATTATAGTTGCACTTTCCAATAACCAATCCTTTAAAAATAAGAACACACAGCTTTTTTACAATCCTAGATTCTATGTACACATTACTGAAGATTTGGTCAGAAATTTAACACATGTTAATGAAAACATTAAGATCTAAAACCCTTTATAAAAGAGGAACTCTAATAGGTTTCCAAAATATGGTTCTTAGTATTGACTTTTATTTTGAACTGAAGATTTTAATAGGTAGGATTTAATCTATAAAATTAAATATACCAATGTTATACCATAAATAAAAATTTTACATAAAAAATTTAACAAATTCTTTTATTTAAACAGTTTTCTCTCTTTTTTTCATTTTTTCATTTTTGCTTGGAACCAATGTTTCCCCTAAGCATTACCAACCTTTGAAGTTATGCTGAATTGCTATGATTCCCTAACCTTCTGTTACTTACTGCCGTCCCTTGAGTGAGCAGCGCATAGTGTGAGTCATAGTCCACAGAAGCTACAATGTGGCCCCCTTTTCATGCTTGTGTGTGATATCATTAATTTCAGTATATGAGTATATTTTTTTTATTATGGCCATTGATACCAATCATGGGTAATGCATACCTAAATATGGATAATGTACTTTTGACAGATAAAATTGGTAAAATTGGTACATTTTCGGATATATGTAGAGATTTTATTGAATATAATTTTGTTTTCTTCTATCCCCATGCTTCACTCATTTGATGTAGTCAAATAACAATGAGGTGAGCAACGTTTTTATTAAATACAATAATGCATTTAAAGAGCTGTTTAAGTTGTGTGGGTATTTGTTCATACTAGGTCCACATAATTTAGAAATTTACCAAAAAACTTAACACATTTGTCACATCATTTCACATATTCCTCCTTGAAATTCACCATATTTATTATATCTATAATAATGGGATGGTATATAGGAGGAATTTTAAAGAACCCGAAAATGCAAGGGGAAGGTCGACGCTTTTCTGTTCATGGGCAAAGTTAACCTCGTAGCTGGTAATCTTAACACATGTTTTACATCCACAGACAAGCTCTTGATAATGCCTTACTCAAATAGCATATATCTTTAAGACTTATAATGGACTATATAGTAAGAATGTAACATGCCCAATGAATTTACAACATTATATTAAGCACAATGTATGCTACTACTAGACCTAAGAAAAAAAAAACTAAAATCTTAATGGACCAAAAGCTTAAAATGTAAGACCTCCTTGTGGGAAAGGTTAAAGGACCACTACTTTGGTTAAAGGACCACTATAGTGCCAGGAAAACATACTTGTTTTCCTGGCACTATAGTGCCCTGAGGGTGCTCCCACCATCCACCTCACAGGTGTGGCATATACCCCCCTGAGGGTGCTCCCACCTCTTTCTCCAGCGCCGGGCGGGGAGCTCTCCTCCTCCTCGCCGCCTCCTCTCCTCCTCCTTGGCTGAATGCGCATGCGTGGCAAGAGCCGCGCGCGCATTCAACCAGTCTCATAGGAAAGCATTCACAATGCTTTCCTATGGACGCTGGCGTCTTCTCACTGTGAAAATCACAGTGAGAAGCACGCAAGCGCCTCTAGCGCCTGTCAATGAGACAGCCACTAGAGGCTGGATTAACCCTAATATAAGAAACTGCTATGTTTATAGAAAAAAGGGTTAACCCTAGCTGGACCTGGCACCCAGACCACTTCATTAAGCTGAAGTGGTCTGGGTGCCTATAGTGGTCCTTTAACAAACCTTCCAGAGTATAGATATTGCTAATTTGATCATTTGATTGCTAGTTCTATATACAAAGAACCTTTAGCTACAAATCAATGGATGTCTTTTAATGCACTCCGGATTGATACTTTGTCTAAAGATTTTAGTGTAAATAAAGATAGTTCTAGTTTGTAGGCTTAATAAATCTAAAAGTGGTTTGGGTATTTCCAAAGTAATCTCTTTGATGCAGGCACCCAGGAGACTGAAGTGTAGCTAGAATTAATTGGTTTACCACAACGTGTAGATACATTTATATACACTGAACAAAATTATAAACACAACCCTTGTGTTTTTGACCCCATTTTTTATGAGCTGAACTCAAAGACTTTTTCTATGTACACAAAAGGCCTATTTCTCTTTTAAATATTGTTCACAAATCTGTCTAAATCTGTGTTAGTGAGCACTTCTCCTTTGCCGAGATAATCCATCCACCTTACAGGTGTGGCATATAAGGATGCTGATTAGAGAGCATTGCACAGGTGTGCCTTAGGCTGGCCACAATAAAAGGCCACTCTAAAATGTGCAGTAGGTTAGTCGTATTCCCAAGTGAGGTTCTGTCAAATGCTGGTATCTGGTCTAAAGGTGCCCTAAATATCAGTAAAAAATATCCCTGGCTTTAGAGACCTGGTTGAGTGTTTGGCTTGGTACTAAATGCTCATTTATAAACCAGTCCCTATTTTTTTACCAGCCAGATACTTTTTGCTAACTGTAATGTTCATGTCAGGCTAAGAGTAAAATTCATAGAATAGGCATGCTTTTTGTACTAGGCAGAGCAATAAAAAATATGTTATAATATTGCAATTTTAATGCAAAAGTAGACATTTTGTAAGTTCTACAAGTACCAGGAAAATTATGTCCAACAGAAGATAAGCATAGGCCGTTCTGGCTTGTTCTACGTATGCTAGCAACATTACACTGAAGCATTTACTAAAATGGCATTGCTTTGCTTTAATACTAATACTAATACTTTAATACTATACTTTGCCAAGCAGTAATAAGAAAAATCTGGAAGCTGTTAATGATTGATTATAATTCTGAACTTACTATTGGTCTTGCTGAATGTGAGCAGTATTCTTTGTAAAACGAGCAACAATGTAAGTGGGCCTTAGCTGTTTGTCAAACCACTTATTATTTTATTTTACCGCCTCTTTTATGCTTACAGATTAAACTTCTTACCTGCAATTTTTAGTAAAACAAAACTGGTGCACTTTGCATTAACAAACATTTGAGGAAATGGTCATTCGTGGATAAAAGAGGAATGATAAAATGTGGTTCTTAGTTAAGATACTACTACACCATCTGCATTTCAAAATTAAGTTTGAACAGACTTATTGAATTAGAATTTATTACAATCCATTTATTGGAGTAAAATGTCAAAAAAAAATTTTTTAATTAAATAAAAAAACAATACAGATAGTTCAGCATTATGCCTGACATGCTTAATGTTTAGCCTGTAATGGTCCCATTAAATCACAGCGGAATAGAACAAGTCTCCAGCCATCTTGTTCTGTTTTTATTTGATGCTCATTTATACTTGTTCTCCTAATATTTATTTAGTGATCCTCAACCATTCTCCTCAATAATACCTCCACGCTTCCCTGGGTCCTGTTTATTCCTTTCATAGGGAGGATATTAGTTTCCTACATGGCTCTCATCGTATCGTAGCATGCTCAATAAAAGATTGGTGGTTATTCTATAGTCTCTTGCGTGTATTAGGTTACATCCGTTTAGTGTTTTGTAACAATAAGATAACACTGTAACATTTCATATTTATATTTTTTTTTCCAGTTGGATGAAGAAGCCACGATGTGGCGTACCTGATCAGACAAGAGGCATTTCCAGATTCAGCGTTCGCCGGAAGCGTTATGCCTTAACAGGGCAAAAGTGGCATCACAAACATATCACTTACAGGTAAACAGAAAAAAAACATTACTAATAGACTTTAATTTCTTGAATGATTGCTTCTTATTCACAATCATGTTTGGGAATGATGTACTTGTTCTACTTATTGGCATTCAGGTAGGGGCAATGACATCCATCTGGAAATAGCTAATTCATTCTAAGTTTTTGGTACTAACATCTGAGATCATGAATCTAAGAATTGATCTGAGCATTCTTTCGCATCCCTGTTACATAGAAAGAATAAACTGACAAGACCATTTTTACCCTGTATTCACAGTATAGAAAAGTGTGAAATCAAATAAAGACTAAGGTTAAAAATCATACTGGTAGTTTAAGACAGATGACTTTTGTAAATTCAAAGCATATTCGCATAGCCTTTGTTATTTCACACATTGTTGGGGACCTCAATGCAATCAATGGCTGATCACTCTAGACACTCACTGTGCTAAAGTGCTCTTACACGGGAAACATGCTCTGTAATTTTTCAGCAAGTTTTAAACTTTTAATGACAAACTAGTACTTTGATTATTTTTTACTTTCCCTTGGTGTCCCCTTAGTCAGACATCCAAGTATGGAAGCAGAACAAGGCAGGGTAGAAGCATGTTATATTTGACATGTGTAGAGGTTGCCTGTGTTAGTGCATGTTTGTGAGGAGGCTGTCTGTGTTGTTCCTTGTGTGAGGAGATGCTGCTTGTGGAGTAGTGTGTGTTTGGGCAGGGGCTGCTTATGGTGTTTGAAGAAGGATGTTTGTGTTCTAGTGTGTGAGTTACAGCTGTTTGAGGAGCATGTGTTAGAAAGGCTGTTTGTGTGGATTTGGCTGCTTGTGATGAGTGTTTCTGGATAGGGACTGCTTTTTATGTAGCGTGTATGTGGAAAGTTATTACTCTCCTCCCTTTTGATGATATAGTATTGTTATGATTCATAGTGGTCATTGTACAGAAGGTGTAATACCAGTAATCAGAATTCTAGGTGCACTTATATTTAATTGCACCCCAACACAGAGAGACTATGAGAGAGAAATAAACTCAATGTAACAGAGAGATACACACTCAGAAACACACATGGATATGCCTTCAAGACACTCTCATGGGATACCCACACAGATATACACTCAGACACACATAGGTTCTTACAAATACGCTGCCAGACACACACACACACACACACACCACAATATGCATTGCTGCACACACATTACTAAACATGCAATCTGCTAAACAAGCGCATAATCACACAAACACACACTTTCGATCGAAACATATATATTGCTAAATATACTACAAAACACACATACACTGTTAGACACACTTGCATATTAAAATGTATGTCTTGTTCAGCCACCAACCACCCTCCTAGTTAGTTACAATTTTGCAGCTAGAGGCTGGCTTCCCTGTGCCCAGTGGTAGTTAGGTTGTCAGGGATATTGCTGTGGGAAGACTGACAAGCAATGTAGTACAGAGTAGGGTGTTGAAAATCCCTAGATCTAATTTCATTTTATTGATACTCCTGAGTCTCCACTAATACTGAGAGAGAAATAAACTCTCCATATACATCATTTATGACAGTGCCACGTTAATACACCATATTTGAAGTTAACTGTACATTGCAATGTTGGTCTATTGCTGTGAATGCAGCGTAGTAATGCAGTGGGATGAACGGTTAAGGCCCTGGTCTTTTTGCCACCTATCAATGCCCCTCATACTGGCACAGTGCTGCAGGCTGCTCTTCTCACCTCCTTCATGGCTTACATCAGTGCTGGGAAGAAGTGATCTAACATCACTTCCTCCCAGTCCCGCCACATAGGAGTAGTGAGGGGACAATTAAAGAGTGTGTTTTGGGGTTCTGTCCATGTGAGCCCCATTATTTGATTGGACCCCGTAAAAGAGTAGTTGCTCTCACCCCCTGATGGCGACTCTGTTAATACATTAATGTATAATGCATCCTAAAACGCAAGTCATGTTATCTGTGTATAGAGACGGTGTGTAAAAGGTTTTTTGATAATTGAATTGTATTTGTCTTTATTGTGAACTAGTTATGTTTTAACTTTTAAGCCTGTATGTTAACAGACGTTGCATGAAAAAAAAGTAATAATAACTGTACCATCTGCTGACTTACTGTGCATTGATAGTCTTGGTACCTGCTAATACAATGGTGGGGGTGCAAAATTCCATTAAACCTAGCTCTTGATGGCCCATAATAAATATGGTTTAGGTTTATTATATATATAATTCTTAATCATAATTTAAAAATTAACATATGGCTGAAAACCTGCCAACAGAACACAGTTTAGCATTAGTATGTCAAAGCACAGATTTGTTCTGTCCATAGAACAGTTTGTGTCTGCACAATAATTGCAAATTAAATGTGATTATTAATGTGTAGTGAGCAATGATCATATCCTACAGAGTAATTTCAAGTTGGTCCAATAAAACACACACAAAATGTTGGAATTCTTCCTTGTGACACTAAAAAAAAGGACCAAAGTGGCAAATGTTATTAACCAAGCATGACAAGTTTTACTGAGTTTGGGCTTTCTATATTTTCTTTTGAAGGAGATGGATACATATACTACAACTCATTGGTATACTATAAATCTGCTCTAAATAAACCCATCTTTGAAAGTGTTTCCCCCATATAGAGCTAGATTTGGATATTGGTAGAGTCACCATGGCTGGTTTATTTTATTGAAAGGACATATAGTGGCCTTCCTTTCCTCCCTAGTTACACTTGAATTTACAAACCTATAAAAAGTAGGATGAGAATAAACTAGTAAAACATGTTTCTCTGTCACTTTACATCTGGTCAATTTCTATGTACATTTTTGTAAGGAACATCATGTTCCAGGGTGGGGCAAAATAAACTGCAGACAAAGTGTGTCCAAGTAATGTCCCTCACATTTTTGGACTTTAACTCTAAATTGGTGGTAATACGTTCACACACCTGCTAGACAGTGCTATTGAGGAACACCTCAGACTTTCCCCCCATTTTTCTCCTCTGTTAATTATTTTCCCTGTTCCCTTTCTTCCTCTTTTCCACCTCCATCCCTCTGATCTACTCTTTTTATGGAAAAAATATTTAAAGTATTTAAAGTAGGATGAATGGTTGGAAAATTGCAAGTTCCCTTGTGTCGTATTATATATTTTGCAATTGGTTGCTGGGGAGTTTGGCTTTTAGTGTTATCCTTTAGAACTTCATAATGTGATTTTCTGAAACTTGGCTTTGGACATTTAAAAGACAGGCTCTTAAAGAAAATAATGGCAGCTTTCAAGTTAATTGCATTGAATACGCCAAGGTAACCTGTAAGTCATAAGAAAATGTTATCAGGATGGCAATTGTTTGGCTGCTTTTAAATGATAAGCATATAAAATGGTAAGAGGTCTGATCACTCAAAATAATTAACGCTGTTACTTACAGTTCCCATTACCAGACTTTTTTACATTTCCAAGGACACGGCTCTGCATATCGTCAATATGGTGTCAGCAGGGAAAACAGAAGCATGTATCTACAGTAGATTTGGTACAGTAATTACATTTTCCACTAGAATTAGCATTAGCTTTATCATTTTCACCTGTGATTTAAAGGTCCTTTGGTCTTAAAACTCGGTAAAGAAAAAAACCCTGTATTATTCTGCATGATAACACCCAATCTCTTTGTCCAGAACAAGAAAATTACAAAATTGTCACTGTATTTATTAATCATTTCCAGTCCACTGATTGTAACAGTTATTAACTTTATATGTACATTTTACCCCAGAAATGGTGATACCAACTTGGATGAGTAGTTTATAATTTATCAATATGTAAAAATAACATAACTCTACTAAATTAGCCATAGAGATAGTTCCCAAACTAAGTTCTAAAGGTGCACAAATACCTCATGATTTTTCTGATGTGGGATTAAAACTAAATGCCAAGTTAGTGGTTATTATTTTATTAAACTGCCGATGCTGTCACCATTTTCAAGTGGTTTTGCAAAATCCGAGCACTCACAGCCTGGCTTTTGTTTACCAAAATTGCAAATGTGGAACAACTGCAGGACAGCACTGACAAATTAATAGCACCATATCCACTTTGTTTGCATGTTGTGGTTATATTTATACTACTCCTTTAAAGGAACACTATAGGGTCAGGAATACAACGGTGTATTCCTGATCATAAAGTTTTTCTTTAAAGGAGTAGTATAGTGTTAAGGTTAAATAGCTGTAAAACTCAACCTTATCCCAGCACTACATGGGTCCCCTGGCTCTGCCCCTGCCTCTTTTCCTATGGGAATGTATTTGATTGGCTGAGATTCTCAATTCTGATTATCTCAGCTAATGGGGCGGAGCAAGGGCAGAACCAAACATCATGCTGACCAATCAGCATCTCTTCATATAGATCCATTGAATCAATGCATGTCTATGGAGAAAGTTCAGCGCTTCCATGCAGAGCATTAAGCACTTTGTGCAGCACTGACCCAGGAAGCACTTCTAGTGGCCATCTAAATGACTGTCCCTAGGCTGCAATGAAAAGGCAGTGTTTACAGCTAAAAGCCTGCAGGGACAGGCTATACTCACCAGAACAACTACATTAAACTGTAGTTGTTCTAGTGACTATAGTGTCCCTTTAATATACCTTCTGTGGAACAAATGGAAACAATATCATAGTAAATTAAGTGGAATCCTCTCATACTAAATGGTTATTCCTAAGAACAACGTCACAGAATGTATTCATATATGTCAAAGCAATCTTTCACTTACAAATAGCTGGTGTGAGTGAATGCCTTACAATATGAAAGATAATTATGCCTAACGTTTATGGGTCTAGAAAAGTCTACTTTTCATTTAAGAAAGCAAACAAACAAACAAATACTCAGATCTGCTCTGTTAACTAAAATCATTAACATACAATCAGGAATGTGTTTAGGACAGAGTTCCCCAAGTTACAAAGAATGGCTGGATTTTTATGGCAGTGCATACAGAAATGTGATTAATAATAAATAATTCAGAGTGAAGTGATGGACAGTTAATACTGAGAATCCAATATGTCTGGCAATACAGACACGTTCTGTAACTACATGTAAAATTATGTAACTCAACCATTTCACAATATTGCTTTCCAAATAATTTCATATTCATAGGTAATGTGAAAAGAAGCAACAATTTTAAAGAAGTGTATGTATATGTATTTATGTGCTAGGTTTAGTTGAGTTTTAGGGCAGCACTAGATGTACATGTCCTTTACTTCACAATGTTATTAAGTGTTCTTGCATAGCAAGACCACTTACTATTATCTCACAAATATATTATTCTTATTATTATAGCCAAATTTACCACCCTAACTCCTCCCACAGTTTTTACACTACATAGACAGTAATATACCGAAACGTGCGGATTGTTCCCGATCGGTGTGCTATTACTTTGTGGAACGTTTCGCCGAATGGTTCACGAAATATCGTCGTTTTTGTGGCGAAATTGGTCCCATAGGAATGAATAGCGAAATGTGCAAAACTAGAGTGGGAGCTGACAAAAGCTGAAAAATCAGGACATGATTTCTAAACTGCCACCACTCCCTCATTTTCAAGCCCACCTACACAAATCTCATATCAAAACGTTCAGCTATCCCTGCTGCCGCTAAACATGTCCACGGCTAAAGCATAGTCCTGATAGTTTTCACAATATGACCATTTGTTTGCAAATCATGCCATCCATTGACATTCATTGAAACTCCACTCTAGCCACCTCAAATTTGAAGGGCAATATCTAAACTGCGACTGTGCCTTCATTTTTTATATTTTAAAGACATACTATGCAACAAAATGTAGCTGTAGGATTTATAGTTTTTAAAACTCCGACCGTTTGAAGATGGCAACCACCAGTGAAGTGAGCAATTTGGAGCAGTTTGTTTTTAACCGCTCTTCTCTGCCCTTGCTGTAGAGTGAGTTGCCATAGGAACCTAGGTGTGTGAGCAGCCAGCAGAGTGTTCCGGAACACAGAGGCTGCTAGGTGAAACACATTCTCTAAGCTGCTGTCATTCCTACAGTTTTGTATAACACAAAAGTGAGCACTATCACATTTAATAAATATATTTCCATGTTAGTCAATTCGTTATACCTGTAACAGTAACATACAATGTTACAACGATACAGCTAATCGATGTTTCATAAAGTTACTCTGCCCAGTCCAACCTTTCCACAGTTACTCCAGCGACTCCAACCACACAACAGTTACTCAAGCCACTCCACCCAGTTACTCCGCCCACTCCAGTTGTAGACTACTGGTGGAGGCAAGAACACTTCACACAATTTCCCCAGAAATTGTAGCTTTTCTAGTTGTGATTTACAATGCAAGGCAGCAGTTGTCTCCATTAATTCAGCCCCTGGAGAGTCAAAATTATGCTGTTTCTCTCTCCTTATCTCCACTTCTGCAATATTATTATCATGGAGTTCAAATGGCATAGACTTACAATAGCTCTCAACTAACTCCCATCTAATTTCGGGCTATCCTGAGACTACCCCCAACTCCATACACACACAATGCACAGTGTGAGTCAATGTAGAATAATGCAGAAATAATAACTATTATGTGTACAAATATTTAAATTATGGTCAGATCCTGTTTTATTCTATAGCAATAAAAAATACAGGGAGGCAGAGAAAATTAAGGAAAGCAGAGAAATTGGAAGAGCAAGTCATGCAAGCTTTGATCTCACCTCCAACTCACTTTGATAAATAGCTATGATAAGACAGCAAAGCTTAACACTTCCTTCCTGTCCCATTTATCCAACCCGTAGCTCTGATTGATAGTTTTTCTACTCCGAGATTGTTTTCCCAGTTACTGAAGTGGTGGTTTCTGCACTTAATCTGATCTCTCACCACACCACCTGTTCCCTTGAATTATATTTCCCTAAATAACACTTTTTTCACCTTTCTTGGGTTACGCATAACTACTGTCTTCTGTTTCCCTCAACTAGTGTCTGCCAAGCTTCAGGCATGTAATCATCACTCTCATCTTAAAAAAAACTATATTTTAGAATGTGACGGCAGATAAGAACCATTCGGCCCATCTAGTCTGCCCAATATTTCAAAATACTTTTAATTAGTCCCTGGCCTTATCTAAAGTCTAGGATAACCACACATCTCTAACATCCTGTTCTCTTTCCATCTCCTTTTTTTCTCCAACCTTGAATAGGTTGTATATGCAATGTGACGGGTATATTTTGATAACTTATATATCATTACTACAATCTGTTAATTTATCATCTACAACCATCTAATTACTGCTAAATTAAAGATGAGTAATAATGCTTCTTGACATTTTGGATTCTTTTAGACTCGTCCTATTACACTTTGTAATACTTTTGTCCAAGACAATGTTCTTTTCTGGTACTGATCTTGACTCTACCATTGATCTTTCCTGGTACATCATTCTCCCTGCTACCTCCCTCAGTTGAAGCACCTCTGTATTAGATAAGAGGCTGCTTCTGGTTTATCTTGGCTTCTCTTGGCAATCTAATAACCTTTTTTTTTAATTATAATACCCTTAAAATGCTGACAACACTCATAGTTGTTCCCCCCACTGATCTCACTCTTTTTCTATTAAATCAAGTCACTAATTGCTTCCTCATTCTCGAACGTAGTGTTTTTCCACTTCTGAAGCTCAATCTCTCCACAACAAGTCTTCTTTCCTCCCTGTCTTCTTTTCTTTCTTCAAATGTACACTGTAGGCACTTCAACCATTTCATCTCATTGAATTGATTACAGTGCATGTAGTCCCCTGGCACTATCCCTTGACCCATGAAGCCGTAAACCATTTTTAAGAAGTCTAACACTAAGTAAGAATTCCTGGCCACCCATGGCCCAGTCCATGATGAAAGTATGGCTATGATTGCACAATTCCTTCTAGCCATACCAGCTTATGCCAACAATGGGCACTGAAACGGATAGACGGAAAGTGATCAACTGATTAAAATGTTTCAAATGATAACTGGAAGGACACTATTAACAAGTTCAATGAGTTGAAACAATTGCAGTGCCTACAGGGTCATTTAGCTGAAATCAACATTCAAATACTATCATTTACAATACATACAAAACAAAACTTTATATTAATATTTTACTTGTATGTGTCCTTTACTGATTGTGTCATGTTTAGAATAGGCCGATGCGTCATAATTAAAATAGTAATAATGATGAATAATATGCTGGTCATTTCTATGCTGGAAAACATGTGCAGTGGTTTAAAAATATAGTTTAACAGAAGCAAAAATGCCACTAGTCCATGACAAGTAGGCTCTCACTAGTAAATCTCATTTGTAACACAAAATATATGATTATAGAGTGATTAACGTTTACTTGCCAAGAGAGCAACAATTTTGCTTTCTCGACTTAGAAAAATATAATATATTTAAAAAAATAAATACATTATTTTACATTGCAAAACAAGCTACATGCCATTGATTTTATTACTCTTATAATACGATCATAAGCTAACAAAATTAAGAGTCAATTAGAATTTGTTACCGTAAAGTCTATAATAAAATTTCTGTCAAATCTACACAGTCCTTTAGGGAGTAAACTGTTTAATTTTAGTGTTTTATAGCCTGTCCAATACACATGGTTTATTAGACGGGACAAACATTTTTAACGTGATCTTTTCATGCAATTTAATAAGATTGTTTCGGAGTATCTAAGCATATTTTCTTTTCAGAACTCTAGACATATTTATACATTCAAAAAACAGAATGTAAAAGAAGGGCTGCGCCAAAATAAAATAGATAATATCCAGTCCAAATAATGGTAAAAGTCCAACCTAAAAGTGTCCTCTCTGTCGTCCTTGGATACAGGAACAGAGTCTTCAGGTATTGAATATAAAAGATAAAAAGAGAGAACAACTGATAGTGCAATATGTATGGTTCAAGTGGAGTAAAATAAAAGTAGCAAACTCGCAATTTCTAAGAGCTTCTGTCCAGCTCTAGGGTAAAGCGCATACAGCGGTATAGTCCCCGCTTATGGGACGTGCGGTGAGTATCGATTCTTCAGTGGTATCCAGAAACTCAAAGAGAACAAAAACAAGCCAGATAGTGCTCTCTGTATGGATGTATATAGTAGGATAAGATAAAAAAACGTACTTACAAGTACAGAGCAGGCCAACTGCTCTATGGTGTCAGCGCTGGTGGAATAATCCCCACCTAGGATTTCTTTAACTGCACAGGAACTTGTGGAAATGGTGTTAAAATCAGGATAAATATTTATCAGATATATATAAAATTTGCCAGGGATCAATGTATAAATAAAGATAATGGGAACTAACAAGTAACCAAAACTTTAATATTTATTATACAAAATTATGTATCCATTAACGCGTTTCGTCATACAGACTTCTTCAAAATGGAATGCAATACAATACCTGGCAAATAGGGTTTATATAGGTATAAATTAATAAAAAATTTGGCGCCAAAAAATTATTTCAGCCAATCAGAATAAAAGTACATATTTACATATCAAAATAACAATAATCGATTAAGTTAAAATAATACATTGTATAATGAGGCATATTCAGTGAGTTTTTATTAAAAACAAGGATAAAAACAAGTATAAAATCACGGAGACAATTGGTCACGTGATTTTGCGGCATTTCCGGTTTCGAGTGGATGGCCGCAAAGCCTCATGGGTGTCGTAGTTTCCCCATGCGGCAAAACTAAATAATTAACAAGTATTTAAAATACAAAAAGCCCTATAAGTTTAAGTAACTAATAGTTAGGCAGATATAAGTAAATAAGAGGAATATAAAAACGAGGAGAGAATATGGGACTTCCGGGTCACGTGATGCGCGGCACTTCCGGTATCGGCTGTATAGCCGCAGGGCTTCATGGGGAGTGTAGTTCTCCCATAGAAGAGCCCTCTTAGGGGAAAAAAACCAAATAAGTGTGGGGCTACTAATAAAAATACCCAAAAGAAGTATAATAACAAAAAAACTAAAACGGATAGTTAGCATAAAAAGCGATACTTCCGGTTCGGGAGTATCATGGGATATGTAGTCAAAGTACAAAATAACCCAAAGAGATAAAAAACAGAGTTAAAACCAATTAGAATGAATAAAATAGAGAAACCAAATAAATCTGGAGCTACTAATAAAAATACCCATAAGAAGTATAATAACAAAAAATAAAACGGATAATTATCATAAAAAGCGATACTTCCAGTTCGGGGGTATCATGGGATATGTAGTCAAAGTACAAAATGACCCAAAATGGATAAAACACAGAGTTAAAACCAATTGGAATGAATAAAATAGAGATAAAACACAAAAAATTAAAAATTAAAAATTAAAATTGAAATATTAGATTAAAAATAAAAGTTATGTTTTTATTAAAAAGCCACTCAAATAGCCTTACAAATGAAAGCACATAGTATTTGGAGGAAATACAGAGTGTAAAAGAAATAAAAGTATTAATTATTTATAAAAAATTATGCAGATCAAAGTCTGCGTTGAGGCCATGGGGTATAAGGGTCTGAAGATTATACACCCATTCCATTTCTGTCTGTCCTAATATCTTTTTAATATCACCCCCACGCCATGGAGTGGAGCACTTTTTTATACCAATACATTTAAGCAAATAAGGGTCTTTATTGTGTACAATGAAATGTTTGGATACTGTATGATTTAAGTATCCATTTTTGATATTTCTGCAATGTTCGCTCAATCGGGTCTTTAAACACCTTGTGGTCATCCCCACATATTGGAGGCCACATGGGCATTCGAGCAGATAAATGACGTTTTTTGTATTGCAGCTAATAAAATCATAAATATTATACACTCTTTTAGTTTGGTTCGACATAAATTGAGTTGTTTTTGATGGGTTCGAAGGATTTGTAGTTTTACATACTATGCAGCTCTTGCATTTATAAAAACCCTTACTTTGAGGGAAGAAGGACATTTTATTTGTAGTAGGTGCTTTGGTAAAATTAGAAGTTAAGATAGATTTAAAATTAGGTGCTCCTCTAAAAACGATATTTGGGTGATCAGGTATAATTGGGTTAAGTACATCATCATGTTTAAGAATATGCCAATGCTTATTGATAATCTTTTTGATAGTTTTACTTTTATTATTGAAGTTAAAAATGACAGGAAGGGACATCGGTTCGGTATTTTCTTTATTTTTATAGGTTAAAAGGTCTTTACGCTCTTTTGACTTTATTATATTGATAGTTTCATTAAGATCTGACACTAAATAATTTTTTCCATAAAATTTTTTTTTAATACCTCTCCTTGTTTATTGAAGTCAGTCACGTAGGAACTGACTCTTAGGTGCACTTTCGAGCCATGGCTTATAATGACAACTTGATTTGTCTATAACTGTATTCACACAGACTTTTTTAAAGAAAGTTTTAGTTTGAAGTTGTCCATCCTTTATAAAAATATTAAGGTCTAAAAAATTGATAGATTCTCTACTGAATTCGTGAGTTAAAATAATACCACTGGTGTTGCTATTCAAATTATCGATAAAAGCAATAAGATTTTGTCCGATACTGGAAGTGCCGCGCATCACGTGACCCGGAAGTCCCATATTCTCTCCTCGTTTTTATATTCCTCTTAATTACTTATATCTGCCTAACTATTAGTTACTTAAACTTATAGGGCTTTTTGTATTTTGAATACTTGTTAATTATTTTGTTTTGCCACATGGGGAAACTACTACACCCATGAGGCTTTGCGGCCATCCACTCGAAACCGGAAATGCCGCAAAATCACATGACCAATTGTCTCCGTGATTTTATACTTGTTTTTATCCTCGTTTTTAATAAAAACTCACTGAATATGCCTCATTATACAATGTATTATTTTAACTTAATTGATTATTGTTATTTTGATATGTAAATATGTACTTTTGGCGCCAAATTTTTTATTGATTTATGCCTATATAAACCCTATTTGCCAGGTATTGTATTGCATTCCATTTTGAAGAAGTCTGTATGACAAAACGCGTTAATGGATACATAATTTTGTATAATAAATATTAAAGTTTTGGTTACTTGTTAGTTCCCATTATCTTTATTTATACATTGATCCCTGGCAAATTTTATATATATCTGATAAATATTTATCCTGATTTTAACACCATTTCCACAAGTTCCTGTGCAGTTAAAGAAATCCTAGGTGGGGATTATTCCACCAGCGCTGACACCATAGAGCAGTTGGCCTGCTCTGTACTTGTAAGTACGTTTTTTTATCTTATCCTACTATATACATCCATACAGAGAGCACTATCTGGCTTGTTTTTGTTCTCTTTGAGTTTCTGGATACCACTGAAGAATCGATACTCACCGCACGTCCCGTAAGCGGGGACTATACCGCTGTATGCGCTTTACCCTAGAGCTGGACAGAATATCTTAGAAATTGTGAGTTTGCTACTTTTATTTTACTCCACTTGAACCATACATATTGCACTATCGGTTGTTCTCTCTTTTTATCTTTTGTATTCAATACCTGAAGACTCTGTTCCTGTATCCAAGGACGACAGAGAGGACACTTTTAGGTTGGACTTTTACCATTATTTGGACTGGATATTATCTATTTTATTTTGGCACAGCCCTTCTTTTACATTCTGTTTTTTACTCTGTATTTTTAGGGTTTTGGGGGGATTCCCTTTTTTGGGTTGCTGCCTTATAGATTGACTGGCGCTGTCTCTTTCTTTTATTTATATATTTATACATTCTTAAACATTTAACTAGTTACACTTTAATATTTATATTGTGGCGAATCAAAAACTGATGCTCTTAGCATTTAAATACACATTGATCTGTAAAGTCAAATTTCTACTTTTAATAATTTGTTTGTCAATTATGTTTATCGTTTTATCGTTTTATGCAGCTTTGCATACAGCTTTTGAACTTTGTTTTAAATTCTCTTTTCAGCCAATTACATTTATTAGAAATGTTCTTATCTGAGGCTTGCTGTATCTTGTGTACAGTATTTGTGTTTGTAATATTAAATTATGAAATCAAATTAGATAAGCCCCCAATAAAAACATGCATTTGTTTTTCTTTTACTTTCGAAAAATGTAGCTTGCAATACCTGCAGATCTAGCATCTACAGCTATTGCAAGTCCTCCTCTTTTTCCACTGTGCTGGCAGACTGACCAATCAAATTGAGAAGGTCTGCCCGCAAGCTTGCACATGTAATGCTTTTTATTTAGACTTAACAGGGCAAGCTCTGGTGCATGCCAGTGCACAATCAGAGAGTTCCATTAAAGGAACACTGTAGGCACTTTGACAACTTCATATTAATAAAGTAGTCATAGTTCATGCAGTCCTGTCCCCCTTTTTACCTCCCAAAGCTCTCTAGGTAACTAATCAGAGGTGCGGCCTCAAGGTCGCCTCCAAACCATCTGGGTAAGAGAGCTAGGAATCTTACCGTGCCGTAAATGTGCAGTGACGTCACAGTCGGTCATAGAGAATTATTGCATTCAATGATTCTCTATGGAAAATCTTAGGCTCATTTTGGCAAAAGCCACCCATGCGTCTAATGTGCTATATAAGGAGCAGTGGATTGGCCTGCCTTCAGGATGATGTCACTGAATGAGGAGCTAGAGGGTAATTTCTGTTATTTTTATTTTCTATTTTTTTCTTGTCGGAAGTTGGGGAGAACAGTTTAGTAAGGGGTATTCAAATATTATTCAGGTATACAGGTATGTATTCCTATCGCTACAGTGTTCCTTTAATGTGCACAACTTTTCAATTGTGTCTATCTACCAGCCTACCTCATCTGCTCCTGCCACTTTGGGTAATTCTTTTTTTTTTCAATTTAGCAATCTATACACATAAAGCACTTCAACAAGATGAAATGTTGTATGTGTTTGGTGTGTTCTTTTAAAATTAGTTTGGTTATTTTCAGGGAAACTGTGCAACCACATTTTTTTCAATAAACAACTCAGCGAAGGCTATTAAGTAGCCGTTCTTTTGATAAATATACCATTTACAAGGAAAATTAGTAATTTGTTCTAAATTTGGGTGATTGTCTTGTCACTCAAATTCTGTAACTCAAATAGATACGTTATCTATATATTTGTTAGTACACCTATAGGTGCATTTTTTCTTTAGTGTACACTAAATTACCCTTTGGTAAATACTACCTTAGTTCTCTAATCATAAAATCTGAATTGGGTCCAAGGATGCTGATTTTAGATTCTGTTGTGTTATGACTGTCAGGCTACAAGCAGATGTGAGATCTGCAGGGTGTACGCCAAGAAGTGAAAACTCTTCAGGTGCACTTCCCGACTTTCTCACTTTCATAAATATTTCTCATGTCTTCGTGACATTTCTCAAATATTATTTTTATATTTCAATGTGCTTGGAAGAATATTTTTTTAATTGTAAAATTTCAGAAGATTCCATAACATGCTTGCTGTGACCTCTCTCTTTCTATATGCTGCAGCCTGGGGATAGTTATTTCCTGGTAGAGTAAATAGAGATTGCTAATGCATTTTATAAGAGATGCTCCATTTCATGAACATAAACATAAATATTAAAGGGGCGCTATAGGTACCCAAACAACTGAAGCAGTTTGGGTGTATAGATCATGCCTCTAAAGTCTCACTCTCCTCTGCCATTTAGGAGTTAAATCACTTTTGTTTCTGTTAGCCCTAGCCACACCTCCGCTGACTGTGACTTACACAGCCTGCATGAAAGAAAATGGTTACATTTTCAATCAGATCTCAAATTACTTTACAAGTTTATATCTCATGCTCTGTAAATTGAATTTTAATCACACACATCTAGAAGGCGATCAACAGAGAAGAAGTTAACTAATTAAAGGACCACTATAGTGCCAGGAAAACATACTCGTTTTCCTGGCACTATAGTGCCCTGAGGGTGCCCCCACCCTCAGGGTCCCCCTCCCGCCCGGCTCTGGAAGGGGGAAAGGGGTAAAAACTTACCTTTTTCCAGCGCTGGGCGGAAAGCTCTCCTCCCTCTCTCCTCCTCCGTTCCTCCTCCTGGGCTGAATGCGCACGCGCGGCAAGAGCTGCGCGCGCATTCAGCCCGTCGCATAGGAAAGCATTTACAATGCTTTCCTATGGACGCTTGCGTGCTCTCACTGTGAAAATCAATGAGACAGCCACTAGAGGATTAGGGGGAAGGCTTAACCCATTCATAATTATAGCAGTTTCTCTGAAACTGCTATAATTATGAAAAAATGGGTTAACCCTAGAAGGACCTGGCACCCAGACCACTTCATTAAGCTGAAGTGGTCTGGGTGCCTAGAGTGGTCCTTTAAACAGACTGTGCAATACAGGAAGTTTAAATATTATATTTTTCTTTACAGGAAGTGTTTAGGAAGGCTGTACAAGTTACATGCAGGGAGGTGGGACTATAGCTGTATAAGCAAACTGATTTAACACCTAAATGGCAGATAATTGAGCAGTGAAACTGCAAGGACATCATCTACTCATACACTAAAACCACTGAATTAAGCTAAAGTTGTTTTGTGCCTATAGTTTCCCACTAAAGATTGCAAAATATGCCTAAACCAAACAACAGATCATTTCATGGTATGGTGGCTTCTATAAAGGGACATTATAGCTCATTATATGTGTGTATCTTCTCTCTAGATTCTGTTAAACCATTGTAAGTGGATTAATCTAGCACTCTCGGACAGTCAGGTTATGGTGCCTAGACTGCACTTAAAATAGAATAGTAACAAACCAAATGTGAAAACAGGCAAACTGCAAAGAGAATAATGAAATATCCTGATGGGAAGTGTCTGCAGGAAAAGAGAAGCAAAAAATGAAATCCATATTTGACCAGAAGCAATTCATTTATTTCAATAAACCATACTGTGAGACAAAAAAGTAAAAAGAGCTTTATTTCAAGTTCTTTTTGATTGATGCCAGCTGCAATGAACAGATTCAGGTGTAACAAATCATTCAGAATTGTAAGCTTTTTATTTTGCCAAGACCCTGACAAATTATGTACTATTCCCTAATTAACTGATTAGGATGATTTGTCTTCGCGTGCATTTGGATTTGAATGTATTTCAGCAGACGGACTTGAGCGGCGTTGTTTGAACTTCTTAACACTCTGTCTATGTAACAGCAGTTTTTAATCTTCTCTGCCATTGTGGAAAGCTAAAATGCAAATGTTGTCATTGCAAATTTCCAGCCCAGACAGGGACATCTTTATTAGAATTATGGGATACGTAGTAGAAGACACTAACAACCACGGATTTTCCATAGCGGTGACTGTGTAGAAATGCAGATTAGGTAAAATTAAATTGAAAATATAGAAAGTGAAAGGGATGGTAAAAAAACCAAAACCAATCTATAGGTGGAGCGCTCTAAGTGAATAAACTCACCCCACTCTTGGTCTATGTAAAATGACCTATACGTGGGGATAAAATGGACAATAATATGGTGTAGTATATTGTAAATATTGTTGAAATTAATAGTGGAGAAAATAGAACCACTCACATGGTTCTGAGCCTTAACAGGACAGGCTCAGATCTCTCAAGCTGGCGTGTTTTAGGGTCACACGGAACCTATATGCAGGCAGGGAACTCTTGATACCTTCAATGGATGGAAACCAAAATATAGTGCAGTATATCAGCATAAATGTGATTACCAAGAAGTTGAAAATTGCTCACCTGGTTCAGAGCCTAAATCCTGGCTCTGAATGTATAACTTTATGTGTCAAAAAGGGGACACAAAACCCTTTAGGATAAATAGCAGGAACACAGGATACTGGAGTAAACAATGGATTGTAGGAAAAACAATTTATTGTAAAATATAGACTAGCTATATCGAAAATAAAAACTATATAAAAATACAGCATAAAAGAAATCCTTAGTCCTGTTGCTCCTCCGAGACGCGTTTCGCCCAGCGGCTTTTTCAATCGGTGTATTCATCTGTGTTCCGGTTTTCTTTTTATATCTTCAAAAAGGCCTCCCTTGATTGCGGATGATCGGCGGCTGTATTGCGTAACGTCATTTCCGCTTACATCATCATCCAAAGCGGTCGCATTTCAGTTAGTTCGTGCACTTATGAGTCTTTAGTCGCCATCTTGTTTGAGGGCGAAATGCGATCTTTATATGTACATCAAGAGTCTCTCACATAGAGACATCATAAAATATGAAGATAAATAGATATAAATAAGAAGGTTATTTGTATGAGACATTAGTGTAATATATAGCAGTATTTAAATAAACTTTATGCCTCTAACGATATCCCACTACAATAATTGTAAGCGCCTGTATACACATTGTTCCCTTTTTTTGTGTTAAATTGAAAATAAATTGAGAGTGTTTGTGTTGTTTTTTTTAATGTTTTTACTTGGGAGAAAAGTGCCAAGAAAAAAATACAAGAATCTTTAAGGTCAAGGAAAACCACTTTATATTTATTAGTATCATTTATTAGGGGACGTGTATGATGACAAATTCTGGGGGTCAGAGTTTGACATAACTCTGAGACAAATTGAGGAAGTAGTACTACAAGTATATGGAGAATAGTTTGGATATATGTGGGGAAAAATTATGTTACAACAAATTCAATACAGGATAGAATTGTAGTGGAGTATTTGGGTATAACTTTGGAAATGCAAACAAGGTTGTAGAATGAAAATCAATAGCATTTGTGTTGTGTGGAACTGGCAGGGACACAGGATACTGATGCCAAGGTAGGAGGAACATAAGAGTGATGTCTCTGGATAAAAGGCATCAAATGTGTGCTACGAAAGGAAATTATATTTAATAATGGGGAGTAGGGGCATGAATTGCGACAGTGGGCTTCTTTGATGTGGGTGACAGCTTTCAAAAATAGCAGAGGAGAAGGGGCATATGACTGGAGGCAAGGGAAATAAAATGATTGTGAAAAAGAGGAATTAGATCAGTGGAGGGGCATGATATGAAAGGTTGTGGGGATTAAATGGAATAAGAGAGAAATAAAGGGCACAGTGTAGGTGATGGTATGCAATCAGTTAATAACTAGAGTAGAGAGGTATTATGAAGAATGAGGGGCATATCAGAGGTAGAGCTTAAGATTGATGATAAAATACACAAAATGGCAACATAAGATGAGCATGAGATAGGTAACCAATGGTATTATGGGAGTGAAAATGTGCATGAAATGGATGTTGTGTGGATGGGCATTAAACAAGTGCCTTGACATGATGGGAAATAAGCTGAACCAAATGCAGAAAGGGTACATTAAATTAGGTCACTGATGATATTATTATTATTTATAAAATGCTAGACATATGCAAATTGTTTTGGTCCGAATGTGAATTCGGACAGATTTCGGGGAATTCGGACATTCAGATGCTTCCGAATATCTGAAGTCCCGAGTTGCCAAAGTCCCGAATTTCGGAAATGCCGAACCGAACCGAATGGCCGAAGCGCTTCGGATTTCTGAAAAGTGGCAAAAAAAAAGAGAGTGACGGAAAATTACGTGAATGATGACAGGGTTAGGGTTAAGGTAGGGTTAGGGTAGGGTTAGGGGTATGGGTAGGGTAGGGGAAGGGTTAGGGAGCCCTACAGATTTTCCGAATTGCCGAAGTCTTCAATTGCCAAACCGAAGTCCCGAATTGCCGAAGTCCCAAATTGACAAAGTGCCAAACCAAAGTGCAGCAGTCCCGAATTTGCTGAAGTGCCACAATTTTTTTACTACCCGAATTTCTGAACCAAACTTTTGGATCATGCACATCCCTATAAAATGCCAATGAATTCTGCAGTACACTATGTAACAAAATGAGTTGGTAGAAAGAAGCACATTTTTCTTTTACAGTACATATTCACATCTCTGTGGTCTATTGATTTATGTCAAGATTGTTTTGGTGACAATAACAGTCATTTTATAGATATGTATTTAGTATAGAAAGTTATGCATTATTTTGCATTATTAAGACCAGGTTAAATAATACTGATTACGAACAAACTGAGAGTAGGCAGAGGATTTACAAAATTTAGGCAAAAATATCAGTTAAAATAAAATTTAATTGAACAGGTTTTCCAAGGTTGCCATTGTTAGGAAAATGTTAGCAAATCCCTTACCAACTCACTAGCTAATAAACAAATACATAAAGAATGTAGAAAACTTCCGGGTTCGTGTGCTGTATAAAAAAACTTCCAGGTTCGTGTGCTGTATATGTGAAAGTGGATTCCTGGGTTCTGAAAATGTGTGGCATACGTAGTATATTTACCTTTTATTTATTTATTTATTTATTTTTTACATATGATTATAATTTATCACAAAATATTATACCAGGAAACAAAGTTACTTATACGCGTTAGCCTCCAGCTGTATTCTCATTGGCTGGATACATATTATGTTCCAAATAGGTATATGGGAATTCCATACATGTATCAACTGTAATTTCCATATTGGTCACACTTATCACCATGCCACCATGCAATTGTCAAAAATATACATAACATTGTAAACTCATTTGGGTAGAGCCTTCTTCATTTTTTGTCTCTGGAAGAATTGTTTTGAATATTTTTTTTTTTTTGTCAAATATCCCCATTCTATAAAAGCAATGCAGAAAATGTTGGTGCTATATAAATGTTAATAATAATAATAATAATAATAATAATAATAATAATAATCTTACCTTTATCTTAGCTACTAACTCACACCAAGCAGTAGCAGCAGATATAGCCTGTCCCAGACCATGTAGAAAATGAGGAGCTTTTTAGTCTGGTCTTATCTTATCTTATCTTATCTTATTAACTCATGTCCAGCACAGAGTGTACTGTTTGGGGTTATTACATAAACACCAAAACTGTAGCAAAATACAATAGAAATGGCAAAATGTAGGCTAATATATTTAAGCTGCATTTTAGCTGAGTTGTCAAATTTTATTATTAAATATTTTACAAACTGAAAATTTTAACCTAAATTTTGCCATTTTTAATTTCAGTTTGCTGCAATGCAGAGTCTAGTTATGTGTTTCAGAAGACGTAACTCTTTGGCCATACATTCTCTGATATTCACTAACTCATTTTTCTGGTTGGCTCCCATCAGTTCATCTGATCTGAATCCTTCCCAATACCCCTCTCTCTTCCTCCCTGTGCTTCTTCCATCCTGATTCTTACCTCCTCTAGCCATAACTGTTTTGTTGAGGAACATCAACACCATAACTTAATTTATTTTTCTATAAAGTGTTCTATGTAACCTTGCTATACTTGAATGTTCAATCACATACTGTTATTGTTGTTTAGTCTAACATGATTTATGCTCTTTATTATTATACATAACAATATTGCAACTCAATGACTGTTATCAAAATTTAATTTTCACCCATTGTATAGTTTGTTAATTTGTATAACATGCTCTGTATATGTGTGTATGTATGTGTATATATATATATATGTAACGGGGTTTTGGGGGTGCCCCCTAGTGTCTTTGGGGTCCCCAAACCTAGTTAACTCACTATGCCTGACAGGCGGATCCTGAGCCTCCGCTATCTGGGAGCTGGGGTACATGTCTGCGGCAGTGCCTCCACCCAGTGGAGCATCCGGGGTAGGGATGTGGGGTCCCACTGGGAACATACTTGGTGCAATGAGACTGACACAGTCTAACTGGGACTAACTTTATATGGTAAGTAGCAATTGAACCAACATACATAGGAAAATACAATAGAGTAACACAGATAACAATGCAAATGGGGATTTTCCTCACTCACCCACCAGCACACCTGCGCCCCACCCCCTTATCTTCGCCCTAGCGGCCGTTGGTGCACATAGGAGAGTTGGGGCCCTTATAAGTCCTGCTTCACAGGGTCACTGAAGCAGCCTCAGATGTGTAATGTCCGTCACGGGACCTCAGAGTCTTTACTGTGAGTGAGGAGACAGGTGCCCTGTGGCGATACAGGGAGAGGCTTGGCTTACCCTCACAACACGATTAACCAGTCAGTCAGCAGCAGTCTCCTCTCACTGGATTCGCCAGACGTCTGGACTCAGTGCTTGTCTTCTTTCCTTTCCTGCAGGTCCCTCTCTCAGCTGGTGTGATCTTGGGTGAAACAAGTTCTCTCAGCCAGGCCCTATCTCTGTGCTACAGTCTCTCACATGTCCTCTCTCTGGCTCAGCATGTGGTCACTCTTAGAATCCTCCTCCCTCAGAGCTGTGCAGGAAGTCCTGACAGGCCCTGCGATGATGCCACACTCCTCTCTTGATTTCAGCAAGTCATGTGATCAAAGCTCAATGTTTTATTAACAGCATACTGAGTCCATGTGCCATCTACTGGGCATTTCAGATAATGCAGCCTGTGTAACTTCACGGGCTACATGCTCCCCCTTGAAAATACTTGCCTTCCACTGGCAAGTCCTAGCCAGGGAGCTTAACAAAAATTCAACAGAAAAAGGTTTAGCATACCTACAGTACAGTTCGCACAGTAACATCCTAGCTAGCTAGTTATTTAGGGTAAACAGTCACTAACATTTACCACTTCAGCTAGTGCATGTAGGAAAGTGGCCATTTTAAATGCTTGTGTCAGCGGGGCATAACTGGGCTCTCCTATATTATCATAAACTAGGGCCCTAGGGGGTTGCCGCACTCTGGTGCTGTGTCTCAGTTCTCGCTGGGGGAGAGGATCTTGGGACATCAACTGTGGAACTTCGACTCCTGCCCTCGAAGTAGAGTTTTTAAGGGAAGTTCCAGGCACAAAACAGGGACTTTCTGGATTCAACCTTGGAGAACTTTGTGACCCAGGAGAGGTTCCGGGACTTTGTGAAACCACAGGAGTTAAAGGAGGCAATTGTTGTGTTTCTTCAGCGGGTGATGACCACCACTGATCCTCTGCACTGGGAGTTCCCGGGGTCTCCTCTGCCCCATTTCCAGGACTCTCTGCTGGGGTTTCCTCCAGTTCTTCACTACTCTCTTCCTCTTCATCAGTATACACAACTGGAAGCAGATGGTTTCTATGCCAAGCCTTTATTCGGCCCTCCGGGCCCCGAATGTTGTACACTGGCAGTCCTTCCAGTTTGGACACAACCTCAAACAGGGTATCTTTCCATCTGTCAGCCAGTTTGTGTTTTCCAGGCACACCTAGATTCCGGAGAAGAACTTTATCCCCTGCTTGAATCTCCCGATATCTCACCTTAGCATCATATCTTCTTTTGTTCCGTTCTTCCATTTTTGCTGCAGCTTGGGTGGCCAACTCGTAGGCCCGACGAAGGTTTTGTTTGAGGTTCCTCACATATTGAAAGTGTGAAGTTGAATCTGTTCCATCAGGAGACACTCCCAACCGGACATCTATCGGCAATCGAGCTTCTCTTCCGAACATTAAGAAATAGGGTGAGAACCCTGTAGATTCATGCCTTGTACAGTTGTATGCGTGGACCATGGTTTCCACATGTTTACTCCAAGACCGCTTCTCGATTTGCTTGAGAGTCCCTAGCATATCTAGGAGGGTCCTATTGAAACGTTCTGGCTGTGCATCACCCTCCGGATGATAAGGTGTGGTTCTGGACTTCTGCACCTGCAACATGCCTAACAGCTCCTTTATCAACTTACTCTCAAAGTCTCTACCTTGATCAGAGTGTAGCCGATTGGGTAGTCCATAGTGAATAAAATACTTCTGCCAAAGGACTTTGGCTACAGTCACAGCCTTTTGGTCTTTAGTGGGGAAAGCTTGAGCATATCTGGTGAAGTGGTCCGTTACCACCAGCACATTTCCAATTCCCGCTGTATCGTCCTCAATGCAGAGATAGTCCATGCACACAAGATCCATGGGTCCCGTACTTTTCAGATGACCCATAGGGGCAGCTCTCACAGGCAGGGTCTTCCTCTGGATACACCTCCTGCATGTCTTTACATGTTGCTCGACATGTTCCCTCATGCGAGGCCAATAGAACCGATCTTGTACTAGGCCATAGGTCTTGTCCACCCCGAGATGCCCATGTTGATCGTGGAGAGCTCTCAGGACCATGCCACGGTATCGGTGCGGTAGTACCAATTGTTTTCTGTCAGGGTGATCATGATACTTCACGACCCTATAGAGTACTCCATCTTCGAGATGTAGTCGGCTCCATTCTCTTCGGTATAATTCTCTTTGATTCACAGGTAGAGAAGTCAGCAATTTAGGATTCTTAGTCTTTATTGCTCTGATAACTATCCCAATATACCAGTCCTGCGCTTGAGCCTTCCTCTTGTCTTCTGTGGTTATACTGGACCACTGTTGAAGCATGACTGGAGCATGGAACACCTCAGGCACAGCTTCGGGAGAGTGGCTAATGGAGTCTATCCCTCTTAGCTCGGCAAATTCTTCTTGACTCTCGGCCACCACATACATCTGACAAAAGGCTCCTACCCCCGGCCCAGGGATCTCTTCCCACTCCTCTTCTTCTTGGTGAGGGGGGAGTCTAGGTCTGCGGGACAGGGCATCTGCGCTGACATTCTTGGGCCCAGGCTTGTACTTCAGGCTGAAACTGTAGTTTGACAAGGCAGCCAACCACCTATGTCCTGTAGCATCCAGCTTAGCTGTAGTCTGGATGTAGGTAAGTGGATTGTTGTCAGTCCTTACTTCGAATGTTGCCCCATACAAATAGTCATGCAGCTTATCCACGATGGCCCACTTGAGTGCCAGAAATTCCAATTTATGGACTGGATAGTTCTTCTCTGCACCTGTAAGACTCCTACTTATGTAAGCCACCGGCCTCAATCCTGCTGGATAACTTTGGTGCAGTACACCCCCTAGGCCTTCCATACTGGCATCCACATGGAGGATATATGGTTTCTCAGGGTCTGCATAGGCTAAGACAGGAGCTTCTGTAAGTCTCTTCTTCAGCGTCAGAAAGGCATCTTCACATCCTGAAGTCCATTTCTCTCCAAAGGGGTCTTTAGGATATGGTGCCTTAACACCCTTTACGTCAGAGATAATCTTAAGCAGGTCATGTAACTCTCGAGCAATCTTTGAGTAGTCTTTCACGAACCTTCGGTAGTAACCACAGAATCCGAGAAAGGACCGCAACTCACCGATGTTATTTGGTCTTGGCCAATTCAGCACTGCTTCAATTTTAGCAGGATCTGTGGCTACTCCTTCAGCGGAGACTATGTGCCCCACATAAGTGACAGAGTTCTGGGCAAATCGGCATTTGTCCACTGATAGCTTCAGGCCTTCAGCTTGAAGTCGATCCAACACCTTTAGCAATCTTTGTTCATGCTCCTCTGGTGTCTTCCCGAAAACAATTAGGTCATCTAGATACACTAGACACTCTTTGGGATTCATATCCCCCACAGTTTTCTCCATCAGCCTCTGAAAAGTAGCAGGAGCTCCTGTGACTCCCTGTGGCATTCTGGTGAACTGGAAGAACCCCAAAGGGCAGATGAAAGCTGTCTTTTCCTGATCTTCCTTCTTCATGGGTACCTGATAATATCCAGACCTCAAGTCAAGCACACTGAACCACTGGCTGCCAGATAGGGCGTTCAGAAGATCTTCTATCCGGGGCAAGGTGTACTGGTCTGGCACAGTCCTCTTGTTCAGAGTACGGTAGTCCACACATAGCCGAACTGAACCATTCTTTTTCCTCACTACCACAATAGGTGAGGCATAGGGGCTCCGGGACTCTGTGATGATGCCTGCTCCTTCCATCTGCTGGAGTATGTCCCGGACATCTTCCACATCTCGAGGGGGTATTCTTCTTGACCTTTCTCTGAAAGGAGTAGGATCAGCAAGTCTTATAGCATGGGTGGCACTCTTAGAACACCCCACGTCCATCTCTGCTCTGGAGAACACTCCCTCTCGGGTGGCCAGTTTTGAACGAAGGCTGTCTTTCCACTGCTGTGGTAGGGGAGAATCTTCTAGATCAAAATCTAAAGGTGCTTTCACATGATCCGTCTGTTCTGCACTCACAGACATGATGGACGAAACTTGATCTAAAAGGTGTATTACACCAATCTTCTGATGACGATCAATCCGGATTTCCGTGGGGGTTAAATTCTGTACCATCACAGGAAAACTCCGACACCACCTTTTTCGCCAATCTTTTATCTCAGGTATGAGAGTCCACCCCTTCTTCTGATCCTCTTCAGGCAGAGACTCAATAAGGTATTGTCCAGTTCCCCCCAACATTTCATGGTGCATTGAGGCTATGGCTCGTAAGGTTTTGGTCTCACCAGGCTTCACAAATGCAGGTTCTGTTCCTGAATAGTGGCACAACCCTGGTTTTGTTGCAAGGGCTAGTCGTCGACACTCTTTTCCTAGGACAGGGCTGACCTCCATCAGTCGGTCTAAGGAGACATCTCCCACTTCTGTCAGATAGGCCCTGAATACATCCTGTACCATCTTTGCATTAGTACCCAATATTATTGGGGCACACACTTTCTTGGCTGCAGGGCATATCAAAGCTTCCAGCTCCATAGGACATATCATCCCGGTATTTAACTGGGGAATAGTTATGGTCACTTTTATGCATCCCTCCACAGGTTGAGCTTGAGACCCAACGCCCCATAGCTGAAACTCTCCTGCAGGTTCCATAGGAATGTGTTTCAAATGACGTTCATAGAAGTCTCTGTAGATAATGGTGACTTGAGAACCTGTATCTAGCAATGCTGAAGCATGAATTCCTTCCACTTGCACGTGTATCAAAGATTTAGGCCCAATCTTGGCCCCTACAGATAGACTATATGTAGGCCGGGTCTTCCTTCGCTTGTAAGACCTGGTCATTTGAGTCTCCCCGAGCTCGGTTGCCAGCACCCCCACATCCACCTCCATGGAATCCGCAGGGCACTCCCGCTGAAAATGCCCTGACTTTCCACATTTAAAGCAGTTCCCTCGGCGGGGTGAATCCTCAGGAAACAGTTTTTTCTGAGTCTTCCTGTGTTGCCCCCCACTTCCAGGGGGAAGATCTGCTCTCTCTGGTGGTGATTTGCATAAAAGCTCCAATTCAGCCACCTTCTTCCTAAGAGCTGACAGTTCTGTATTCTCTTTCTCCTTCTGTAGGGGTGGACACATCTGGTCTTCCAATCTCCTGGCTGTATTTATTAATGTGGAATAAGGCAGAACTTTATCATCCAACTTGGCTCTCAGCAGAATCATAACTGGATTACTGGTCAAACCACCTCTCTGAATTTGCTTAGATAGCCGAGCATCCAACTCAGAGGCAGTGACTGCTCCTTTATGGAATAACTTTCCAAGCGATAGCTGTAACCGGTTGATATAGTCAGTGGCTTTTTCGTGCTCCTTCTGCTTAGTGGCTAGGAACTTGACCAACAGATCATCCAAATCTTCTGATTTCCCATAAGCATCCTGTAAAACTTGTAGATAGTCGTGCGCAGTAGCTTGCCCATTTACTCCCTTGTACAGTCTTATCATGTCTGTAGCGGGAAAACGAAGACTCTCCACCAACCGCTGTTTCTTTATGGTATCCGTACAAGACCATTCCTCCAACAACTGCATAGCATTATCCTTCCAGACCTCAAAAGGCTCTTCTCCTGCAGGAACAGGCTGATTCCCAGAAAACACCTTTAGTTTGCGGTAACTATGGGTGTGGTTTGCCGTCACTATGGCTTCTGAGAGTTTCTGTAGTATGTCCGATACATCACTACCTCCTGTAGGCAGGGTGTGTACTTCAGGGTTGTCTGGTTTCAGTAATGCTGTAGATGGATGAGATTCTGCTTTAGGAGTAATCATCCCCTGTCCTCTAGGAGGATGGGCAGCTTGTTTAGGAATGGCTCCGGCCTTTCCGGAGATGGGGGTCAGGAGCTTAGAATAATTTTCTGTGACATAATCTTTCCGTTCTAATTTAAAGGGTTGTTGCAGTGAGACCCTTTCTTTCTTATCAAGGAGAGCGTACACTAAGGAGCATCCTCCATCCGGGGCTCCATGTAAATAAATGTTGGTAGGCATCTCATGGTCTCCCAAGCCCGTATGACAATATATTAACATGTAAGTTTGGCCTTCAGAATCCTGCAGGATATCTCTGATGGTCGCCATTTCTATTCCCAGTCGAATTTCTATACACAAGATGACGTGATTCATCTCACAGCAGGATGGGACTTTGCATAACATCACAGCTTGCTGTAATGGTACATTTCTTTGCTGGGCCCACTGTTTCACAAAGGAGGGAGTGGCCTGAGGACTTAACCTATTCTCACTGGTTGTACCCCAATACATCTCAGCAGTGCCTCCATCTGTAACGGGGTTTTGGGGGTGCCCCCTAGTGTCTTTGGGGTCCCCAAACCTAGTTAACTCACTATGCCTGACAGGCGGATCCTGAGCCTCCGCTATCTGGGAGCTGGGGTACATGTCTGCGGCAGTGCCTCCACCCAGTGGAGCATCCGGGGTAGGGATGTGGGGTCCCACTGGGAACATACTTGGTGCAATGAGACTGACACAGTCTAACTGGGACTAACTTTATATGGTAAGTAGCAATTGAACCAACATACATAGGAAAATACAATAGAGTAACACAGATAACAATGCAAATGGGGATTTTCCTCACTCACCCACCAGCACACCTGCGCCCCACCCCCTTATCTTCGCCCTAGCGGCCGTTGGTGCACATAGGAGAGTTGGGGCCCTTATAAGTCCTGCTTCACAGGGTCACTGAAGCAGCCTCAGATGTGTAATGTCCGTCACGGGACCTCAGAGTCTTTACTGTGAGTGAGGAGACAGGTGCCCTGTGGCGATACAGGGAGAGGCTTGGCTTACCCTCACAACACGATTAACCAGTCAGTCAGCAGCAGTCTCCTCTCACTGGATTCGCCAGACGTCTGGACTCAGTGCTTGTCTTCTTTCCTTTCCTGCAGGTCCCTCTCTCAGCTGGTGTGATCTTGGGTGAAACAAGTTCTCTCAGCCAGGCCCTATCTCTGTGCTACAGTCTCTCACATGTCCTCTCTCTGGCTCAGCATGTGGTCACTCTTAGAATCCTCCTCCCTCAGAGCTGTGCAGGAAGTCCTGACAGGCCCTGCGATGATGCCACACTCCTCTCTTGATTTCAGCAAGTCATGTGATCAAAGCTCAATGTTTTATTAACAGCATACTGAGTCCATGTGCCATCTACTGGGCATTTCAGATAATGCAGCCTGTGTAACTTCACGGGCTACATATATATATATATATATATATATATATATATATATATATATATATAGAGAGAGAGAGAGAGAGAGAGAGAGAGAGAGAGAGACATATATACACCCTGTTCCAAATTATTATGCAAATTCTATTTAAGTGTCATAAAGAAAAAAGGTTTTCAGTTTAACTCATGGATGGCATTGTGTCTCAGGGCTCTTTTGATCACTGAAAACAATCTCGGACACCTGTGATAATTATATTGCCCAATTTAAGGAAAAACTACTAAAGGAGGGTGTTCCACATTATTAGGCAGAGCACCATTTTCATGCAATATGGGGAAGAAAAAGGATATTTCTGCTGCTGAAAAGAGTGAAATAGTTCAATGCCTTGGATGAGGTATAAAAACATTAGATATTTACGAAAACTTAAGCGTGATCATCGTACTATTAAGAGATTTGTGGCTGATTCAGAGCACAGACGGGTTCGTGAAGATAAAGGCAAATTGAGGAAGATTTCTGCCAGATCCATGCATCGGATCAAGAGAGCAGCTGCTAAAATACCATTACATAGCAGCAAACAGATATTTAAAGCTGCTGGTGCCTCTGGAATCCCACAGACATCAAGGTGTAGAGTCCTCCAGAGTCTTGCAACTGTGCATAAACCTTCTATTCGGCCACCACTAACCAAGAAACGGCTGCATTGGGCAGAAAAATACATGAAGACTAATTTTCAAACAGTCCTGTTCACTGATGAGTGCTGTGCAACCCTGGATGGTCCAGATGGATGGAGTAGTGGATGGTTGGTGGACGGTCACCCTGTTCCAACAAGACTGTGACGTCAGCAAGGCGGTGGTGGAGTCATGTTTTGGGCCGGAATCATGGGAAGAGAGCTGGTCGGCCCCTTTAGGGTCCCGAAAGTGTAAAGATGACCTCTGCAAAGTATGTGGAGTTTCTGACTGACCACTTTCTTCCCTGGTACAGAAGGAAGAACTATGCTTACCGTAATAAAATCATCTTCATGCATGACAATGCACCATCTCATGCTGCAAAGAATACCTCTGCATCAATGGCTGCTATGGGGATAAAAGGAGAGAAAGTCATGGTGTGGCCTCCAAGCTCGCCTAACCTCAATCCTATTGAGAACCTTTGGAGCATCCTCAAGCAAAAGATCTATGAGGGTGGGAGACAGTTTACATCCAAACAGCAGCTCTGGGAGGCTATTCTGACATCTTGCAAACAAATTCAAACAGAAACTGTCCAAAAACTCACAAGTTCAATGGATGCAAGACTTGTGAAGCTGCTATCAAATAAGGGGTCCTATGTTATGTTTTGAAACTTACTGTGCGTAATAATTTGGAACAGTGCATTGTAAGTTTTTTATGTTTAAAAAAAATAAAAAAATAAACCTGTTATCATTAGGAGGTTTGTTCAATAAAATTTGAATTGTACTCTTAATAGTTGATAACATGACAATTATGCTGACTGTTATTTACATCAATTATTTAGGTAAATTAGAAAAATATAATTTGCATAATAATTTGGAACAGGGTGTATATTATCTCTCTACCTCTCTCTGTCATTGTCTCTAGAGATAGGGAAAGAGAGACAGGGATAATTATTGTTATGATTATATACAGATGACATTTCTATCATAGTTCCTGCATTTCTTCTTTAAATTGCTCTCCAATGAGTAACATTCATCATTTCTTTTTAACATATATTTTGTTTTCCTTCTAGTATAAAGAACGTAACTCCAAAAGTAGGCGACAGTGAAACCCGTAAAGCCATTCGCCGTGCCTTTGATGTTTGGCAGAATGTAACCCCACTGACATTTGAAGAGATTCCATATAATGAATTGGAAAATGGGAAAAGGGAAGTGGACATTACGATCATTTTTGCCTCTGGATTTCATGGGGACAGTTCTCCGTTTGATGGAGAGGGGGGATTTTTAGCACATGCTTACTTTCCAGGACCTGGAATAGGGGGAGATACGCACTTTGATTCGGATGAGCCATGGACTTTAGGAAATCCTAATCATGATGGTAAGATCAATTTCTGATATCTCTGCTCTAAGCTGAAAGGGACACTCCACTACGCCCCACCATCACTGTTTAGTAGATACACCCCCCCAAAAAAATATGCATGCCTTTAATCATGCATTTTTACTGGGGGGCTAAATTTAAAAACAGCTTGTAAAAGCTGCAGATATTTACAAAGAACAAAACACTTTCTCACATGTCAGCTAAAGTTCAAGAGAAAAGTGTTTCAGCTCTTGAGAAACAGTGTCTGTTAAGCTAATGGTGTCTGTTTATTCATTTTTGTGGTGATACAGAAATTGTGAACAGGGCACACGTCAACCAATGGATATGCTGACCACTTCCTATTGGTTCATGACAATTAGGCATTTTGTCATTATAAGCCATACAATTGTCCTGAATACAACATTCTTCAATGTATTACTTTCCAGCAAGAGAGTTTGCATACATAGCTTTTGTGATACTTAAATGTACAATTCATAAGATGTATAGAGCCTGTGTAGTTAAACTGACAGAATCTTTATTTATGTTTCATTCTTCTTCTTCTTTGTGTGTTATTCAAATCTGTATTCTATATTATTTTTCAGTTGATATGCATATAAAATTGTTGCATGCCTGGTGTATAACAAAAATGAATCAGGCATTTTATTATTGTCAATGTGAAAAAGAATGAAAAAGGAAGCACTATATAATATAGTTTTGTTTTGTTTTTTCATTGAGCATCTGCCATACAATCTGTTGAAAATCAAATGACATATGTTTGATTGGAACTTCCAACAGAATTATCTTCATATTATACAAACAATAGAAAGCTCTCATGTACAATTTCTCCATATTGCCAATACATTTCTTCTTCAACCCCCCTTTTTATTGTAAGAGTCCTCAAGAAGGTTTAGTTTTGCTGCTTAATGTCCCAAATCGGAGGAATAGGGCCTTTGCTACATGGGAAAAAGACAAGGGAATTTAGTCCTTATATTTGTTTATTATTCAAACCTCCGTTTTTTTGTTTAATCGTTGCATAATTTGTAATTACATAATTGATAGAATCAGTAGAAAGGGTTATTGGAAAATCTGCAATCGAAGGTGGTATTTATCTTTCAACTTGTGGCTAACAATGAAAAGGTGTTAAAGGAACACTATAGGGTCAGGAACACAAACATGTATTCCTGACCCTATAGTGTTAACACCACCATCTAGCCCCCCTGGGCCACTCATGCCTCCATAAATATAGTAAAAATCTTACTGTATTCAAACCTGAAGCTGTAACTCTGCATGCTGTTTGCCTAAAAATAAAAAAAAAATTAAAAAAAAAGCAGTCTGCTGACATCATCAGAATTGGTAGCCTGATCCAATCACAGTGCTTCCCTATAGGATTGGCTGAGACTAACAAAGTTGCAGATCAGGGGCAGAGCCAGCATGATTCAAACACAGCCCTGGCCAATCAGCATCTCATCATAGAGATGAATTGAATCAATGAATCTCTATGAGGAAAGTTCAGTGTCTGCACGTAGAGGGAGGAGACACAGTGCTGCCCTGTGCTCTGCTGACAGCAGATCTGAGTGGACTGAGGAGTTTTATCCCTCAACTCAGAAGTCCCTCTGGTGGCATTCTGAGTGACTGCAACTGGAGGTGTCTCAGAAAATACAGTGTTTACATGAGAAAGGTTGCAGGGAGCTATAGTTCTCACCTGGACAACCTCATTAAGCTGAAGTTGTTCAGGTGACTATAGTGTACCTTTAAAACCATACCAAGGGCCTTTCAGGACCCCATTGTGGTCTCAAGCCCAGATCAGCCCCTTTAGCAATGCCGCTGGTAAACCCCCACCCTCCCTAAAATTTTAAATGCAAAATGCCAAAATGTTTTTGAGGATTGTCTATAGGCGCAGTTAGTGAATTGGGCAATGTCAGTTATATTTATGAGTGAATGTATGACCCATTTATATAATCAGGTATGCAATTTAGAACATGGTTCCAAAATTAATCATATCTGAAAAACTACTAAAGGTTTAAAAGGACTATATTAACCTGTTATTCAAAAACATAGAGATATAGAGGCAGGGATTGTTGGAGCAGGTAAACACCACTTGTCTTACCTGGTCTGCCATTAATAAACTCTCACATTGATAGTTTTTGTTTGATTAAATTATAATTAATATTTATAAAGTGCCAACAAATTCCACAGCGCTAGTCGTATATATATCCCAAGTATCCATACTACTTCTGAGATCCTACAAGTAAAATAGGGAGGGTTCAAGAAAGAATGGAAAATTCTATATAGATTTACACCAATGGCACAAAATATAGCATGACCTTTACTATACCAAAATCAATTGTTAATCCATGGGTTCTCGCATGGGGGAGAAATATCATTTATTTGTTTGGATTTTAAAGGTCTGCTATAGTTTTTGCAAAACAAATCTATAATGTGCTGGAGGGATTAGACTGCGAAACCGGAATAAACTATTATCCATTGGAAGTCACAATGAACTAAATTGAAGACTTTTAATGTCACCGTTTCATGCCTGGTTACAGTCTGTTGCTTTTTAATTGCTTGGCTCTCACGATGTGCTGACAACTTTTGCTCTCAGTGGATTGGATACTCACATTCATTCCTTCCTTAACAACTAACACATTTTATGTTGATGAAAGATAGCAAGTACAGTTTAATTACTTGATTGCCAATCATCCGAACACTGGTAATTACCTTGAGGTTTTAAGGGCAGTTTTTTGATTACAAGTATTGCAGTTCATTCACATGAGTATAAGTTCCGATCTCTTTACCCCAGCTGTTAAATTCATGTCGAAGGTTTTTTTTTTTTAAATTTATTATGTGAATATTAATTTATTACTGATGTAAAAATCTATTTAATTCCTTTCATTAATTGTTCTTTATGTATTCAAGCATCTGCAAAGCGGATGTAATACAGATTTTAAATTCGTTTTTGCATATAGTTTAATACAGTATCTGTATTATAACTTGACAATGAATAGGTCTGGGTATGACGTGGCTCTGATTAAAAATGGCTGCATATTGAAAGTGTTTCATGGCAAGTTAAAATGTAACTTCTTTACAAAAAAGAGGATTCTGATCTAGAACCTGTTTGACTTATTTTAAAACCTGGTCAGGAAAAAGTGGAAAGGCTCAAACACAATTGTATGAGTCTGCAACCCTGAAAATGGATAATGATTTTTGCAATGGTGCAGCAGCCTCAGACCACTTATCATCTATGACGGACAGTAATTCCACATCGACACTGGAGACACTGGAGGAATTTAGGGGTATAAAATCTGCATTGGCATGGGATATGACAATATCAGGCACAAGCATAATGTTCTATATGGAGCCAAAGGACCCTCTAGAAACCTAATGCGGAGAAGGTGTTTGTAGGAATTGGACCTATTTATTGCATAGGCTCAGAGATATGGTTCAGGTCAATACTTGACTGCGATTGTACACTAGTCCCACATCTACCGTAGATACACGTACAGCCAAATCTTGATTATTCACTACCCTTAACAGTAACCTTGGGGACTAAAAGCCCAATGGTGGTATCACTGTGCTCCTACTGGAGGTTCTCACATCGAAAGAATCTCAGGTAAACAGCCGCAAGAGGAATATTTAATCCTACAATGTAGGTATTGCCATATTTACTGAACAGTAAAAGTAATGTTTTACATGGCAGGGTAAAAACTAAATGGCCACTGCACCCAGACCGCTTTGTGTTTTTTTTTTTAAATGATAAACCACAAATACATATTATGTTGGTGAGCAGACATTCATATGCCTTAAGTAAGTGCATCAGCCTTCATATTGCTGTATAAGGGATGAAATACTGTGCTTTTTTTTTCATGCAAAAAATAAAAGCTAATTTTAACTGTTTCCATGCAGAATTGCATAGTGTAAGAATAGCATCAATAGTAACAATTACAGACTTGGCTGTACTATATCGACCTCACATTAAACAAATGCTAACTGATCCAAGTCGTTTAGTATTGTGCAGTCATCAGAACTCGTTAACTTCTTACTGCGCTATCAGTGGCTTAATGCAATATACATTACTATAAATAACTCACTGGGTAATATGACTGGAGTAATGCCACATGGTCTCAGTTAATATAGTGAGTTCTCTATGAATTAAAAGGTAACACTTAATTCAGCATAAGACAGCCAATATAGTTGGCATCGTTAGTCAAACGAAGCTGTCGCCTATTACAGCATTTCTGCAGGAATCTTCAATCATGCACTGTTATTAAAAGGAACAGAGTCATCTATGCTATATATATATTTTATTTTGTTGTTATTTTTAAAAGTACATCAAGTTGCTAATTGCATAGCCAGATTAAATACATTTTTATATAGAGCCTCAAAAGAAGGGATCTTCTTATTTTGTAGCTTTTTCTAAAGTGAATTTATACAGTTGACATCTTTAGGAGTATACTTTGGTTAGTGTTGCATATTAGAATATTTGAAAACAATTGATGGAAAGTGGAGAACGTTTCTGTACCATATACAGCAAGACAATACTGGATACATTTTAGAGTTTAGCATATGTCATTTGGAGCCAGGGCCATAAGAATTAAGCATATTTGCAAGGTGTTATAAATATAACACTCTGAAACTGAATTCTGCCTATTTATAGTATAGCCCTTTTATATTTTGATTACCACTAAAATGTCATTTTTTTTTATGGATAATGGATATTGTCATAAAATTGCCCATAAAATGACCATGTCAGACCATAGGTAGTGCTTTGTCCATCGAAGACATTAGTGCCTTGGACGCCAAGCAATTAGATGTCCAACATATACAGGGCTAATCTGGAGAATGTCCAGATATGTTTATGTAGAACTTTTTATGATGAAGACTCTTGGACGTAGTTGTCATGCACAATGTATGGCTTGTCTCCTTCCTAACTCATAAGGGTTAAAGCACATAAGGGTTTTCTTAAAAATTTGGAGGGGTTATCAAAGTAACCAGTGTGTGTTTTGGACAAATACCAGCCTTGATTTCTCACTCAATGTTCCCTTGTGTGCTTTAATGCAGTACTAAAAGACCAGGACACTGTTGTAAAATTAAAAGTCCAATTCTGGTTGTTAGAACATACAGAGTGAGATAAAGCAAAAGGCATACTGCAATCCTTTACTTGAGAAACAGAAAAGTAACTTATTCCAAGATTTTAAATCCGTTAGGTGTGCAAAAATAATATTTTGCCTGAATAATATAAATATGATTAAAAGTGACTATTTCATAAAATTAACCCAAACATATGTAGATAGTTTTTAAATAACAAGGGAACATCATGTAATATCTGGTGATAAATTAATAAGTTCTAATTGGCCCTATTCTGTCCTCACTTCCACTGGTCATTTTCACCTAAATTCTGACACCGGCCGCTGCATCTCCACAGCTATTTATGCAGAATAGAGATTAAGGAACAGCACACACATAAAAATAGAGTTTAAAATTTTATATGTTTACTACTAAAATCACATCTCGGCTAACAAATACGGGGATTCAGTTCCAGCATATGGCCATATTGTGTTAAGTGCACCAATACTGCACAGTACCCCAATATTGATGAGTCCTACACTAATTTCAACGTGGGAGACAAATTAAATAGTGCTAGTGCTAAACTAACTAAATTAGTCTGTTGTAAAAGCATTGTGAATGCATATAATGCAAACTGAATGTGATTAAAAAAAAACACAATACAAAACAATCTCATATCTCAAAACTAAACAAAGTTAAAGTCATAGCACTTTGATATAAATAATCACAATGCATATTATATCTATTCCATTCCAAATGGAATAATGACATTGCTATCCATAACCTCCTTTTATTTTTTATTTTTTTTGCAGTCTTTATTTAGATTTTTCAAACAATAGGTTACTGATATCTGCTTAGGAAACAGTACAATGTAGCATAGTTTTCAAGCCATAGATCAATGACATCAATTTAGGAATCATTATAATATAGCGATCAATATCCAGAGCGGTTACATACTGTAGTAACAAGGTTTTTGTTTGGTGTTTCGTTCTTAGACCCTATCAATCAATTATAGCCCACAAGATAGCAACATACTGTCGGGTATACATCTCAAGTTATTGGTTTAGCAGTGTGTTGCATTTGCCGTATCTACCCATCCTTCGAGGGGGTCAGCTAAGTTCCCCCTGCCCCTGTACCTTGCGTTCCCTGTGGTAAGCTATCATCTAGTCAGTATGTGAAAATAAGAGAGCACAAAAATCAATAATCAATCAACAATCAACGATAAAATAATAAACTCTCAAAGTTAATAAAAGCAGCTAAAAACACATTCTAAATTTCCCAATTTCATATAGACAATACAGAAAAAACGTGTTAGCGCTAATTGTGATAGGAACCCTCAAAAATAAAAAAAGGCACTCCACATATATTCTCAAGAAGAAAAAATACTCGTAGAAGTGTATCAATTTAAAGGTACTATCTGGATGCTATAAAACTACTGTGGTTTTAGCCAGTGGATTGTACCCCTCTACCAGCAATTAACCCCCAAAATACCAAAGAACTCTAGGACAGTTGAATGCACACTTTTTTCTTAGAATATTTGTACACATTGCCAATATGTACCATGAACAGAAGTAAGGCTTATTGGTAACTAACAGACATTGTGTTTTATATATGGCTATGAGTATTTTTTCTTCTTGAGAATATATGTGGAGTGCCCTTTTTTACTTTTGAGGGTTCCTATCACAATTAGCGCTAACACGTTTTTTCTATATTTTAGTCAGTTAGATCTTAGCATCCGTGTTGTATATAGTGGGGTGGTATGCTAGTTACGAATGAACAGATGCACTCTTCTGGGTAGGGGGGATAGCTTTCAATGCAGTGTAGCTTAACTGCTGTATCTGGGACCCTCAAGTCCAGGTTTCCTCTGTGGGTAGTGCCTCAGATCTCCCTTTGAGTGTGGCTGTTCTTGCATCATTTGTGTCACTGAGGTCGGGGTCCATGTCTCCCTACTCCGTAGTGCTCTGTTTCCGACCCCTGTGTTTGGCGTAGTGACCCGTGCCAGTGTTCCCGAGTGTGTTATTCCGATTCAGCGTGTCAGGAGTGTGTCCATCTTTGGACTTTGTCAGTGCCTCCCTGTCTGTTAATAACCCTTATGTGAGATCACTATATACCCGGTGCCCCCATCTCCTCCCAGCCAGCCCGTCCAGCCCGCCCCCTTTCATCCCAGGGTTCCCGCATGGGCCAGGGCATACAGGGCGGGGATGTTAGCATATGGTGAAGCGGGGAGGGCAGGCAGAGAATTGAGCGGGTGTGGGCGGATGCTGAGTAAACAAAGAGGCGAGAGAGGATAGAGCCAGGCCGGGATCAAAAGGTGCAAAAGAGGTGTCTCCCCTGCTCCCCCACCACCGAGCCCCATCCTTGCCAGGCCCAGGCCAGTCCAGCCCCCTCCCCCAGTCCGCGACCACGGTCCTTCTGGGGATGTAATCCACCCGTGGCATCCACGTCTGTAAGCAGCGTTCTGTGGTCCTGCATAGTGTGGCTGTGAGTGTCTCCATCCCGTATATGTCCTCCACCTTGTCCATCCAGTTCTGTAATGTTGGGGCGTCGGTGGTGCGCCACCATATCGGGATGAGAGATTTAGCTGTGTTCAGGAGGTGACTTGTGAGTGAGCGTTTGTAGACTGCCAGTGGGAATTTCGTTTGTGTAGAAGCATCAGCAGTGACTGTAGCGGCAAATCTGCTTCCATGATTTCTTTAATTGTTTTGTGTATCTGTCTCCAGTATCTTGGAGCAAGTCCACCAAATGTGTATGTTGGTTCCAACGTCCATTCCACATCTCCAGCATGTGTCGGCCGTGTCGATGTTCATATGGCTTAATCTCTCAGGTGTGTACCAGTTGGTGATAAGTTCCTAGTTCAGTTCCAGTATTTTCATACTTACCATTCCTTGATGTGCCACCGTATGGATTTTTTCCCATTGATTCTCAGTGATTGCCGTGTCCTTTCCAGCGAGCCATATATTTCAGAGGTGCCCTTGGTGTCGATGTAAGCAGCATGGCGCATAGAGCTGTAATTCCCCTCAGGAGTCGGTCCCTGGGGGTGCACAATCGTTCAAAGGGTGTCAGTTCCCTGTGTAACAGGTGTTTTCCCGGCAGTGTGTGGTAGTAGCGCTTAATCTGGTAGTATCTGAATCTCTGCAGTGTGTTATTTCTCCTTCAGGGATAAGTTTGCAGAGTTGTTTGACGCCCATGTCGGTGCACCATTGTCATAGATACATCTAATCCGTGTCTCCGAATCCCTCCATATCCCAATTCGTGAGGCCACCTCCAACCTCCGGATTGTGCATGAGGGAGGTCAGGGGGAGGTGTGCCGTGATCAGTTGGTGCGATAACCTTGTGGTTACTCACACTTTCAAGGTTGCACTTATATAGGGATGTTCACTCAGGCGTTTGTAAATCCATTCCTCTGAGTCGTTTTGACAGAGCCAGTTGAGCTCTGCTGACTCTGAGTGTACTAGACGTCCACACGAATTTCATTAGGGCCGCATTAATGAATTGGAAGAAGGCCCTTGGTATGACTACTGGTATAGTCTGGAAGAGGTATAAAAGCCTCGGCAGGAGGTTCATCTTCAAGGCGTTAATTCTACCGTACCACGATATGCAGAGTTTGTCCCACTTGACCATGTCGGTGAGTAGCGTGTGGAGAATGTGTAAGAAATTATCATAGTATAGCTTCGATTGGTCTTTCGTAAGCCAAATGCCTAGGCATTTAATTATGTCCTTACATCATTTGAAGGCAAATTGAGAGGTTAAGTGTGTGTTTTCCGCATCAGGTATCCTTGATGATTCCCTCTGGGAGTTGTGTTGCATGGTCTCTGCTCGTTTTTAACTTGGTGATGTGACACATACGTCTCTGCATTTGGAGCATCCTGGCCAGGAGGCGGCCACACTTGTTAAAGTATTCATAAAAGTGCCTACGGGATTTGCGGATAGTATAAAGTAGGCCTTGAGATAGAACCTGTCGTAGGTTCCTCTTGTTTTCCAGCAATTCTTTATATGTGCCTTCCGACAAGGTGTCCTTGTGTGCCCATTCGAGGGAGGCGATGAGCCGAACCAGCTCCACCGTTCTACGCTTTTGCTCTTTTTTGCGGTGTGTGTGCAGATGTGGATGATATGACCCCGGACTACACACTTATGTGCCTCCCACGCTATAAGTGGATCAACCTCAGGCATAATGTTTTCCTCAAAGTAGTGCCCTATGGTCAGCCTGGTCTTCTCCTCCGCCTCCATTTCTTCTAGGGTTTGCTCATTGAGTTTCCACTGCCTTTCCTTCATTTGAATAGTGGGGAGCAAATGCTGGTCAATACTTTTGAGTGGTCTGACCACGTTGCTGGGAGAATTTTGCTATGTTCTATGAGTGAGAGGAATTCTTGGCCAAGTAGGATAAAATCGAATCTGCTGTACCTTCTATGTACTGAAGAGTAAAAGGTATAATCCTTGGTATCTGGGTGGAGGACCCGCTAGCTCTCTGCTAATACCAATGTGCACATGGCGGTTAGATATGTGCATAGGCTTCTCCTGGAGAAGGAGCTGTGCCCCCTGGAGGTGTACAGTGTAGTTGATGACTCAACACACTAGGTGTGGGCGCCTGTTCCTAACCTCTTCTGTCTATGTGGGTCTCGGGTGATTGGTCCCTTATAGCCTAGCCGTCGTCTGCACTTGTGTGCGTGTTACTCAGTTCTGAGTGTGTGTTTTTATGGTTCAGTGTTGGAGTTGTCTTCCCCCAGTCGTGCTTATTACCCAGATGCGTTCCCCGCTGACAATGCAGCGCGTCCCTTGGTGCGGCCTCTGAGTGGGTGAAGGCGTGCTATGTAGAGTCGTCCATCCGTGCTTCCAGGTTTGAGAGGTCCGCCCGAAGGCCCGCTAATTCTTCGCAGACTGCAGTCTGAATTCCAGGACCAGGGTGCTGGTGTCCACCTTGGTAAGCATATTACCCGCGATCCGAGTCAGCTCAGCTTTGATCTGGGTAAGGGCTGGTTCCATGTCACTATCTTGCAAGGAGTCTCCCATACTCTCCGCGCCTGGTGATGCCGGCGGCATTTTGTCCACAGATCCAGTACCTCGCAGGTCCGATGGTGTAGAAATGTAATTGTCCAGAGTGCCCGTGCCACTGCGGGGAGATCACACTTGGGAGGTACCAGGACGTAATTGCTTCTTGTTCCGCACCATTTTTGGGGCTATTATTGTGGGATTTGGCTTAAAAAAATCAACTATGGGTTCAGAGCTCCTTTACAGTGCGACATGTGCCAAGCTCGTTCAGGCCATGCCCCCCTCATCCATAACCTTCTTAAAGGGATTCTATAGTGTAAGCAATACAAATCTTGTAACCCTTACATTCCCATAGAAAAGGATTGCTTCAATGCTTTCCTATGGGGATTTAACTGATACTGGATGTTCTCATTCAGAGCATGACAATATAGTTTTAAATTTTACAGGGCTACTAAAAATCGCCTATCTCAGCAAACAAATATGGGGATTCAGTTCCAACATGTGGTTATATCTTGTAAAGAACCATCGATCTTATGGTACTGTGGTGGGCTTTATATGATATGGCCATAAGGTAGAACTGAGTTCCCATATTTGTTGATCATATTCAAGCCCTTTTACTAAAGCTAATTCTGGTCGAATTGGTCTGACTGACCAAATTTCAACTCAATAGAATAGTATTTTACCATTCAAATTCAGTCCACATTTTTGGATTTTGTCCACAATTCATTACGCATATTCAGACAATTCATTACGCATATTCAGATATTAAACGTTCAATCCCTGGTTTATATCCTATTTATTTGAGTAGTTTCTTTCTTTCTTCTTTATTTTATTTGTTGGCTGTTCTCTAACCATCAATCATCTTTTTTTTTTGGAGTTCCATGTTTTTGGTGTGTTTCAGTGTATAACAGAGCTTAAAATTGACACTACTATGTCATTAAATTACAATACATGTTTTTCAGAAATTGGTCTGTGTAAACAAGATACATTGTTCTTTTTAACTCATTTTGAGTCAAATTTTAGTTGCATGCATTTTGAGTAGGTCACCCCAAATTTCTCAGAACAGCTGTGGCCACGGCCACAGTCCCACTTACACCCTTAAAGAAGTGTCCCTCTATGTCCATCTAAAATATTGGTAGGGTTGAAGATGTACCTTTTTACTAGTAGAGACCTTTAAGTGTTGGAGAATAATCTAAGCTATAGATGACACTGGAAGGATCCAATAATATAAAGTTTTAAATTGTTTCAGTATGTAATGTCATTATAACTCCTAATGTGCCATCTGTTTTCTGTAGGAAATGACCTATTTCTGGTTGCCGTGCATGAATTGGGTCATGCACTTGGTCTGGAACATTCCAATGATCCCACGGCAATCATGGCACCATTTTACCAGTACATGGAGACTGACAGCTTCAAACTACCTAATGATGATTTACAGGGAATCCAGAAAATCTATGGTGAGTGATTGGCTTTTAAACTTTCTGTTTATGGCATAACTGAATTTAGAATGGATTTGTCATATCGTGTGTATGTTTTAATATAGGAAAATAGTATACAGGGAGTGCAGAATTATTAGGCAAGTTGTATTTTTGAGGATTAATTTTATTATTGAACAACAACCATGTTCTCAATGAACCCAAAAAACTCATTAATATCAAAGTTGAATATTTTTGGAAGTAGTTTTTAGTTTGTTTTTAGTTATAGCTATGTTAGGGGGATATCTGTGTGTGCAGGTGACTATTACTGTGCATAATTATTAGGCAACTTAACAAAAAACAAATATATACCCATTTCAATTATTTATTATTACCAGTGAAACCAATATAACATCTCAACATTCACAAATATACATTTCTGACATTCAAAAACAAAACAAAACAAATCAGTGACCAATATAGCCACCTTTCTTTGTAAGGACACTCAAAAGCCTGCCATCCATGGATTCTGTCAGTGTTTTGATCTGTTCACCATCAACATTGCGTGCAGCAGCAACCACAGCCTCCCAGACACTGTTCAGAGAGGTGTACTGTTTTCCCTCCTTGTAAATCTCACATTTGATGATGGACCACAGGTTCTCAATGGGGTTCAGATCAGGTGAACAAGGAGGCCATGTCATTAGATTTTCTTCTTTTATACCCTTTCTTGCCAGCCACGCTGTGGAGTACTTGGACGCGTGTGATGGAGCATTGTCCTGCATGAAAATCATGTTTTTCTTGAAGGATGCAGACTTCTTCCTGTACCACTGCTTGAAGAAGGTGTCTTCCAGGAACTGGCAGTAGGACTGGGAGTTGAGCTTGACTCCATCCTCAACCCGAAAAGGCCCCACAAGCTCATCTTTGATGATACCAGCCCAAACCAGTACTCCACCTCCACCTTGCTGGCGTCTGAGTCGGACTGGAGCTCTCTGCCCTTTACCAATCCAGCCACGGGCCCATCCATCTGGCCCATCAAGACTCACTCTCATTTCATCAGTCCATAAAACCTTAGAAAAATCAGTCTTGAGATATTTCTTGGCCCAGTCTTGACGCTTCAGCTTGTGTGTCTTGTTCAGTGGTGGTCGTCTTTCAGCCTTTCTTACCTTGGCCATGTCTCTGAGTATTGCACACCTTGTGCTTTTGGGCACTCCAGTGATGTTGCAGCTCTGAAATATGGCCAAACTGGTGGCAAGTGTCATCGTGGCAGCTGCACGCTTGACTTTTCTCAGTTCATGGGCAGTTATTTTGCGCCTTGGTTTTTCCACACGCTTCTTGCGACCCTGTTGACTATTTTGAATGAAACGCTTGATTGTTCGATGATCACGCTTCAGAAGCTTTGCAATTTTAAGAGTGCTGCATCCCTCTGCAAGATATCTCACTATTTTTGACTTTTCTGAGCCTGTCAAGTCCTTCTTTTGACCCATTTTGCCAAAGGAAAGGAAGTTGCCTAATAATTATGCACACCTGATATAGGGTGTTGATGTCATTAGACCACACCCCTTCTCATTACAGAGATGCACATCACCTAATATGCTTAATTGGTAGTAGGCTTCGAGCCTATACAGCTTGGAGTAAGACAACATGCATAAAGAGGATGATGTGGTCAAAATACTCATTTGCCTAATAATTCTGCACTCCCTGTATTTTATACATAGTTTATTGTCACTATGTTTATTATTTTATTGATATTTGGATATAAAATATTAAAGTTAAGTTCAAGGGAAAAACACCGCAACCACCATCTTCCACCAAACCAGACGTGTAACTTAAAAAAAAAGTATAATAACTACACTCTTTGACAGATGACATGCCTTTAAATACAAATTAAACAATTAACAAACAAAACAAATGTTTGTAAATTATAAACTAAATTATCCAATAAAGACAAATCGCCACTGAAAACAGCATATTGGGTGACATGAAATTTAAATTAGTCTAATTCTAAAATTCCATTTACACTTGGGAACAAAAAAATATATCAATATACATGAACTAATGTTATATCTGACAAACAATAGTTTTTCTGACCTTTGGCCAATGTTACAGGACCAGTATCAAAGCAATCACAATCCAAATTTTATGAATCATTCTTTTGCTGGTAATTCCAAAATCAGAAGAATCTATCATCATACAATAGAAAATATTCCATGATTTCATCATGACTCTCACAATGTCAACATCAATCATGAGATTATTACTAAAGTAAAATGGTGAATTTGTGAGTTTTTTTTTTTTATTATATCCCATATTGACGGTTATGGACAGCCAAGTGGATTCCTTCTGCTAATAGATGACCAGTATAATTAACCCATTATGTTGTTGTTTTGCTACTAGTTGGTGCGATTGGAGGAAACGTTAAATCGTTATTTAACATTGCTTGTGGTGTTCATTTTGCTTGTGTACCAACAATATTTTTGTATAATGTTTATTTTTTAGAAAAGTGTTTTGAAATCCTTTGAGGTCTAGAATTTGCCAAGTTTTTGATGGCTATGTTAAAGGTTGATAACTACTCTTCAGCTCAATTGTCATTTATGAACTATTGGGCCATTTGTTCCAGTCCTATAATATTAAAAGTTGGAAAGATATTGTAATGGTGGGATTGTTACAGTGTCTACATAATTACAGGGCAGTTGTTAACATGACTATAAATATTGGATATGAGAACTGAGTTGGCAAAATCAAATTGGAAATATGAATAGAATTGTAGACTTGTAATTTAATACACATTACAGCAGTTCCATTCATCATCACGGATGAGTGCAAGCTACTCACCAGGCTGGCAGAAGCCATATTGTGACTGCTAAAATTAGGTTGTCTACAGCTGTTGCCCAAGCAGCCAACCACATATGCACAGAGCCATAGCTTGAGCTCTGCGAGAGGGAAGCTAGGTACATTATCTGTGCACACAAGCACAGATTTCTCCTTTGGTCAATCAAAAGGGGCAGCTATGTAGGTACAATAAATTGCTTCCATCTCCGCTAATTCTGTTTTCAAATAAAATCAATTCTTTGTTAGTGAATAGTTTTAGTGAACACCCAAGTTTGGTTGAACAATCCCATATTTAAATTTAATTATTCACGTTAAAATCTATAAGAAACAACCACCCCACTTGTACAAGCACAGATTCAATATACCATATCTGTATACCATCTTGTACCGCTGTTTAACTGTTAAGCACTGCAGGAAACACCTTTGGGGCAGGCAATGTTAAGCTACATGGATGCAAACATCTATTCTTACCTTACAGATGCATAGGTTTTAACTATTAGAATCTTTAGCATAAAATTATATCTATTCTCATGACATAACGTTACAGTTTTCACCTGTCTTTAATATAAAAAGTGCTGTCAAATTGTATGCCATACCAAGTTTAATGCTACTACCTAGCTTGCTATTGCTGTTGTGGCATTGTAAGAAAATGTTCATTGTCTTTTCGTGCACAAGAAAAATAAAGAATTAAAAAAAAAAAAAAAAAAAAATCTATAAGAAATATGAAGTTCCATGAAGACATACACAGGTCTATTCACTGGAGTGTGAGTAATTTTAAGTCGGTTTGAGAAATCCTCTGTTCAGTATTACAAAATGATTCTACCCATTTCATTTGCATGTTGGTGTTAAATGATGAAGACACCATAGTTGGTTGTGTCACAGCTCTGTACTATGGCATCACTGTATTAAAATTAACATCACCAGTTTTAGTAAGTGTCAAAATATTTATTCAAAAGTATATGCAGGTATATAAATCTATATGTTTAAAGAGCCAGGCTATTCCAGCACCAGAAGTTGAAAAAATTGTAACCCAAGAAAAATCCTAAAAGAATGAAGAGCAATCCCCAATATATATGGGAGATTATTTGTTTCGCATAACTCCGCAGAAGCTGCTCTCTAATTAGGTGATTTAGGCGACCGCCTAAGACCTTGCGCTGGCTGGGAACTCGTGACTGCCTAAATCGCCATAAGGCAGACTGACATGTCGGGTCCATGGTCCATGATAGAGGGCCCAACATTGGAAGGGACTCGGTGGCTTGCCCATTATGCCACCGGATGCGAGGACCCTCCAAGCAGTCTGCCCTGGGAGGAGAGCGCCTACTGTCTGCAGCTCCACCTGGTGTGAGCTGCAGACTGTAAAGTGTCTCACGACCTCCAGCCAATCAGAGCTTTGCCGCGGGTTACCACCACAACGCTCTGAATTCTGGAGATCGCAAGACTCCTATCACATGGACTGTAGCTCACACCCGGAGGAGCTGTAGACCGGACAGGAAGCCCACTGGACCACCAGGGAGCCAGGAACTGGACCACCAGAGAACAAAAAGGTATTTGTACACCTTCCCTCCCACTCCCACCAGTAACCCCCTTCTTAGACCCTTGTCACCCCTCTCTTAGGCTACTGTCACCCCCTTACTCAGTCCCCTGTCACCCCCCACTTTGGCCCCTGTCACCCCCCCACTTAGGCCTCTGTCACCCCCTCACCTAGTCCCCTGTCACCCCCTCACTCAGTCCCCTGTCACCCCTCACTCAGTCCCCTGTCGACCCTCACTAAGCCCCCTGTCGACCCTCACTAAGCCCCCTGTCACCGCCTCACTCTGCCCCTGTCACCCCTCACTCTGTCCCCTGTCGCTTAGCCCCCTGTCACCCCCTCACTTTGCCCTCTGTCACCCCCTTCTTCCCTAACACTGCCCACTGTCACCCTTCCCTTACTCTGCCACCTGTCACCCCCTACTTCCCTCACTCTGCCACCTGTCACCCCATCCCTCCCTCACTCTGCCACCCCCTCCTTTCCCCACTCTGCCACCTGTCACATTCTAAATCTGCCACCTGTTACCCCATCCCTCACTCTGCCACCTGGCATCCCCTCACTCTGCCACCTGTCACCCTCTCCCTCCCACACTGACACCTGTCTCCTCCTTCACACTCGACCACCAGTCACCCCCTTTCACACTTTGTCACCTACTTTCACACGCTGTCACCCCCAACCTCCCACACTCTACCACCTGTCACCCCCTTTCACACTCTGTCACCCAATTTCACACTGTCATCCCTCTCGACACACTATCACCCCCTCGACACACCCTGTCACAACTCCCCACACACACTGTCACCCTTCCACACACACCATCACCCCTTAACTCTTTAACCCCTCCTTATCCTGTCACACTCACCCCCTCCAACCAAACTGCACTCACCTCCCCTCACTTTGCCACACTCAAATTAACCCCCCCTACTGTTATACTCACCTTTTCTTTCATGCTCCACACTCCTCTTCCTGTCACACTCCCTCCTCCAACATGCCAAAACTCACCCCAACCCTGCCATACTCACCCTTAACCTGCCACACTCACCCTGTTACATTTTAACAGCTCTAATCCTGTCACACCGCCATCACTCTGCCACACTCACCCTATCAATGAACCCCCTTAATCATGTCACATTCACCTTCCCTTGCCCTACTACACTCACTTCAATAATACCATATACCTGCCAACCTTGTAATACCTCCCCAACCATGCCACATTCACCCTGTCACATTAACAATTTAATCCTGTCATGCTTACCTTCCCTCACCCTGTAACACCCCCTCCTCCAACCATGTCACACTTGCCCTCCCTCCTTCTCACACTCACCACCCAACCCTGTCTCATTCACCCCCTCACCCTTTCACACTCATCCTGCCACAGTTACCTTGCTACAGTCACCTCTGAAGACAATCATCATACACACAAAGTTATAAAACATAGCTTCACCATAAACAAAGTGCACAAAGGCCACAGGCAGCTCCACATATACACAAAACACCGCAAGCAGCTACCACATACACACATACGGTCCCAGACACAAACATACACATGCTCACAGAAATATACATTAAAATACTAGGATACTCACTGTCAGACACACACTCTCAGGTACATACACAGGTAGACAATGCCAGATACACTCAGAAATACACCAAGCAAGATAAATACACATTGTGACTGTATGTCTGTATTGGTCAATATTTGTGTCTCTATGCATCATTGTGTTGTGTGTGTGTGTGTGGGAATGAGCATGTATCATTGTGTATATGTATTTGTGTCTTAGTGTTTATGTGTGCATGTATTAGTGTGTGTGTCTATGTCTGCAATGTGAGGGTGGTATGGAATGGTCAATGCAAAGGTAAAGTTGCAATCAACATATATATTATATGCATACATATATATAAAATGCATGGGGAAACACATATATGATAATATACATATAAAGGCTTATAGAATATGTGGGGAAAATGTCTATGACATTGTTTTCTTATCTGTAACTTCATTATTTGGTAAATGTTTTTTTAAAAGCCCAACCAAAATGGTAATTTTTGTTTCCAATAACCAGGGCCGGCCTTAGGCAATTAGGCGCCCTGTGCAAAAAGTCTTCACGGCGCCCCCCCCACCTCCCACCAAGTTGCCTGAATACAGTAACACACACAGGCACCGGGGACGTGTGTATCACGAGGCAAACAAGGCATCTGCCTTGGGCGCCACTTTGCAGGGGGCGGCAAAAAAAAGCATCCCTCCAAACCCCCAGGCAGATCCCTTGCTTGCCTCGCATCCTGGGGGGCTCAAGAGCTGACCGGCTGGCCACTTTTGAGCCCCCCCAAGGCTGGCAGCGGGCAGCGAAGGAGCATACTCACCTGAGCTCTTCCTGCTCAGCTTCCTCTGCGCCGCTTAATGAAGCCGGGAGCCAGAATATGACGTCAGTCCGGCTCCCGGCATCACTAAGCGCTGCTTACTCAGCCTGTGCGCCCCCTGCCTGCCTGCCCAGCAGCCACACTGGACTGCTGGTAAGAAATCCACTCCAGCTTTCCCAGGGAGGCTGGGTGGATTTAAAATAAATGTAAAAAATATTAGTTTGTGAGTGTTAGTGGAAATGTCTGTGAGTGTTTATTTTGAAGTGAATGTGTGTGTGTGTGTGTGTGTGTCTGTAAGTGTGTAATTGTGTGTGTTTGTAAGTGAATGTGTGTGTGTCTGTGAGTGAATGTGTGTGTTGGTCAGTGAGTGTATATGTGTCAGTCAGTGAGTGTGTATGTGTCAGTCAGTGAGTGTGTATGTGTCGTCAGTGAGTGTGTATGTGTCGTCAGTGAGTGTGTGTCGGTCAGTGAGTGTGTAAGTCAGTGAGTGTGTATCAGTGAGTGTGTAAGGTCAGTGAGTGTGTATGTGTCGGTCAGTGAGTGTGTGTCGGTCAGTGAGTGTGTGTCAGTCAGTGTGTATGTGTCGGTCAGTGGAGTCGTGCATCTTTCAGTGAGTGCTTGCGTCTGTCAGTGAGAGTGTGCATCTGTCAGTGTGTGTCCAAGTAATAGTGTATGTGTGTATGTCATTGTTTGTCAGTGTATATGAGAGTGTGTGTCTGTCAGTGAGTGTGCGTCTGTCAGTGAGTGAGCGTCTGTCAGTCAAAGTGCGGCCTTGACAGGAAGGGGTGGGGGAAATTTAAACTTGGTTACAGGCATGTACACACACACTCAGTTAAAGGCAGTCACACATACAGGCACAGGCACAAACAATGGCACAGCTACAGCGACACACACAGACAGACAGTCACATAGGCAGTCACACACACAGACAGACACACAGTAACACACACATAGACAGTTATACACACACAGGCAGGCAGTCACACAGATAGAAAGTCACACACACAGGCAGGCAGTCACACACAGACAGATAGTTACAGACAGACACACACAGGCAGGCAGTCACAGACAGACAGTCACACACACAGACAGTCACACACAGGCAGGCAGTCACACACAGAGACAGTCATACACACACAGAGACAGACAGTCACACACACACACACACACACACACACACAAGGACAGGCAGTCACACAGACAGTCACACACACACACACTTACAGTCACACGCACACAGGCAGGCAGTCACACAGACAGACAGTCACACACACACACAGACAGACAGTCACACAAACAGGCAAACAGTCACACACACACACTTACCTCTTTCCAGTGGATGCAGTTGGCTGATGGGGAAGCATCTTTCCCTCTTCCTGTACAGCAGGGGCTTCGGGAGGTATTAGCCCCGTCTCCGCCTCTCGATAAGCCCCGCCTCCGCCGCTCGGTAAACCCCGCCCCCTCTGCCGCGATTTTTTTTTTTTTTAAATAGACCCGGGTGGAGAACAATTAATCCTCCAGCCAGGTACCTCTTTTAGCTCCCCTGCACTCCGGCCATGAGTGAGCTGTGTCGGCCACAGGGCGCCCCCTGTTCCATGGCGCCCTGTGCGGTCGCACAGCTCGCACACCCCTAAGGCCGGCCCTGCCAATAACCCCTTCACACTGGCACTTATGCATACACCACTGCCAGGCTATACAACCGTACCCAGCAATCGTGTATAAATGATTAGCATCATTGCACATTAAATTAGTTTATTGCAAATTATGCAATTACTACAGTCTGATAGCTCACAACGCAGCGGCATAGGGGGCCGCGACAATGCAAGCCTCTGGAGATGAATACAGAGACTACCTGTCTGTATCCAAGCTGCAAGCTCATAATTCAATATACCTACAGCTCCTTATAAACACACAAGGCAACCCCTATTTTGTTCACTAATGGTGTTAGTGGAGGGCCTCATTTTTGAGTTTCATCTAAGACCTCGCAAAATCTAGAGCCGCCCTTGTTACTCAGTTATAATAATGTTACTAGTCAGTACTGTTTCATATAATAAAAAATAACCCTGCATAAAAGGAAACAAAGAATATACAATAGTTTATCAGTGGTCTATGTACAAACAACCTTTGCGAATTACATATGTGCCTCAACAAACATCTTCTGCAACTATATATTGTACCTTAAATACACTCCCTTTCTCAAACTTTGTGCACTGCCTTAGCTATCAACATTTTATTAGCTACATACGTGGTGCTTCTCAGTGACCTGCCTTTCAAGCTCAGCCAGAACATGTCCTATCTGAGTAGATATGGTTCTTATACTGGATTTTGGCCCAAAACAGGGACTTTTTCTCTTGTAGAGGGACACTTGGAAGTTATCAACCATTGTTGATAATGTTTAACTAAATCAAAACATCCACCCGCTTAAGCATGACAAAACATTATTACAATATAAAGCTGAGATCCCAAAGTACCACACGAGGATCTATACACAGTCCATTAAACACCTACTCAATTAAATGCTTCTTTTGTCCTCATGCCAAATTGTTCTGAATGTCCAAATATCATCATTAATTTTGTAGGAATGGAAAACACTGTGTGTATTAAATTCGCACAAAGGGAACATTTTGTCCCAAGTGCCTGATGCAGAGCACGTCAGTCCATTCAAATTCAGTTACATTATGGCAAAAAAATAATTTCATCTTCTTTTTTAATACCATTTTAATAGTTAGAATGTAGAATGTCACCATGCACCAAAAAATTTGAAAACTATAAAGCAGCTGTCCGTAACAGCCACTATGTATCTGTAATATTTGTGAAATATTAATGTTAAAGGGACACTTAAGGCTTATTGTAATGGATCTGGGGCAGAGAGCCTGTTCCTGTGCAGCTGAGCAGTGTAAACATTGCTTCCTAACAGCACCTTTAGTGATTGTCACTTTGACAGCCATTAGAGGCACTTTATAGATGCGATTCTGCAAAGATTCCAAGACAGACTTTCAACATGCTCTGCATGAAGATGCTAAACACTCCCCAGAGAGATTCATTGACTGATGAAGCCCCCTCATACTTCCCTATGGGGGAGCACTTTATCGACTAAAAGCATCTGTATTGATGATCGTATCCAGCTGAGGCGAGTCCGGCATGCTGGGGGAATAAAGATAAGTACAATTCATAATTCTATTACTTCTGGAGGCACATGAACATCTAAATAGATAAACACTCAAGTGTTAGGAATACTATATAGATGTTTATATTCCTAATGCTGTAGTGTCCCTTTAAATCAACCATAATATAATATTTTAACCCTGTAAGAGTCTTTCCAATCTTGGCTCTGGCATATTAACAGTTAGCTTTAAAGGGAAACTCTTGCTTCACTTGAAATTACACCTTTGAATAAAACATTGAAAATCACCTATAGCTAGTGTTAACCTTTTCCATGAGATGCTCTGTGTTCTTTGAAATGTATGTACAAGATTTAGCAAAAACATCATAATCTAGTTTAGAAAAAAGAAAAGCTGGAGGTACCAAGTTGTTGGATAAATCGATATGGCATTCTGCATATATAGAATATATAAAACATATTTTTCGCAATTCACAAATATTTATGTTAAAGGAACACTATAATTTTAGGAATACAAACACGTAATCCTGACACTGTATATGTAAAAACACAATTTAAGTGCTTTGCCTTCCTTTAAAGAGGTGAGATTAATTACCTTTTGTCCAGTGCCTTACTGATCTCGTCGCGGGTGGCTCCTCCTCCTTGGCTGAGATCATCAAATTTCACTATTTCAGCCAATCCAATGTTTTCCCATAAGAAAGCATGGGGAGGTTATTGTGCATGCGCAGCAAAATGCCACGCTGTTCAAATCATCGTCTTTTCAAAGAGATGCATTGACCATGCATCTCTATGGGGAGCGTTCAGCTGTGCAACACTGACCCAGGAAGCACCTCTCATGGCCGCCTGAACGACTGCCACTAGGCGGTGCCACACTGCCTGTTTACAGTAAAATGCCTGCAGGGACAGGCTATAGACACCAGAACCACGACATTAATCTGCATTGGTTCTGGAGACTATAGTTTCACTTTAAATATAGGAGTAAGTAAACATTATATATTAAAAACTAGGAAGTGTCAGTTTATCTTTAAAACATGTGACAAACTAATTATGTAAGAATATAATATAGTACCACTGTCATAGCAACACTAAAAAACATGCATGTGCTTATTAATAAAGATGAACTGCAACTAAATAATTGCTAAAAGTTGTGAATTAAAACCAAAGCCCTATGTCTGTGCAATTATACTAGTCTCCCTAGAGATATGTTAATGCGACACAGAGAAAGAATATACCTTCACTGTTATCAATACACAGCTGTTGCTGTCATCTACTTGCAAGATATAATAAAGATTTTTTTCCAAGATTCTGTCTGGATTTTTTTTTATGTCTAAATGGAATAATTATACTGAAACAAACAGCTAATTTATTTTTCCACAGTCAGGTTTTAGAAGTAAGCAATATTATCTTTGTAAATATATATATATATATTTTTACAAATATTCTTCTTACAGAATATATATATATTTGTTTCAATGTGAAGCTACAAATATTGTTTTTGATTGAATTAAGGAAAAATGTATCGTTAAAGAGACACTGCCCAAATACAAAATAAATAAAAATCACAGTTTAGTAGCTAAACCCCAAATGGACATGTGCATGCATTTAATTATGCATTTTTATTTTCATTGGAGTTATATCTAAAAACAGATTGCAAAAACAGCAAATTTCTTGTCTGCTGCCTTTGCAAGTCCTCCTCTTCTAACCCCTCCCAGCCTTTCTATGACTGTCCAATCACAGACTTCCCAATGCAGCTCAATGAGAATTCTTTGCAAGTCAGGTGCTCTGGGCAATTGCTGCCCCCTGAGTTCAGTGCAAATAAGCTAGACAAACTAGGAACATGACCTGTTGTGTGCTTGAAAATCATGGGGAGTGTAACCATACATAGAGTAGTCTTAGCAGTCTACAAATACTAGTGGAAAAGGATAATATTTTGTGTATACTTGTTTTTACCCCCACTTCTGTTTTTATTCATTTCCTTCACCTGATGTGTGTATTTATTTATATATTTGGAGTGTAACCAGTATAATTTATGAAAGTGTACATTTCTATTAAAATGTACATTTTTCTCAAAATGAAAAAAATAGACCTCACTCTTTACACATAAAGATTTTTAGCAAGCTATAGTGTTTTAAGTGTCTGAAGTGTCCCTTTAAGACTGATATGATAATTGTATTTAAAAGTATGCATGATCAATATAGTGGTCTCTGGTAACCTGTTCATTAGCAAAACAGAAGGTCATAGCACTTGATTGATGAAAGGAGATTTTACCTGCAGCAGCAGGATTGTGTGTTTCATAGTGGGAGTAATATAGATATTCAAATAAATAAATGTAATTCACTGCCACACACACTGTCCTAATACATTTTACTGAAAATCTTAAAAAAAAAGTTTGGCTTCATTAGTGTGCAGGGCTATGAATATTAATCTAGATTGTCTAATATCTTAAATCATAAAAAAGTGTTTTTTTTAATGTAATTCTATGGACTATGGATTCTTTCATATTTTTCTTTTTACCCCACAATCATCAGGTGGGGGTGCTCTGCACTAGAGGCAATTAAGTGCACAGGACAAATATACTTTTGGCAGCTACAGTGATTCACGAGAATATTGGCAGCCAAAGCCTGGTGGGCAGTCTGTATTATTGATTATTGTTGTTGATTGCCTTAGGTATCCACCTACATGTTGCTGTCACTGTTTTAAGTGACAGGGCACTAACAGTATATATTGAGGCTCACATTCGTAAAAAAAATATCTACTCTCTGTGTCTGCACTTCTTTTACTTTATCTCACTGAAAATATTGTTGCTAATTTATTCTTGATATCAATTCTCTTTACAATTTCTTCTTCTTCGCCTACACTAAAACCCACACTGTGCAGGAAGTTCAATATTTTTATAGTATTGGCAATGGGAAACCTTGTGAAACAATACAGAAAATTTTATCATACTTACCGTAATTTTCTTTTCCTGGCTATTATTCATGGCAGCATCACTTATGGGTAGCTCCGCCCTAATCAGGAACAGGACAGGATAAAATCAATTAATATGGACCAGACTGGGTATAAAAGGTCCCTCCTCCTTCTATCCCACAGTCTAGTTCCAAAGCTAAATCTGATAACCAGGGGGGTTGCTGATGCTGCCATGAATAATAGCCAGGAAAAGAAAATTACGGTAAGTATGATAAAATTTTCTGTATTCCTGGCTAATCATGGCAGCATCACTTATGGGTAATACCCAAGCTTCACCATAGGGTGGGAAATTCCAAAACAAAAAACTCCAAACCATATAATGCTGAAAAAAGGTTTAATTTAGATAGATTCCACAGAGGACAGAACACCTCTACCAAAAGCCGTAGAGGAAGATGCCAAATCCATCTTGTAATGTTTGATGAAAGTGAGAGGAGAAGACCATGTAGCTGCCTTACAGATGTCGTCAGATGGAACCTCTGCCCAATTAGCCCATGAAGTTGCTAAAGCCCTTGTAGAGTGTGACTTGATCCTACTAGGAGGGACAAGGTCTTTCAACTGATAAGCCTTGATTATAGTATTGGAGATCCAACGTCTCAAGGTGGAAGTAGATGCTGCCTCCCCTCTTCTGGGACCAATCGGCAGAACAAACAGCTGTTGAGACTTCCGAAATTGAGTAGAAACCTCTAAATACTTGAGTAGGCACTGCCTGACATCCAATTGATGAAGTTTCACTTCTTCTGGAGTAGAAGGAGATGGATAAAAGGAAGGAATAACAATCTCTTGTAAGATGTGGAAATTTGAGACAACTTTCGGCAAAAACTCTTGTCTGGGTCTCAAGATCACCCTGTCGTGGAATACTTGAAAGTGATTTTCATCGCAGGAAAGAGCATGAATTTCTGACATACGCTTTGCAGTAGTAACAGCCACCAGAAACAAGGTCTTATATGTTAATAAGACAATACCCAGCTCATCTAATGGAGCAAAGGGGTTTTCAGCCAACACCTCCAGTACCATAGGTAAATTCCACGGAGGAGAGTAGTTCCTATTTGGAGGTCTTATACGGATGGTTGCTTTAAAGAATCTAGCAATTAGAGGATCCGAAGTCCAAGACTTGTTGCAGAGAGCAGATAAAGCCGATGATTGGACTTTTAGAGTACTGAGACTCAGCCCTTTCTCTAGACCTGTATGAAGAAATTGCAGAATGTTAATGTTAGATGGCTGAAGAAAATCCACATTATTCTCTAGAGACCAGGAACGAAAAACTTCCCAAATCTTATGATAGCAGGAAGAAGTAGATGCTTTTCTGGATTTTAGGAGAGTAGTTACCACAGTTTCTGGGATCCCTTGAGCTAGCAATCTCTCCTTTTCAAGAGCCATGCCCCCAATTTCAGCTGGCTGGGGTTGGGATGAACAGCTGGTCCCTGGATTAAGATGTTTGGTCTGACAGGAAGAGGCCAAGGAGGTTCCAGGCTCATCTTGTTCAGCAGGGGAAACCAAGGTCTGCGAGGCCAGATTGGGATGATGGCGATGACTTTGAGACCTTCCTTCCATATTTTTCTCAGCAGTCGGTAAATCATTGGTAGGGGAGGGAATGCGTACCCCAGATCGAATTCCCATGGAAGAGACAGGGCATCCTGTCCTTCTGCTCGATGATCCGCATGTAGGGAGTAAAACCTCTTCACCTGAGTGTTGTTGTATGAAGCCATCAGGTCGATCTGGGGTACTCCCCACCGATGGGTGATCAATTGAAATAAGTCTGGGTGCAGTTTCCATTCTCCTTGGAGAATCCTTGTCCTGCTGAGATAGTCTGCCAATAAATTCTCTGGCCCTGGAAGATAAACCGCTTTTAATCCTTGAAGATGTAGTTGCGCAAACCTCATTATTGGTGACAATTCTATCAGTAGAGAATAACTTCGAGTTCCTCCCTGATGATTTATGTAGGAAGCCACAGCTCTGTTGTCTGTATGTATCCTGACCCAGGCATCCCTTACTAGAGGACGGAACCCTATTAATGCCTTGAGAACCGCTCTCATTTCTCTCAAATTCGAATGGAGTTTTGACTCCTTCCATGACCAAGTTCCTTGGATCCAAGAGTTGTTCAGATGTGCTCCCCATCCCAGAAGGCTGGCATCTGTAGTTATAGTAATCCAGTCCGGCTCTTCCAGGGGAAAACCACAAAGGAGGTGTTTTTCTTTTGTCCACCAATATAGTTCTTTCGAAATTCTCGGGAGAAACCGAATCTTCTGATCCCAATTTCCTTGTTTTGCTCTGAACTGTAAGAGAAAATGCCTCTGAATGGGTCGCATCCTCCACTGGGCCCATTTCACTAGGCCTATCGTGGAAGTAAGAGACCCTAACAGGCTCATGAAATCTCTTGCCGTGATGAAAGATTTTTGACGCAGACTTCTGATCTTCTTCATTATTCGTTGTTTTCTGTCTGTAGACAGTGATACCAGGCCATTCCCCGAGTCTATATTTGCTCCTAGGAAAATCATCCTTTGAGAAGGCACTAAAGAACTCTTTTTGGGGTTTATCAGCCAACCATGATCTTGAAGGTATTTTATGGTTATAGACGTGTGGACATTCACTATCTGACTGGAAGGACCTAAGATCAGAAAATCGTCCAGATAATGAAAAATCTCGATGTTCCTTGTCCTTATAAAGGCCACCAGAGACACTAGAATCTTCGTGAATGTTCTGGGCGCCAGACTTAAGCCGAAAGGAAGTCCCTTGAACTGATAGTGATTCCCCGCAATCCAAAACCTTAGAAACCGGCGATGACTGACATGAATAGGAATCTGATAGTAGGCGTCCTTGAGATCTATAGAAGTCATCCAGTTCCCTGTCTTTATATTGGGCAGAATTGTGGCAATGGACTCCATTTTGAAAGTTCTTGGAACCAAATAAGTATTCAGAACTTTCAGGTCCAGAATTAGACGCCATTTCCCCTGAGGTTTTGGGGCCAAAAATATCGTAGAGTAGTGGCCTCTGTAATGTTCTCTGTAAGGGACTTTTTCTATGACCTGATTTTGAAGAAGTTGAGAAATAATTTCGTTTAGAGCCATTTCTTTTCTTCCTCTTGCCACTCTTGAACGGGTAAAGGAGGTTTGAGAAGGGAATTCTTTGAATTCTATTTTGTATCCTTCCTTGAGGATAGAAAGAACCCAAGAGTCTTGAATGCTTTTGGCCCAAACCGGATAAAAGAAGCGAAGTCTGCCTCCTATAACATCTGGCTGGGCCAGCAAACGTTCAGAAGTTTTTATTAGCTGGTCTAGATCCTCTTCCTCTAACTGGTTTTGATGAAGATGACTGGTAGCTTCTCCAGTTAGAGTTCCTGGAGAATTCTCTTCCGGGTCTATATGACCTGGCGTCTCGAAAGGATCGGTCTCTAAACTTTTTATCCTTCCAGTAGGAAGCATTAAATCTTCTTTTCCCCTGGGGGAGAAAGGCTTTTCTTCCATCTGCCGCTTTATGGATCGCATCTTCCAGGACTTTACCAAATAGAAGGTCCCCTTGAAAAGGAAGCGCACATAGGGAGGCCTTAGAGGCGTAGTCTGCACCCCAAGAGTGAAGCCATAATGCTCTTCTCGAAGCAACTGACAGTGCCATACTTCTGGCTACCATTTTAGTAATATCCAGGGAAGCTTCAGAACAGAATTCTGTGGCCAGTTTTAAATCTTTAATGCCCTCCATCAGGTGTTCTCTACGGACTCCACCAGCAATATCCTCTTCTAGATTATCAACCCATATTTTAAGAGCTCTGGACAAGGTGGTAAGAGCAATGGCTGGATGTAATGCTGACCCTAGGGCCAAGTATGCCTTAATTAGGTCAGCGTCCAATCGCTTTTCCATTGGCTCCCTTAAATATGCCATTGAATCTATGGGAAGAGTTGTTCTTTTTGCCATGTGGATGACTGCTGCATCAATTTTCGGAACCGAAATCCATGACTTGCAGTCCTCAGGTGCATACGGGTATAATCTGGGGACTTTGCTTTTTAAAGTCACCTTCTTCTCTGGTCTATTCCATTCTTCACCAATTACCTCCTTTATGGCCGAATGAACTGGAAAAGTAGGTCTGTTAGGCTTCAGATCTTCAAAATATCTATCAGACTCCTTCTTCTCCCTGCTTTCTTCAGGAATTCTTAATGTGTCTCTGATAAGATGAACCAACTTATCCACAGACCTGGAATCTAACGATTTTGAGTCATAGTCATCCTCTTCTTCCTCTGAATAGTCTTCCATCATATCAGATTCTTCTTCTGATTCCATATAGCTTTCCACTCTGGGACGCTTGGGGATAGCCATTTTACTAGAGGATTTAAATCCTTCAGCAATGGCTTCTGAAATCCATTTCTTCAAGTCAGCCTGTGGGGAACTTTTCTCATCCCAGTCCTTCGCTGCTTCCGTAAGGCAAGATCTGCACAAATTTTTTCCCGGAGGAGCCACTTGATTGCAGTTTGCACATCTGTTGTATTTTTCTCTATATTTTCTGGGAGAATCCTCTTGAGATTTTTCTGGGCTGAAATTAAAGGCCGATATATTTTATATTATAGGCCTGCAATGGCACTCTTTTTCCCCCCTTAAATCAAATTTGACATATGCGGCTCACCTATGTCTTCTAGAGCGAGATCTTGAGGCAGAGGGAGAAGCCATCTAGAATAAAATATGCTTATTGTAAAAGAAACCTTCAAGCAGCAAGAAAGATTTAATAATATCCAAAAAAAAATTTAAGATTTACCTTTAAACCAGATTCTGAACAAAAAAGGCAGCTTTCCTTATTAACGGAAGATCATAGAAGAAGCCAGGATCAATTCTGAGTGGTTTTTAAATTTTTCATTTTTTGGCGCGATATACCTTTAAGCGCGCAATTATTCCGCGCATGCGCAGAACACCCGCCGGACGCCGTCGGTACTGCGCATGCGCCAGAAGCCGAAGAGAGAAGAGACAGACCGGAGGAAGCCCCTGCACCATGCTGATATCCAGGGAAGCTTCAGTTTACACAAAAGACAGATGCAGGTAAGCCAGGCACTTGTAAGCTGTCAGAATAACCTCTAAAATTTAAAACAAAATGAAAACCAACGAAAATTTTATCAGAAATAAGCACTTACCCTAGGCTCTCCCAATAACTGACCTCAGATCAGGGGGGTTAGATGCTATAAGGGGATTTTTAAGGTAACAGCCGACCCCACATCCACTGTTGAAAGATGCTAATCTGTACTAAACTCAGTTAGTCCTGCCCGTGCAGGCTGTTTACTGAGTTCTTCAGATGAAGAGAGGCTGAACTTCATCTGGAGGCCCATGGTACACATGGGAAGGTGGCCCAAAATAAAATATCCTGTGTGTCCTGAAAGGACAGGAAAAAAGACTGTGGGATAGAAGGAGGAGGGACCTTTTATACCCAGTCTGGTCCATATTAATTGATTTTATCCTGTCCTGTTCCTGATTAGGGCGGAGCTACCCATAAGTGATGCTGCCATGATTAGCCAGGAAATAGCTGTTGCTAGAACTCCTGCAACCATTCATTTTCCGCTTACATGGCGAACACTTGGGAGGAGATTGATTAATAAAGATTTTAGAACATACAAGACAATCCCTCTAAATAGTTTCTGGTCATTTATCAGACACTGTATGCAAAGCAAAAAATGTGATTGGTAGCCCTGTTCTAATGACAAATAACACATCAACTTGTGCATTCATTTAAAGTGCAATTTCCATTCACATATATGTGGAATTTTTTTTTTTGCTTATCATGTCAATACACTATAAATATAAAAATGTTATACTTGCAGTACGCAGAATTCAACATGAAAGAAAAAATATAAAAACATATAGTGTAATATTGTTTAGACACCAAATATATATAGAACCAGATATGTGTATAGCACTCACAAACATGAAGCAGGTAAAAGACTGCTCAGGCTATATACGCTTTAAGTATATATCCAGCCTTGTCTGCAGAAAGACGATGGACAGCCGAAATCCAATATGAACAATCTTTATTCTTTAAAATAAGAAACACACGTCTTAAGACTCTCCATCTCACCAGTCCTCCAGATGAACTTGCAAAAGTCCTCGGTAATACCATTTGCTGGCACTTCTGGATTCCCGGGCTATAGCATTCATACTGGTGGGCGAAGTCTGATGACGTCCTCAATGTAGCGTAATTGCGTGTTTACGTAACTACGCACGGCGTGATGATGCGTTCCGCCACTCCTAGGCTTCCTCAGATCACGTCCCTCGGCCTGTGTCCATCAATATTTAAAGCAGCCCTATGGGCATGCCTTAAATATTCACAGTTAGCGCCATATATACTTGTAATTTTAGTTTTTTGTATCCACTTGAAACCCCACAGAAAATCATTGTATAATGCTTTCCTATGAGTAAGTTCTAATGTGAGTGTGGCCCTGCGCATTAGGTCTCCCCTGTTGGCTGATGTAGGCATAGGAGGAGCAGAGGCATAGTCCGAGCCAGCGTTGCTTTCCTCTTGATCGTTGTAACATTATAACTGTGTATAATATGCGACCTTGTCAAAGCAAACGATTACTACACCTTAACACTAAGGCAGTCCAAAACTAGTCAAATGGGTCCCGCAGTTGAGATCCCGTACTATCCGACTCATTCACCCTGGTGCCCGGTCAGGGTTCTAGACTCACTCTCGAGTACACTCACAGTATCATCTGGTAACGCGCCTCTACTAGAATTACACTGTAAACCACTAATTACTCACAAGTTTGTCCTGTACCTACATATTCTGCTAGTTAGGTTGGGGTGTAGTCCAACCTCTTACTCAGGGCATTCATTCTGCATTGGAGCAGCTTCTGCTGCATCCAGTCATAACATTCCCACTCACATAATAAACAAAATGGGCCGCTGGAAATCAGCCGCTTATTGCAGGTACATACCACGTCCAGAAAAGGAAATTTATAATGCATTTAATACTATGGCTTTATAAGTATCGTTTCTGGTTAATATCTTTATTGCCCTCTTTATTACAGGCCTAACCACTCGTCAGTTTCGGCAAACCCCTACAGACTTTTAGTATTATAATAGAATTCGCATGAGAATCTATTAGTTATCTAAGTCACGATCGGCTATAGTTTCCGACCACAAATGTAAAGGCACCAGTCTGTAGTTGTGGGAGGAGTTGTCCGGCCTATTTAAACCAGACCTCCTCTCCTTAACTGCACTCGAGTTCAAGCGTTGCCCTCCCGCCTCACCCTTTAGGTTAATATTTAATTATCATCACTCAAATCAGGTGGGCCCTCTTTATTACAGGCCTAACCATTCGTTGGTTTCGGCACACCGCTACCGACTTTTAGTATTATAATAGAATTCACACGAGAATCTGTTATCTAAGTCATGATCGGCTATGGTTTACGACCACAAATATATATATATATATATACACATATATATATACACACATATATATATATATATATATATATATATATATATATATATATATATATATATATATATATAGGCATAACTGAAACATGGTGGGATGAGACACATGACTGGGCAGTTAACTTAAATGGGTACATGTTATTTAGGAAGGATAGGAAAAACAAGAAGGGTGGTGGGGTATGTTTGTATGTCAACCATGATTTAAAGCCAAATCTTAAGCAAATGGAATGTGATGAGGAAAATGTGGAAGCTTTATGGGTAAATATCTGCTTGGGGGAAAAGAAGGGAAACCAACTATTGGTTGGGATATGTTATAAACCACCTAATGTTAATATTGACGAGGAACAACAGCTGTTTGAGCAAATTGAGAAAGCTGCAAATCTGGGTAACACTTTAATTATTGGAGATTTTAATTACCCGGACATAAATTGGGACAGAGGGACTAGTAGCTCAGCAAAGGGAATTAGGTTTTTAAACTTGTTAAATGACACCTTCATGTCACAACTTGTACAAGCACCAACTAGAATGGACACTTGTCTGGACCTGGTTTTAACAAACAACGTTGATCTTTTGACCAACATTCAAGTAGGTGAGCACTTGGGAAATAGTGAACACAATATAGTGTCCTTTGAAATAAACTCAAAAAAACAAAAGCACATGGGGTATACTAAAACATAATTTTAAAAAGGCCAATTTCAATAAGTTAAGGGAAGCTTTACAATATATTGACTGGCATAAACTCTTTAGTGAAAAGAACACGGAGGATAAATGGATCATCTTCCAACAAATATTAGAAAGGTACATTTCTCAGTATGTACCATTGGGAAATAAATATAAAAGAAACAAATTAAAACCAATGTGGCTTGGTAGAGAAGTAAAACAAGAGATTAAACATAAGAAAAGGGCATTTAAAGCATTTAAATCGGACAAATCAGATGCATCTTATAAAAGATATAAGGAAGCAAATAATGCGTGCAAAAAGGCAATTAGACTTGCTAAACTTCAAAATGAAAAAATGATAGCTAAAGAGAGCGAAACCAACCCAAAAGCATTTTTTAAGTACATAAACTCTAAAAACCCAAAAATGAAAGTGTAGGTACACTAAAAACTGAAACGGGGATGTTAGTTAATGAAGACCAGGAAAAGGCAGGAATTTTAAATAGCTATTTCTCCTCCGTATATATTAAGGAAGAACCCATGGCAATAGATGTGCAGATGATTGCTACTAAAAACGTAAAGAATAATTGTAATTGGTTAACTCAAGACAAAGTGCTGCAGCAACTAAAGAAAGTTAATATAAACAAAGCTCCAGGGCCTGACAGTATCCATCCATGTTTACTTAAGGAACTAAGTGTAGAAATAAGTGAACCTCTGTTTTTAATCTTTCAAGATTATTTTCTTTCAGGAAGTGTTCAGGAGGATTGGAGGAAGGCAGATGTGGTTCTTATATTCAAAAAGGGTTCAAAATCCTTGCCTGGAAATTATAGACCTGTGAGCTTAACTTCTGTGGCTGGTAAAATATTTGAAAGGTTATTAAGGGATAATATTCAAGAATTCTTTGAGATGAACATGGTTATCAGCAAAAATCAGCACGGTTTTATGAAGCACAGGTCATGTCAAACTAACTTGATTGCGTTCTACAAAGAAGTAAGTAGAAGTATAGATCAGAGGGTTGCAGTGGATGTGATCTATTTGGTTTTGCCAAGGCATTTGATACAGTTCCACACAATAGATTAGTGTTCAAACCAGTGCTGTGGAGTCGGTAGATATATGTTCAGACTCCGACTCCGACTCCTCAGCTTTTTGTACTTCCGACTCCGACTTTCCGACTCCTCTGTATTAATATGCAAATGTATTTTATACATTCCTTGAAGGAAAGAAAGGCAACATACATGTCATTACCACAGGACTACTGGTTGGGAAGCTAACAGTCTACTATATTGAACAGTTTAAGCAAAAGACAAACACAATGAAAACAACAAAGTTTTATAAAAATGTTTTTATTAATCAATCAAGTGGCTGGATAGTAGCAGCAGGCATAAACATCAGGAACAGGAACTTTACCAGTTAAAAAATACAAACCACGTTATTTGGTTGTTTTAGAACAAAAACAAAGCTTATCTATATGAACCAAAAACAAAATCTGTAAAACCTAGAAATGGTTTATATTAATCTTGAAATGTAGTTATAGGCTTAGCAAATGCAAATCAATTCAATGTAGAGTTCTAAGGAAGAGAATTGCCTCTGCCAGATCCTCTTTCATAGAGGCTCTTAAGTCAGACTTTATTATTTCTAGGGCTGAAAATAATCTTTCAACATGGATGGGTGGCATTGCAGTAACTATTCTGGCTACATCACTAACGATCTCTGGATAAAAAAGGATGGCTTCTTCAACAGTACGTTTTCATGAGCGATCATACTTTTCAACTTCTTTTAGTGCTTCATAAAACTCCTGTTGGAATTTTTTTATTTGGACATTTACTGGTTCTGTAACGCTTATGCGACTTCGCTTTCTTTTAGAACCTTCCACTTTGTCTAAGAAGGAATCAAAATCTAATTCTTCGTTTGAAGAAGATGATCCTGATTTACCACTATTGCTTAAAAGAACTTCATCCAGTTGAGGTATTTCAGGTCGTAATCCCTTCATGCGAACTGCTACATCATAGAGGGCCTTTTTCCCAGTAGCAGTCTGTTCACTGTTCAACAAAAGTCGGCTCATTGGGTCGACATAAATAGCCGCTAACAAGATTTCATTTTCCAGCAAAAGACTCTCTCTTTTCATCATTGAAGATGCAATGCCCTCAGCTAATAACCCCCCATTTTTTTTCAGGCGATATAACAGGCTCTTCCATTCCAAGAGGAATTTACCCGGGGTTAGATTGTCACATTGCAAACTCTTGGTGACCGTGAAGGGGTGAGAAAGAAGGTTCTCCAGCTCTTTTGTTTGTGTCCACTGGCTTTCAGTTAATGCAAGATTTTCATTGTCCATTTCTTCTATGAAGTCTTTAAGTTCATGCAAACGCTTCACCATTAAATAAGTGCTTCCCCAGCGAGTTGTTTGATCCAAAATGGCTCCTTTTCCTGCACGTCTTTTCAAAATTGCATCTGTTTTCGGGGCCCTGGCTGCAACAGTTACTTGCCGTAATTTGCCAATTAGTGTAGCTGCATGGCGATCTTTTAATCCATTTCATATGGCAAGTTGCAGTGTATGAACAGCACATCGCATATGATGAATAGTAGCAAGCTTCAATGCTTCTTCAACAAAGTTGTCTAAAAAAATGTCAGCATTCTCTTCAGTTTCTAAACTTTCCCCAATACTTGCTGAACTGTCTTCCTCTAACTCTAATGTCTGTTTGTTACCTTCTTCATCTGCGTTCATCTTCTCAATTGTGCTCAACATGTTTGAAGCGTTATCTGTCACAACACATAAAATCTGTTCCTTTTTAATTTCAAAATCTTCTAGAACACCCTCCACTAACTTCTGAAGGTAATCACTGGTGTGATGTGCCTGACTGTCCTTTAATCCGAGGGTCCGTGTTATTGTTTTGTTATTTTCATTCACAAATCTAACATTAATAGCGAAATAATTGACTCCATTTTAAGGAAGACAAAACGTCCTTTCAGAACTTTCTGTAGTTCTTCCTTTTTACATTTGGCCTCCTCAATTATAAGTTTCCTTATACTTTCTCTTTCCAGAGAAACACCAAGTTTTTTTGCCATTTCTCCATTTAGGCCTAAAAAGGGTGTTTGTGAAAAAGATAGTGGTAAACTATTCTTTACTACCATTTCAATAATGTGGAATTTTTCTGATGTCATCCTTATGGTAACTTTGTCAGATATAAAGAATTTTCTTATTTGTTATTGTTCTCCAGTAGATTTCTGAAAGTTTTTTGTCACAGAAGTAGATGCAATGTTTTCATTGCTATCTTTCTCATTCACGGCTTCTAACACTTTGGGATGAAAATGCTGTAAGTGTCTTTTCAAATTTGCTGTTGTTGTAGGTGCATTTTTATCAGACCCACTGAAACTGCTAATTTTTGCATCATATTGTTTTTCACCATCATCATCATCATCATCTTTTCTAATACATTGGCACACGTAATGTTTTCCATCACTTGATAATGCAAAGTGCTCATAAATAGACTTTGTCGTGTTTGTTGTATACAGTCTTTTTGACATTATTTAGGGCGCCTCTTTTACTAAAATATAAAATATGTTATACTAATTACTAACTGGCATATAATTAGATTTTTAATATCAACATCCACAGTCTTGTAAGTTGTACTTACATGGCTTTATACAAACAAATAAGCTATATTTCCCAGCACTAAACCAAGCCATGATTTGTCCTATGTAAAAAAACATGCACAGACATGTACTGTACACACACACACAACACAGAGCCTACATTTTAGTACTCAGAGCATATAAATACACTTACAAACCTAGGATAGACAGTTTCTTCCAGAAACATGTACACATGTCTTCCCTCATACAGACAAGCAGGCATGCAGGTTTTCACATAAATATAAACACGTACAGTTGAATCCAAGAAGCTGTTCCACCAAGTTCTTCTAAGCCCTTCTAGCAGAGAGAGGTAGTTTGCCAGAAGGTGCTGCCTTCTCCTTTTTGTGTGCTGAATTGCTGATCTGCTGCTGAATATAGGGCAGTGGGAGGATCCAGGAAGGGGCATTTATTATAAAACATTATTTCCCTAGTAGAATCCTATAGTCATGTTTAAAGTTTAAGCTAACAATCAGAGTTTACAAGTTTTTATAGCCTTAGCTGAATGACAGCAGTTTTTCAAATGGTTTACAGCTTCAGTCTTGAACTATTGATCCTCCATTCCCTTCACTTATACAAGTGTCTCTAGTCCTGCAAAAAACATATTTACTTAATCCCTTATCAGTGAGAGGCTAGGTTACCCATGGGCGCAGCAGAACACAACACTATGGAAAGTATAAGTATTGCCGCTCCTAATTGTGCGTTGCATGCCATATAGTGAAGCACATGAAAAGCATGCTTCTTCACGGTCACTTAACGTGTTCGTTTTGCGGTTACGTGAGGCACTGCATGCATTGGTCTTTATTCTTACAGTAGAGAAGTCATTAATTATAACTTTTTGTGAATTGGGACATTTAAACTTGCTTTTTTTAATTCCAATCTAAATTTAGTATGAGTACGAGTCGGTGTCGGAGTCGGCAAACAATGCACCAACTCCAACTCCAGGTACCCAAAATTTCCTCCGACTCCTCGACTCCGACTCCACAGCCCTGGTTCAAATTCAAGGAAATCGGTCTAGATGAAAATGCTTGTTCTTGGGTATAATATTGGCTTAAAAACAGAGTACAAAGAGTTGTCATTAATGGTAAATTTTCAAGCTGGACAGAGGTGGCAAGTGGTGTCCCTCAGGGGTCTGTTCTGGGACCCCTTCTATTTAACATGATTCTAAATGATCTTGAAGACAGCATTGAAAGTCATGTTTCAGTGTTTGCAGATGACACAAAACTTTGTAAAATAATACAATGTGAGCAAGATATTACTTTGCTGCAGAGGGATTTTGATAGACTGGGCACTCAAATGGCAGATGAAATTTAATGTTGAAAAATGCAAAGTTATGCACTTCGGCATAAAGAATACACAAGCAACGTATACCCTTAATGGAAGCTAATAACAACACACGAAAAGAACTTGGGAATTGTTATAGACAACAAACTATGCAACAATGTGCAATGTCAATCAGCAGTGACCAAGGCCAGTAAGGTATTGTCATGCATGAAAAAGGGCATTCATTCTCAGGACGAGAATATAATTTTGCCTCTTTATAAATCACTGGTAAGACCACATATTGAAAATGCTGTGCAATTTTGGGCACCTGTTCTAAAGAAGGATATTATGGCACTAGAAAAAGTGCAGAGGTGGGCTACAAAATTAATAAAAGGAATGGAACATATCAGCTATGAAGAAAGGTTAACAAATTTAAACCTATTTAGTTTTGAAATACGTTGCCTCAGAGGGGATATGATAACATTATACAAATATATTCGGGGCCAATACATATTTGTGTGGAAATCTATTCACAAACCGGATATTACATAGGACACGAAGGCCATGCGTTTAGATTGGAAGAAAGAAGATTTCGTCTAAGGCAAAGGAAAGGTTTTTTTATTGTAAGAACAATCAGGATGTGGAATTCATGCCTGAAGAAGTGGTTTTATCAGAGTCCATACAGATGTTCAAACAGCTACTAGATGCATACTTGCAAAAACAGAATTGTGGCAAAACTAGCCACTTAAGACTAATCATATATTGCATGTGTGGATATCCTTGTTTTAGCTGTGAGAACCAAGTGTAATACTGTATGGGGCTGTCAGGTGAATGAGGGAGTTCGTATGCTTGCAATGTGGAAAACCCAGCATTCCCTATGTAGTTTCACGAACAGTGAGTTTCAACACTGTTCGTGAAACGAATGAACTAGCGAATGGTCGACCACACACAAGAGGTCGTGTGGCGCCCATTAACCGATTGCAACATTGTTGCAATCGGTAGTTAAAGGCTTCCCTAGGTGGCCGTCGTTCGGCTACCGACCACGCGGCGGTCGGCCATCTTGATTTCTTTGTTAGCCCAGCGGGGTTTTGCCATCAAGCGCCTGGAACTAAAATTGGCTACTCGACGGCGCGAACACCGCTGGACTTCCAGGCCGTTCAGGAGCCCCGGGCTTTCGGTAGTTTGTTCCCCTTATACTAATCGGTGTTTTAACAGTGTGTTGAAAATAATATGTATTTCGTGCGGCGTTCGGTTAGTTAGACTGGGAGCTGAGCGGTATTCTCACGAACTGTGCGCTCAGACCCCAGCTATCTACCGAACGTCCATTCGTGTAAATCAGGGAAATATTATGGAAGTTATGTATTTTAGTGTAAAATGTAAGTTCTGCTGCACGGAGGGATAATCCCATTAACGGTATATTCCAGGGATTATTGTATGCTGTATTTATTTCTTTGGATTATTTTATGCTGTTCCTGTTACCCAGCGGAGATACTGTAGATTATACTACCTCTCCACTACAATTGGTGGCAAGCGACGGGATTGAAACTACACAGCAAAGCAACGGTCAGCAGAAATTGAAACGAATAGAGGAGAAGGAGCAGCAATTCGGGAGTTAACCCATTCGGATGAAACCGGAGCCAGGAACATGTGGAAACCCGCGAACAGCCGGTGAATGGGAACGAATTATGCCCTGTTAATACGAAGCACACTAAAGAGTTGCTTGAAGCAAGAGAAGCAGTAGCCAGCAACAAGGCAAAGGCTATCCTGATTGCAAGGAGACAGAGCAGCAGCTGCTGCAGCACCTCCAATGGAGGAAGAACAAAATGACTTTGCAACCAAATTCAGAATCAGAATGGCTTTATTCCCAGAACCACCATCTGCAGAGATGGTCAACAGGCTCTTCGCAGATGTGCAGGAATACATCATGCTCAGAGGGGCGCAGAGGAATCAGCAGGCCAGAGAAAGAGCCACAACACCGGTCAATATTCTCCCAGGGAAAGTCAAAATTCCCTACCAAGCCTTCAAAAGCTATTCGGAGGCTGACAGTGGTGTGGACGACTACTTACAGGACTTTGAGAGGCTGTGTCTACTACATGACATCAGCAAGGCAGATCGGGTACCCCTACTAGCAGGGACATTATCCGGTCGCGCCGCAGAAGCGTACCGGGCGGTACCGGATGAAGACAGTAGGGACTACAACAAAGTCAAACAGGCGATTTTAGCCCAGTACGCGATCACTTCAGAGGCATACCGCATAAAGTTCTGGGACATTAAAAAGCCCACAAAAGACACTCATGTACAGCTACAGCGAGCTGTGAAGGGTTGATTGGAAGCCACCCAGGTTAACACGTTGGAGGGTCTGTTCCAATTGATGGTCCTAGAACAGTTCTTCAATGGGATCCCTGCCTACCTACAAAATTGGGTAAGGGACCAAAAACCGCACACCCTGCAGGAGGCTGCTAAGCTGGCAGATGAGTTCCAGGATAACCGGAGAGATCAACACACACAGCACCGACCAGCATCCACCTCCGCACCGGCGATCACTGCAGTGGGCGCCACGATTCAACCACGACCAGGGGTAAGCCAAAATACATACCCCCCCAGGTACTCTGCACGTCCGCCAATTCGGTGCCACACCTGCAATCAACAGGGGCACATTCAGAGGAACTGTCCACGTAACCGACCCAGACCCAGCTGGAATAATGCAGCACCAAGTAACCGAGCGGCCGTACACTGCGTACAGACCGAACCATATCAGACACCAGAGACAGTAGCGCCCCTAGAAGAGCCGCTAGGAACACTGCACGAGGTGAACCCCATCCAGGCCGCCTCCGATACCTGACAAAGGCACCGCCAGGAGGTGCATATGGAGGGGGAAAAGGTACAAGGACTTTGTGACTCTGGGGCTACCCTAACCTTAGTCCGGAGTCATTTTGTACCCAAACCCAATCTAACTGGAAACTGTGTTGCTGTACGGGTGGCCGGGGGAGCGATTTACAAAGTACCTACGGCCAAGGTGCACTTGAATTGGGGAGCAGGGCACAGGAATGTGTATGTGGGGATGATGCAGGACTTGCCAGCTGATGTGATTTTGGGCAACGACTTGGGAGAGCTGACTTCAGTATTTATTCCGCAGCCCACCGTACAGGAGGCATATCCGGTTGTGATCTGGCAACAGGCTCGCACCACAGCACCGTCTAACCACTCTGAGGCTCAGGTAAGCAATGACCGCCCCCATGCCCACTGTCATGCCATGGGCCAACCCCCTAGAGTTTGGATCAGAAGTGGCCCTAGACCCCTCCCTACAGGTATACAAAGACCGTATCGATAAAGATCAGGCAGGATTAGATGGGGAAAGGTATGTCTGGGACAAAGGACTACTGTACCGGCATGCAGAAAAAGTAGTGTCTGGATCCATACCTTTACTCATTAAGCAACTAATAGTGCCTCGAAAGTATAGGTTAGAGTTACTGCGGATCGCCCATGATATCCCCCTGTCTGGACACTTAGGAATCAGCCGTCTAAACACAGGCTGACCCAGAACTTCTTTTGGCCAGGTATTTCACAGGACGTTAAGCGATATTGCCAGACCTGTGAAACCTGCCCAAGAGTAGGGAAGAGGGGAGACCGATACAAAGCATGTCTCCGGTCTCTGCCCATAATTGAGGAACCCTTCATTAGGGTAGCAGTAGACATCATAGGACCTTTAGCAAAGCCCAGCCAATCCGGCAAGAAATATGTCTTGACCGTGGTAGATTACGCCACCAGATACCCAGAGGCAGTAGCATTAACCAACGTCCATGCTGAAACAGTAGCCGAGGCCCTGATACGAATATTTGCCCGGGTAGGATTTCCCCGGGAGATTATCTCGGATAGGGGCACTCAGTTTACCGCTGAAGTAACGCATCAGCTCTGGAAGATATGTGGGGTACAACAAATCCTGAACTCTGCATATCACCCCCAGTCCAATGGGCTCTGTGAACGGTTTAACGGAACACTTAAACAGATGATTCGTACGTTCATAGACACTCAGAAGGACTGGGAAAGGTTTCTACCCCACTTATTGTTTGCTTATCGGGAGGTGCCCCAAGAATCCACCGGGTTCTCTCCGTTCGAATTGTTATTCGGAAGTAGAGTCAGGGGACCCGTTGACTTAATACGGGAACACTGGGAGGGAGAAGAGACCATTAATGGCACCCCCATCATACCCTTTGTGCTCGAGTTCAGAGAATGCCTGGAGAAGCTGACCCAGACCGTCCAAGACAATCTCCCGGTAGCCCAGCAACGACAGCACTGATGGTATGATAAGGGAGCCAGGGACCGCAGCTTTCAGGTGGGGCAAAAAGTACTTATCTTGCGACCAGTCCACAAAGATAAGCTGCAGGCTTCCTGGCAGGGCCCATACAAGGTGGTAGAACAGATCTGTGATACCACCTATGTGATCGGCCCGGTTACAGGCGCGGGAGGCAAACGCATGCTCCATGTGAATATGCTCAAGCCGTACCACAAGCGCACTGAGGAGGTGACCGCGATCTGTGCCCCTGCCACCGAGGATTTTGATAATCTACCCCTCCCAGATCTCCTAGACCAAGAGGGCCAGAGCGGAGATCTGGGAGAAGTACAGTTAGGAGAGCAATTAAATCCCCAGGACCGAACCCAAGTGCAAAAGTTAATCCAGGAAAAGGGCCACGTTTCCCAATCTACCTGGCTATACCCCGTTAGCCACGCACAAGGTAGAAACCCTAGATCAGACTCCTCTTCGCCAAACTCCATACCGCATACCAGAAGCCATCAAGGAAAGTATGCGGAAGGAGATTGAGGAAATGCTTCAGTTAGGAGTGATAGAACACTCCTACAGCCCCTGGGCCTCCCCGGTAGTACTAGTACCGAAACGGGACGAGACGACCCGTTTCTGTGTAGACTACCGACGGCTCAACGATAAAACGACCTCAGACGCCTACCCCATGCCCCGGATAGACAAGCTCCTAGACAAAATGGCCAGGGGCCAGTACCTCACCACAATAGATCTGTGTAAAGGGTACTGGCAAATTCCGCTAGCAGAGGACGCTATTCCCAAGTCGGCCTTTGTTACCCCGTTTGGCCTGTATCAGTTTAAGGTCATGTCATTCGGGATGAAAGATGCCCCAGCTACCTTCCAGAGGATGGCAGATAGGTTATTGGATGGGTTCCAGGAGTATGCATGCGCGTATTTAGATGATATCGCCATTTTCAGCTGCTCCTGGCCCGAGCATCTGACCCACATAGGAGCCGTACTTGACCAAATCCGGGAAGCTGGACTGACTCTAAAACCCAGCAAATGCCATATAGGGATGGCAGAGGTTCAGTAGCCTGCTAAAATAGAGGCAGTCGCCCAGTGGCCAACCCCTCGCACCAAAACCCAAGTACTCGCCTTCTTAGGGACCGCAGGGTACTACCGGAAATGTGTGGCCAACTACAGTGCCCTTGCCAAATCCCTCACTGATTTGACACGTAAAAACAACCCGTTGGTGTGGCTGAAAAGGGTGTCAGGAGACAATGCCAGGCTGCTGCGCTGGAGTTTGGCGCTGCAGCCTTTTGACTTTACCATCCACTATCGCCCTGGGAAGCAAAATGGCAACGCTGATGGGTTGTCCCGACAAACAGACCTGGAACCGTGATCCGTGAGTGCTCCTCCGGACATCCCCAAGCCGATCCATTTGGATCAGACTGTGTATGCCAGCTTGGTTCTGGGGGAGCATTGTGGCAAAACTAGCCACTTAAGACTATTCATATATTGCATGTGTGGATATCCTTGTTTTAGCTGTGAGAACCAAGTGTAATACTGTATGTGGCTTTCAGGCGAATGAGGGCGTTCGTATGCTTGCAATGTGGAAAACCCACCATTCCCTATGTAGTTTCACAAACAGTGAGTTTCAACACTGTTCGTGAAACGAATGAACTACCGAATGGTCGACCACACACAAGAGGTCGTGTGGCGCCCACTAACCGATTGCAACATTGTTAAAGGCTTCCCTAGGTGGCCGTTGTTTGGCTACCGACCCCGCGGCGGTCGGCCATCTTGATTCCTTTGTTAGCCCAACGCGTGGAACTAAAATCAGCTACTCGACGGCGCGACGGCCACCACTGGACTTCCAGGCCGTTCGGGAGCCCCGGGCGTTCGGTAGCTGGTTCCCCTTATACTAATCGATATTTTAACAGTGTGTTGGAAATAATATGTATTTTGTGCGGCGTTCGGTTAGTTAGACTGGGAGCTGAGCGGTATTCTCACGAACTGTGCGCTCAGACCCCAGCTATCTACCGACCGTCCATTCGTGTAAATCAGGGAAATATTATGGAAGTTATGTATTTTAGTGTAAAATGTAAGTTCTGCTGCACTGAGGGATAATCCCATTAACGGTATATTCCAGGGGGAGTATCCCTCTCGTCCAGCAGTGCATGATGGGACAAATGTATGTGTTGGTCAGTTCCCCATGTATTCCCCTACTGTACCACCCCTGGAATGTCAGTAGGGGAACCCCTTGCATGGGGACTTGCATAAATAGTTTGACCTGTGAATAAAACCTCAGTTGACTCCCAGCCTATGTGTCGTCTAGTTCTTGGGAAGGAAGGATTCTTACAACGCTACCGGGATTATTGTATGCTGTATTTATTTCCTTGGATTATTTTATGCTGTTCCTGTTATTCAGCGGAGATACTGTAGATTATACTACCTCTCCGCTACAAGAATATTCAAGGATATAATCTTTCAATGTAGGGTAATAACTGCTTGATCCAAGGATAAATCTGACTGTCATTCTGGGGTCAAGAAGGAATGTTTTTCATAGCTTGTTGCAAAATTGTGATTCAAACTGGGTTTTTTTGCCTTCTTTTTGATCAACAGCAAAAAACAAATGTGAGGAAGGCTGAACTTGATGGACGCAAGTCCCTTTTCAGCTATGTAACTATGTAACATGTACATTGCATGAAGTTTTTGTTTTGTAACAATTGCAAATGCTGTTGTGATTTAGATGATCATAGAGAGATCATCATGGGCACCTTCTAAGGATATTATGGCACTAGAAAAAATGCAGAGACGGGCTACAAAATTAATAAAAGAAATGGAAACATTTATTAATGAAGAAAGGTTAACAAATGTAAATTTCTTTAGTTTCAAAAAATGGCGCGTCAAAGGGAAATTAGAGAATTATACAAATATATTTGGGGTCAATACAATCCATTGTCACGCATTTAGAATGGATGAAAGGAGATTTAGTCTAAGGCAAGGGAAAGGGTTTTTACAGTAAGCACAATACAGATTTGGAATTCCATGCCTGAAGAAGTGGTTTTATCAAAGCCTGTACAGATGTTTACACAGCAACTGGATGAATGCAAAAACATAATATTCAGGAATATATTTTTTAATTTGTGGGGTAATACCGTCTTGGTCCAATGAGAGATCTGACTGCCATTCTAGTGTTAAGAAAGAATATTTTCCTAGTTTGTTGCAAAATTGAAACTGGACTGTTTGCCTTCTTTTGGATGAACAGCAGATCACCAAAGACTGAACTTGATGGACGCATGTCTCTTTCCAGCTATGTAACTATGTAACTACATATTTAACTTGGAAAAGCAATTCAATACTAGAAAAGCTACAATTTCTGGGGAAATTGTGTGAAGTGTTCTTGCCTCCACCAGTAGTCTACAACTGGAGAGGGCAGAGTAACTGTTATTATTTATTTATATAGCACATATAATTGCAGCCTTGTTGCCCAAAGTGCCTCACAGTTACATTAAAACACACATTTTTAAAAACATTAGCAGGTGTACAAAAGGCCCTGTCTATGACATCACTTGCTGCTCCAGCCTGGCACAGGTCAGAGTATTTTGGCGGTTGCCATCTTCAAACGGTCATATTTTAAAAACTATAAATCCTACAGTGAAGAGCTTTATATTGTTAGAATCTCAAGACCCAGACCTACATTTTGATGCATAGTATGTCTCTGAAATATTAAAAATGAAGGCACAGTCGCAGTTTAGAAATTACCCTTCAAATTTGAGCTGGCTGGAGTGGAGTTTCAATAAATGTCAATGGACGGCGTGAGTTGCAAACAAATGGTCATATTGTGAATACTATCAGGACTATGGCTTAGCCGTGGACATGTTTAACCCCTTAAGGACCAAACTTTTGGAATCATGACATGTCCTTAAGGGGTTAATGGCAGCAGGGATAGCTGAACGTTTTGATATGAGATTTGTATAGGTGGGCTTTAAAATGAGGGAGTGGTGGCAGTTTAGAAATCATGTCCTGATTTTTCAGCTTTTGCCAGCTCCCACTCTAGTTTTGAACATTTTGCCATTCATTCCTATGGGACCAATTTCAGTACAAGAACGACGATATTCCGTGAACCATTCTGCGAAACGTTCCACAAAGTAATAGCAATCCAATCGGGAACAATCCGCACGTTTCGGTATATTACTGTCTATGTAGTGTAAAAACTGTGGGAGGAATTAGGGTGGTAAATTTGGCTAGAATAAGAATAATATATATGTGAGATAACATTAAGTGGTCTTGCTATGCAAGAACACTTAATAATAATAATAATAATATATATGTGAGATAACATTAAGTGGTCTTGCTATGCAAGAACACTTAATTAATTGTCAACAAACGATTATAAGCATGTTTGGGCAGGCCCTATTTACCTGCTGTTTTTGTATGTCAAAAGTGTTAGAATAAATTGTTTGCCTTCTTTTATCCATTGTACAGCACTGCGAAATGTACTGGCGCAATATCAATGTAAATGTAAAAAAAATGAAAATTACAGTAGCTGTGTTCTCATTTAAACACGGATTTAAAAACTAAACGTAAGAAGTGTTAGCATTGATTTTAGGATAACTACAATCATCGCGTAACAAAGCCTGAATAATAAACATTTTGGTGATATAGTGAGGAAGACACAAACAAGGTTTTTTTCTTTAATAAACTGAGAATTAAAAGTAAATTATAAAATTATGGTCAAAATAGCTCAACTGGAAAGAAACTATGTCAGCTATTATTATTTTGTTTTTAAATTCTTACTTTATTTAATGACCCTATAAGAGTTTACACATCTCAACCCAAATGCCATGAGATGAGATTTTTATCCTATATCTTTCATTGAGGAGCTGAACATGCAGTTACGTTGTGGAGAAGTTTGCAATGTTTCAGCAGACATGGGTGAAAAAAAAAAATCTCTTACTTGTAATCGTGAAAGGGTATCCATCATAGATCCCCATTTACATGCACAAGTAGTGTTCTTTGTAATTCTTTGTTTAATGAATAAAACATTGTAGTGCTTCAATACGTTTCCCATAATCCTTTGCACAGCGTAGCCTACTCCTCTTGCTTGAAAGCAATAGCTGGAGATGTAATCTGTAATTTACTTGAAAGTCATTTGGGTAGGATCAGAGCTAAGACACTACTTATTCTATTTTTCACTTTAGACAGCTATACTGGTAATGCATAAAAAAGGTAATAAATCCACCATGGATTTTCCCTTTAACAATGTGCATAACTAAAAGAATATAGTATCATGATCCTCTCTCATACTTAAAGGACCACTATAGTCACCCAGATCACTTCAGATCAATGAAGTGGTCTGGGTGCCAGGCAGTGGCGTACATACCAGGGTCGCAGGGGTCACAGGGCCAGCCTCTTCCCCTGGGGGGCCCAGGAGCCGACCACCCCAGGGCCCCCCGAGGCTGGCCCTGCTGACACCCGGCAGGCGGGCGCGCGAGGGAGCACTCAGTGCTTCCTCTTCAGCTCCCTCGCGCACCGCACTGATCCTGGAGCCAGAAGATTACGTCATCTTCTTGCTCCGGCATCCCTACGCGGCGCGCGAGGGAGCTGAAGAGGAAGTACTGAGTGCTCCCTCGCGCGCCCGCCTGCCTGCCCGACCGGCCACCCGCCCAGGAGCCCAACAGCACCAGTGGACCCCAGGGAATCCCCCCAGCACTCCAAAAGGTAAGGAGGCTGGGGGGATTAAATAAAAAAAAAAAAAAAAACGTGTTAGAGTGAGTGTTAGTGTGTGTGAGTGTTAGAGTGAGTGTTAGTGAGTGTGTTAGAGGGAGTGTTAGTGTGTGTGTCTGCTAGTGAGTGTTAGTGTGTGTGTCTTACTGAGTGTGTGTGTGTTAGTGAGTCTGATGTCTGTTAGTGAGTGCGTGTTTGTCAATGACAGTGTATGTTTTGTAAGTGAGTGTGTATGTATGTCTGTCGCTGAGTGTGTCTCTGTCAGTAAATGTGTGTGTCTGTTAGCTAGTGTGTATGCGTCTGTAAGTGTGTGTGTGTGTCTTCAGCACTTACCTTTCTCCAGCGCCGGACTCCCTTGGCGCTGGGGATCCCTCAGCCTCTCAGCTCCGAATGTGACCGCGCACGCATTCAAACCGCCCATAGGAAAGCATTGCTCAATGCTTTCCTATGGACGTTCAGTGTGCTCCTCTAGCGGCTGTCAGTGAGACAGCCACTAGAGGCTGGATTAACCCTCAGTGAAACATAGCAGTTTCTCTGAAACTGCTATGTTTTCAGCTGCAGGGTTAAAACTAGAGGGAGAAGATGCTGGGCATCCATAGGAAAGCATCGATTAATGCTTTCCTATGGGCGGTTTGAATGCGCGCACGGCTCTTGCCGCACGTGCGCATTTGGATCTGATGTCGGTAGGGGGTGGAGAGTTCACCAGCACAGAGGGAGCCCAGCGCTGGAGAAAGGTAAGTGGCCTTCAGCCCAGGGGGAGAGGGGCCCTGATGGTGGGGGGGACCTAATGACCCTATAGTGCAAAAAAAACAAGTTTTCCTGGCACTATAGTGCTCCTTTAAACAGTATGTTGTATGACCTTTGGAAATCAAACTTGAATGTCAGCTAATTGGCCTTGTTTTAATATGTTTGGCTACATTTTTCAAATGAGTTGATATGTTTGGATAAACCTTTAAAATTATTTCATATTTTCAAAATAGTTGTATATTTAATTTTTTTATATATTGATATATTTTTTAGAAATGTTTTCATTTTTGATATTTTAATATTTTCAATAATGTATTTTTAAACATTTAAAAATATTAAATCAATACCTTGTCAGATAGTAAATTACCTTTACGTAACTCAGATTGCCTGTATTATTTCTAAATTTTTAAATGTCACTTTAAGATTCACTACTAATGTGTAGACGAAAATAGTATATTTGTTATTTGAGCATTAGCAGATAAAAACAGTTTAATAATCTTACAACTGATTTTTGTATCATTTTGTTTAGGTCCACCTGAGAAAATCCCAACACCAACAAAACCTCTTTCTACAGTGCCACCACACCGGTCTATCCCACCGGCTGACCCTCGTAAGAATGACAGATATCCCAAGCCTCCCAGAAACCCTACTGGAGATAAGCCATCTTATCCAGGAGCCAAACCGAATATCTGTGATGGTAATTTTAATACGCTGGCTATCCTACGTAAGGAGATGTTTGTTTTTAAGGTATGTTAAAGATACTGTGTGTCTTTCTCGTTTGCTATGTATGTTTACTTGGCAGTGCTCTAAGTATAGGAAATGTATGCATTTGTGATGTATCACGTAACTTGTTATCCACAAATAGCACACATATCAAGTTCACAAATCTTACCTTTACTGATAAATGCTACTCACTTGAATAACAAGGTGTATTGGCTTCCCTTAAGATATAGGACTCAATTTAAGATCCTGATACTTGCTTACAAATCTCAACACAATGCTGCTCCAACCTACTTATCTTTACTTATACACAAATATGTCCCATTTAGGCCCCTACGCTCTGCCGGAGATCTACATCTAACCTCTGTTTGTACTCCTACCTCTGATTTTCACCTTAAAGACTTCTCTAGGGCTGCACCATTCGTATGGAACACATTTCCCCTCTCTGGTTAACTCTCACCCAATCTCCACTCCTTCAAAAAATCTTTGAAAACTTACTTGAAAGCATATCAATTAAGCTGTGAACATCTTTCCCTCCCCGCACCCTGATTCCTCTCCTGAAACTGTCATCAGAACAAAACAATAAGCCCTCAATGAATACTATCCTAGCAACCTACATTTCTACCTAGCCTGCTCTTACATTTTGTGTCACTATACCACTCCCTCTAGCATAAAAGCTCATTGAGCAGGAACTTCAATCCCTCTGTTCATGTGCGTCCAACATGTCTTGTTACAAATGCATGTCTGTTAGTCCACCCATTGTACAGCGCTACGGAACTTGTTGGCGGTTTATAAATAATAATACAGACACTCTTCACTTACCGACCTGGTTCCATTCCTACGACCCAGTCGCAGAACGAATTGGTCGGTAAGTGAGGAGTTAAGGGATTCCCTGCTCTGCTGCATTCTTCTATGTTCGGGGAAATGTCCCTCAACATAGATGAATGCAACAGAGCAGGAAATCACTTTAATCTATGTTCAGGGACATTTCCCTGAACATAGACGAACGTACATCCTGGAGCCAGGAGGTGCCTGTTGCTCTTTCACCTTTTGGGTTAAACCATTCACAGACAGTTTAACCCAAAATTCTGTATTCCAGCACCAGATTGTTCTGCCCCCCCCCCGCCACACACATTTAGTCACCTTTAGAGACTGTACCCCAACCATCAATCTTTTTTTTTCCCCATCATTCACCTCATTTTTTGGCATCACATGCAGAATTTAGAATTACGAATCACTAGAAACATGCTGAGCCATTGGTTCGTGATTCAGCTACATGCTCGGAAGTCTGAATGTTCACCCGATTTAGCCCAAATTTGAACACATAGCAGTTTGCAACAAAACATATTAAATTGTTACTGTAAATTATTACAAAACAGAATTTAGAAAGACTACAGTGCAAGGGCTTATGGTAATCTTATTGCTGTAATAAAATTATAATATGTAATGTTAGCCATGGACATCTAGTATCGTTAGTGTCTTGATTCTATTGTTTGGTCATTGTTATTTAGAATTCAATCATTTGGCATTATACATGTCTACTGAGAAGTCATGTTTTGAATAGTGTTTCAATAACCATTTAAACCCACGAATTTCAGTGAAGTCTTGAGACCTCAACACTGTTCTAGGGGGGCTATACTTCTTGGGTTCTTCTTGACATTCTGCTTGTGAGACTATGTTTAGTTGTAGGTGATATATAAAGAGATTAAATGGTTCTTCAAGGATTGATTTTCACTGCATCATCCCAATTTTTCTAAAAATAATTATTGGAAATTGAAGTGATATGATTATGATCGAATTCTAAATAATAATAACCGCTTCATAGGGCTATTGTAGTCTGTATATAGAATTTATGTTTTACATTTTATCATTTAGACCCCTAACAATCACCATCTTGATATACAAATTTGATTTATTTGTGTGTTTTGTGTTTGTGTCTATATATGAGAGAGAGAGAGCGAGCGAGAGAGACAGATAGGTTTGCAGTTTGCATTTTGTTATATTTAGGTAGAGTGACCCTAATTTAAGCAGAATGCATTTTTTCACTTCTACTGTACAAAAAACAAATCATCTGAACAGGAAAATAGTCTTGAGTGTATTCTACTAAAGAAGACTGAAATCTTTTTACAATTGGATTTTTTCAGCAATATGATTTTTGCCTTTTAGCTTATTTTCCGAGAGTCTAAGTGAGATTCCAGATTTTGGAAAGGCTTCACTTAAGGAAGTAAATTAAAGCTAGCAAACATTCATAACACTTGTTAAAATACTTAAAATGTGCTAGACAGAGAACCAAAACTAAAAACAAGAAGACTATTCTAAAATAATAAATATTGGTCCAAGTAAATGTAATCATACAAAAAAGGTGCATAGTTAAGCAAATGGAAATGTTACGTTTTTTTTATTTCTGAGTAGCTCATTGTATTATTTCTCAATTTTTATTTTTTTATTCTATGGTATCTCTTATATTATAACAGTACTGTTAATCCAGTGTATGTCTTGCAAGTAGAATAGCTGATGTATGCAGGACGTTTGCACATTTTTTATAACTCTGGGCATTCTGTTTTATATATATTTTTTGTGTTATTTTATGTACATTACCACTCAATGTGTATGCTTTTAAACCTATGTCCAAGACTAAGGGTAAGAATAGAACTACCCTAGTCCTTGGAAAAATATAACCGTAACATATTATTTCTCTATATCGAAATGTTCTTACTCTTATTTAAAAATTAAAGTGCAAAGCAACATTTAACTATTATTCAGACACCAGGTTTGTTTAAATATCTAAAGCGGCTAATTATAAATTGTTTGGAGGAAAGAACTTTAATATTTAAAGTTCAAGTAAATAAATAAATAAATATACATAAAAATAAACATACATATAAAACCACATATACAGTCATTTACTAAAGTGAATTAAAATAAATTTAAATTCAAGGTGAAAATAGCAAAACTGGAAGCATAGTTGACTTGGAGAATGGTTCCAGTTTGATTATTTTTATTTAGAATTTGAAATTCACTTTGAATTCTCACCTTAGTGAATAACCTTTACTGTGTAACCAACAGCGTACCATAAATAAGGGAGACAAAAAAAAAAAAAAACAGGAATGAAGGTGAAATCTAGAACATGAAAAGCTAAAATGTGCACAAGGCCTTTGTTTAGAAAACCCTGAGCTGAAGCTTGAGAGGCCTTATTAACATGCCCCAACACCATCCAAGGTGGTGTACTCCTGCAAGGATGACATTTACTCCTGCAAGGATGACACAAAGACAGCACACACAGATCATGCATGTGAACAACTCTATAATGACATCATAACAATGTGCTAAGAGCAACCCAAACACAAGAAAGTCCTTAACATGATGGGGAAAAAGATGACTCTACAATCCAAAAGCAGGCATGCACATTACTTCAATAGAAGGGAACATAGTTAATCACATATGTGGCTATCACATTATCACAAGGTCAACAAGTGTCAAAAACATGCATGTACAATGACGAGCTTCTACTGCGCTCACACATGAAGACCAGCATAGGAGCATCCAGAGACAATTAAGTGGAGCAAAGATTGTCCTTGGAAGTGTAGCTTGCATAGCTCTATGGAATGGTATCAGGGGTTTCAAACTATTGATCAAGTAGGAGGCAGATCACATCTGTCCATCCATCCTGATCATGTTTGGCATTTAAATTTAACCAGAGAGAACAAGCTATTGGTTGCCACTTGGACCACAAAGTATTTCACTGGTATTATTTCTGCTCTTTTAAACTAAAATAGATTAGTATTTATTTTTATGTACAAGCCTTTTATTTGCTAAAGAAAATAAATGCATTGCAGAAGGATTACCTGACTTAAAACCTCTTCCAATAAAAAATGTAATAACTCCAATAATATTTCATAACAAGGCAGGATTTTAAACAAGTTTCCGCTTTTAAAACCTTCAGAGGCAGTGGGGTTTCAGCTGTGTGGATAAAACAGGCTGCATTTTAGAAATCTATATTCAATTACTTAGGGTTGCAATATTTTACATTAATTAAGAATATTGATGTGTTGCTCCAGGTCTATACATTAAATTTCACTGCTAAATTTGTAATGTAGTAAAGCTTTACTCAGAACGCCATTTCGTCTTGTGGTGGCTACTTTTTATATCTATGAATTTTGAATATGACATTTTATAAATAATAAAACATAGACCTATTTAATTTCACATGCTCTCTGAGATTTTTTTATGTAGATTAAAACCATTTCATTTTTTATAGCTTGCCATCTCAATGTGGTAAAAGCACGTTCGCTTTTATTTTATTTTAAATACTAAAAATCGAGCAAAAAATGGCAATTTAAAAAAAAAAACCTTTCCTTATTTTACTGATGCACCTCCAATGAGTTTATGTATTGTATTTATGTAAATCACATTCCATGCAGTAAGGATGGACTTTTGTGCATTTATTCAAAGATTTGTAAAGACAAAAATCATGAAAAATTGAGGTTCATCTGAATTAAAGGGGCACTATAGCCAATTAGATCACTTCATCTCCATGAAGTGGTCTGAGTGCCATGCGCCTGTCATTCTAAGTCTGCAAACATGGTGTTTCTGTTCTGTTCTGTTTATATTTCAAGGTAAAAATGCCTCTTGTGGCTGTCATACTGACAGCCACTAGAGGTGCTTTAGCCAAAATAGCCAAGTAAAATCTGACTATTTTAATCAGATGGTCTTACGGAGACTATTTGATTGGCGCAGTGTGCGCTTTGCTTTCCGGTGCTTTCTTATAGAAAAGCATTGGATTGGCTGAGATCATCAAGATTGACGATCTCAGCCAAGAAGCCAGAGTTTTGGCACAGAGACCACCACAACATTGCATGTAAGGTATGTAAACTCAACTTTTAAATTTTCACCACGTTGAGTGGGGAAAGTGGCAGCCATTTATAGTGAGAGGAATACTATAGCATTAGAAAAACCTGTTTGTATTCCTAACACTGTAGGGTTGATTTAAATGCCCTTGCTGTGCCTTTCCAGTGTGCAGTTGTGAGGTCTCAAATCATATTGGCCTTATATAAACAAACACTGTTCAAAATTACACAATTCCCAACATTACAGACAAACACAAAACTGGAAATTTGTTAATAACAAATTTACCCACATAAATTATCCACACACTGCAAAATTCACAATACAACTAAATCCTCAATCATTCGATTACCCATTATAAAGCAATAATGAAACAGTATCCAGCTTGTCTACATATAGGATTTGAAGTGGACAATGACTGGTACTTAGGTAGGACATTACAAATATATATTTAATGTTTTCATGACCAGCGCATAGTTATTAAATTGACACTATAGTCACCAAGACAACTTTAGCTTAATGAAGAATTTTTGGTGTATAGACCATGCCCCTTCAGTCTGCTCAGTTAAACCACTTTTGTATCTGTCCATGCAGCCAAGCCACACCGCTCTGGCTGTAACTGACACAGCCTGCATGAAAAAAAAAAGTTTCAGTTTCAATCAGATGTTAACTTATAGTTTTCTATCTCTTGCTCTGTAAATTGAACTTTAATCACATACAGGGGGCTCCTGCAAGTTCTAGCAAGCGATTAACACAACAGGAGATAAGAAATTCTAAATTAAACACTCTGTGCAATAAAGAGCCTCCATATAACGAATGGATATGGGTAACAATAGGGATAAGGTTGATGCTAGAATATAAGAAAAAACTGCACATAGTGATGTACAGTATACAGCGCTGGCACACAAAATCATAGATTGCACTCATAAGGTAGAGATCAAATGGATGCCTTGAAATCCATAAATGGATTATACTGGTCCGCCTTCCACCATGCAGGGTAATTCAGCAGGTCCAGGAATATCAGGTAGCAGAATCAGGATGCAAATAAAAAATTTGCTTGTAGAAAAATGAATACATTTATTGAGGCAACAAACTACCTAATAAAAATAATAAATACAAAGTGTATCCCTATTGTTACCCATATAAATAAACATATAAACACATAAACTTGCTCCATCTATAGCTACCAACAATGAGAGGTATGCAGATTGGGATAAGTCCGGGGGCCTGAGATGGCGTATTGCCAGTGGAATGACATGCATCACTGGTGATGCTTTTAATTGCCAGCCTGCACAGAATAGGGGTGAGCCTGCCCACAGAAGGACTTGAAAGGCCTGTCTCCTCATCCCCCGCTTGCAGGACCTTGCAGAGAGATGTCCTTTTGTAACCTATGACATACTGGAATGTTCATTACTGGGGACATCTGTGGTACACACAGGTAAAAAACAACAACCTGTTTATGAGAATACGAGAGGGAATTTGAGCAACAAATAGAAAACAAAAAGGTGGGACATGAGTGACTGTTTAGCAAGTGTTGTTTCACCTTTACTGATAGACTCCTCTAAACTAATTTCTTTGTCGAAATTTTTATTTCTGGTAAATTAGCTGTTCAGTATTATTTATAACATTCTTTATTCGAATTGCAGCTTGAGTAATTAATCTATGCTAAGACACAAAGCAGGTTTACATTTCTCTTCCAATACAATTGTTAAATTAACTGTCTCTTAAAGATGGACAGACTCACGGCAACTCCCCATTGGTGGTATATTTTTAATCAGTGTTGTATTTCTCAATCTGTGCTGTATAATGTTCATTACATTTCCCAATGCTAGGGATAAATATCCATGATTTGTTAAGATATGTATATGCACATGCATACATGCTTTATTCGCAATTTATTTAAAATTATTTGACCTATGAAGGTTGTTTCAATTTACTTATTTTATTGAGGTGTGAGAGCACATATAAGTAGCAACAACCAACATTCTGATTTGTAGAATGTGATTTTTGTATTGTGTAGTTTGAGAAAATATTTAATGTGTTTTCCCTTCTAGGCAATGGATACTGTGGCGAAAGGGACCTCGCCACTAGTTTTTGGTGGGGACTGATTGCCAGCCTCATGCCTTGGAGCTTTGGCCCCTGGGAGATTGGGCACTTTAAAAACAATATTGGGGCTGATGGACTTGTATTGGTGTTTAAAAGACTGTTCTGGCCCTTTAATTGGATTTGGCTGCTTTGTCCCTCCTCAATCTCTATATCAGCCCTTAAACCCTGCTAAACTTAAACCCCATGGCGATTTGACTGTGTTTGTGGTATCTGAGCGCTGTTCGGATATTTTGAGCGCTCAGATCCAAGCTATCTGGGGATAGGTTGAATGTGGGGGTTCTGTTCAGTATGATAAGAATTATGTTTTTTTTTTTTGTATTTTTGCTGTTGAATAGAGATATTTTCTGTATGCTGGAGATAATTGGCTTACCACACCCAAGCCATGCTTGCAGTCGGTCAAATAGGACTTCCATATAACTTTTAAACCACTGGACCAATTTGTATGATGTTGACATATGTTTGTATTTGGAGTATGCTGATTGCGAAAATGTAATGTCTTATGTGAATGTGATGTATACTTTTAAAGTTATGAATATTGTGTAAAACTGTGTATTTTCCTGCCTGTGATAATTACATTAGCCCTTTGTGTTCGGTAATTATATCACAGGCAGAGAGGAGGATGTTGTGGGAATGAATGGGAGTGTTTTACTATATATTACTTGTTTGATTGGTTGTTCTTCAAAACCTTGTGGGTGGTACTAGGTGTGTAAAATATGCATAAAAGCAGAGTGTTTCATTAAAACTTCAGTTCTACTTCACCCTCAATTTGGAGTGCCATCTCTTATTGGGGGAATTTGCTACAAGGGATTGCTATGCTAGTCATACTCTCTTGCTATATCACGACTAAGCTCTTGTAAGAGCTTGTTCCTGTCTTGCCCTCTGATGGAGTCTGCAGTGGTTATGGTGTCGGCTGGAGTACTTGGAGCCCTCAGGAAGCGCTAGGAGCATCCTTCAATGGAGGTACCCAGTCGGGGTGCCAGGTGATCCGTTACAGATACTAAAAAAAATAAAAATTGTAGAGTGAAGTTCTATATAGCATTTTTTTTACACATTGAAAATTTTTGGAAAGTTTAAAAATGTTTTGCTTCTTACATAAAGCGGCAGCTAGTTTTAAGTGAGCCTGTCATGGCAAACACAACCTTGTCTTATATTAAAGAGCATTCCATGTCATCTATACAGGATTCTAACAAATGTATAGATTTTTGTTTAACCCCTTAAGGACTAAACTTCTGGAATAAAAGGGAATAATGACATGTCACACATGTCATGTGTCCTTAAGGGGTTAATTCCCTTTAATGATTTGGCCCCTCCCCACCTGTCAATCAAATCCTTGGAATTAGACCTGCGTGCCACTGGTCTAATACCCATGATTTCTAAATGAGGAGACCTAGAGAAACCTTTCCTCCCTGTCACAGTGCTATTCCCTCCCAGAATATGTTTCTCATGCTTGCTGTGTGAGTATGGGATGCACTGGATATGAAGCCAGAATGTTGGTGTCACCAGTAAACATTGCCCTGCTTTGCAAAGTGTCCCTAAGCTGGGGGAATCACAGCAGACAGAGGCGACAACAGAAGGTGGTCAATCATGGCCATGTAGCAACCACAAGCCCTCTGAGAATGGTGACGCTGGAGCAAGGGACTTCAGATAACTAACACTATAACAGCTCATAACAGATATTGTGTTATTTATCCTTGTGATAAGTGATTTATTTAGAGCTTTGGGGGCTGTTATAGCACAAGGTGAACCTGGATGATGGGCTCACGTGAAACAGTTGAATAAAAGGGCCTTAGCAGGGCACATGAGCCGTTGTTTAAAGAATTGTATTCCAATTATGGATCTGAAGGAGAATGAAGATTACACATATTGCAGTATTCAGAAGTTATAGATAACAGAATATATCATGTCATATGATTTTCTAGGTTAGTAATAAGGTACAAAATTTAAGGCTTCTGAGTATTCCAGTATCCCAGATGGAATAGTAATCAATTTTGCAGTACACCACCCAGGTCACAGAGAAAATAAACAATTCTTTAAAGCTCTTTGTTCAAACAAAGAGAGATGAGAGAATCGAAATAGAGGCTAATAATCAGTTGGAAGAAGCTGTATAATTCAGTGGCTGGGAATCACCCATATTGAGAGGTTTGTAAAAACTCTGTAAAAGACATTACTGTAAGGGAAATTGAAAGTCTGAGAATACACAGAATAGGTTCTGTGATCATATCAGATCAGAACCACACGTTTATAGTAAAAGTCCCAATTTAATTTCCATTGAATAGTGTACAACTAAATCAGAATCTTTGAGTAACCTGTAAAAAAATATGTCAAGCAGAACAATACGTAAAATATTTTGGTTTATTATTTTCCTTAAAGGGATACTCTAAGCAGTTTTAAAATATAGTTCATGCCCTTGCGGTCTCACTGCTTAATTGTCTGTCATTTTTTAGGTAAATCACTTTTGTTTCTGTTAGCCTTAGCCGCACCTCCCCTGGCTGTCAGTTACACAGCCTATATGGAAAAAACAAATTGTTTAATTTGCATTCATTCAGATGTGATAGCACATTGTGTTTACATTAGATGTTTTTATTTTCTACTCTGTTAATTTAACTTTAATCACACATAGGAGGCTCCAGGGGAGTTTAGCAGGCTACTATCAGAGCAGGAGATAAGAAATTAGACAGAACGTGTAGTAAATGAAGCTTAAACATTAGATTTCTACGTACAGAAAATGTGTAGGTCACATGCAGGGTCATATCATATGGGAAGGTTTATTGCAATGTTATAAATTTACCGGACATATACAAATGATAGCATAAAAAATACATTGAGATATTGAGATAGAAATGGATAGATGTAAATATGTGTAGAAAGCATAGAAAGCATTGGTGTACTGCAAATATAAGCTAATGTCTCTGAATGTCTCGGCACCACAACACAAAGATTCCATAATGCAATGATGTTGCTGCTCATAAGATCCAATAGCAATTGCTGAAGTTGCAACGTTTGTCCCAATTGTGAATGTGTATGTTAAAGGATATTCTCTTGATAGTGCTGTGAGCTTGTCCTTGCAACCTTTGCCTGACATTACACTTGCGGGCATTTGCTTGGTGCATGAGTAAACGGAATTTATTATATGTGTAGACATGACATGATAATGTGTTTTGGCACTCGCAGGCATTAATCTAGTGCATGAGTGAGCTGTTATTCAATATCAAAAGATAGCATTGTAATGTTTTTGGCATTTTCTTTGTTGTTTAAGGTCAAGTCCTATACAAGACCCTTCAGGTTTTGTTATGGAAAATGCTGTTATAAGCTGATATTTTATTTCCTTCAAACTTCCCCATGCTTTCCCATACTACAGGAAAAAACTGAAATCTTTAAAAATATGTATTTTGTACTTTCAGGAAAGGATTAAAATGTAGTATTTATCATTAAACTGAAAGAGAGTTAAATATAACATAAAATGGAAGGTACACGCTTGTGTGGACTTACCATGCTTTTATTTATAAAAATATTATATTGATCATTAACACAATAGCCTGTTCTGAATGTGCTTCTTTTGCAGCAAATGCTTGAGCTTGGCTTTTCATCTAATGCTTGCTCAAACCAGGAAATGGCTTGTCCAATACATGGGCTCGCAAAGAAACAGATGGGGGATTTAGTAAGCGTTCATTTATATTAGTTTTATATCACAACTGACTCCTCAAAAACCATTTTGAGAGATGTGTTTTTTTTTTATATTACTGCATTCATGTTGCATAATCACATCACTGTGAAATGCAGTGAATTTACAAACACACAATTATCTCACAATATTAAAGTGGCTCCTCTACCACCCCAGGCCCACTAGCCTCCCTAACCTGTCCGCAACTTGTTGATGCTCATGGGAACTACTGTTATTTACAGTTTTTGATGCCCTGCTGCTCCTGTCAGTTGTTCACAGTGCCACCATCTTGGTAAATAGGGACGTCTCTTCTACTGCCCTACCTACAGGACTGAAAGGGACAGGGACACTGCACTCAGACCACTTCAATGAGCTGAAGTGGTCTGGGTGACTATAGTGTCCCTTTAATTGTGCTTCTCTAAGTTCCTTACAATTCTTACTAATGTACATTAATTAGCTGATCATGTCTAGATTTCAAAGATTCAATTATGTATGAGCGAAAAATTGTAATAAAAATTTGTGCAATTTTCAGATGCATGTCATTAATACCTAAATTTGATATTCACCCTCATTGACATAAGACATTTTATAAGAAATTTTTCACACTATTTCACATATATTCACATAACATAATGTGCTAGGGACTTTTTCTATATTATCCACACCTTTCACAGCACAGATGGCAGGGAAAAATGCTGAATTAAAATGTAACTCCCATGCATTTAGAATAAATTTACACCTATTATAAATCTGCTGTTTCCTTGAAATAACAGCATTCTAATAGTTTATGAATAAAAATTTGGATAAGACATAATTAACAAGTAACACATATTATCTAATTGTAACCAGGAAAGTTGGTGTCTAAATGGTCAATATTTTAACAACCTTCTCTCATTAGTATTTAGCTTAAATGGACTCTTCCTCATTTACCCTGCTAAAGTTTTGGAAACTCACACTTTCTTTGACAATCTTCATTTTTCAGTTTTAGCATATTTGTTCGTTTTAAGACACAGACAAAAGACAGAAGAAAAGCGACATGTATATCCAGTAATAAGGTGAATCAGTAATGAATGAAGCTTACACATTTGAATGGTGTGAGCGTCTGGTCGCTTCTGATTAATAGGGAATCTTGGAGACTCTCATTATTTAGTGTTTGCAAAAAGTAAATTTTACTTGGAAAAAATTTGATTCACATGTTAATATTCCCACTGGATGAGTCATACTTTGTGCATTAGGACCAACAGCTTACTGCACTCCGTTAGAATAGTGCATGTTCTGATAAAATCTGATTGGGTACCTTATTCATTTGGTTTCCTATCCTGGGATTATTATTTTTTTCCCTTTACTTTCTACTTAAGATTAAAGGTCCTATAAATTGAGCATGATACTATAGCATGAAGGGTTTCTACCTACGTCAAAACTCATTCACAGACAGCAGTTCATAGATCAGGTTGGTTGGCATCGTTGCCATGAACCTTTTTGGGTTGCACTTCACAAGTAATATGCATTGCATCACTAGCTTACACAAGGTCCTGCCTCGACCACCCTACAACTACACACCTGGCAGCCCAATATCATTCCTCCTTAAGTTAGGAGGTAAACTTCAATATATATCTTCTACTGTGTTGAATGGGGAGTTTTAAAAGTCAATGAGCAGAATTAAGTTGTGTCTTCTAATGAGAAAGTGGATGGAAGGAAATACATCTCGTTTATATTTTAACAGATGGTCAGTGTTTGTTTTGGTTATGATATATATTTTAAATGTTGCTCAAAAATAATTATAAACAAGCAGAGATAAAGTGGACATACAGGTTTATAAATAACATTTTAGATTTCTCACACCAAACAAAGAATTCAGACATTTATCAATGCTTAGATGTTATCAAATGATGGAGCTCCAGCTGTTTCATCTCATTTCTACAGGATGCTTCTAAACCTCTCAATGCCAGTGAACATATCTCTAGCACTGTCATTGGAAAAGATTAGCCCATACATAGCATGAAATAGCTTAGAATGACAATAGGAGTCCTACTGTTACCTTGTACAAAGAAATCTGGTTTATAACAGTGTCATTCGTAAAAGAGGCAAATAGTCAAACACCAAACAAAGCTGCAGGTCGAAGACCAAAGCATGACTAGAATGTGATAACACGTCCTCTAATCACATCAACATTTGATTTACAACAGCTATTTGTGACCACAGAATTACATCCTTCTTAAAGCTCTTTGATACTTGCTTGGGTCGGTTCATGGGCCATTTAGCTACCAACAACAGCACATTAACATTTCCAATAATGGGGTCCAAAACAAATCAATGTAAAGTAGTACCCAACAGTTCCAATTAGAAGTGAGGAAGATTTATCACACAGAGGTCACATGCCTGGATACAAACATAACATTTTATTTCTGCAATAAATTTGTTCTTTTCATGTTTGAATGTCAATGCAATAGTTCTCACACGTTTGTTTATTTACAGTGTACATTATGTATGGGTTTTTAATCTGGCTAGTGAACTTTGTAAATTAGATTACGCTGTATGAAGTAGTAAATTGGTGGTCTAAATGAGGAATATTATAAATACAGAATGAAAAGTCCTGCTGTTTTAACGATACAAAATGGGTGATTTGGCCAATACGTAAAGTCGTCCAGTATATCTTTTGGATTTAATGGACAATTCTCTCACATTCAAATCCTCAATATTAGCAAAAAATGCCATACTGGTCCAGATAATATGGCAGGTGACCTTGTAGTAGTTTCTTATACTTTTTAGTGGGTTGCAAAACATAATCTTTCAAGTTTTTTCAGATGTAAGAAGATGCCCCAGAGGTCTTAAAATAATCACCCATATCTTGCTTTATAAATATTTTGGCCCCACTAAAAACGTATCACAAACTATTTACGAGTTGTACTCTATGGCATTTACACCAGTTCCAAACATACCATATATATTTAACAAATTCCCATATCTGGAGACACTGCTTAGATCTCCGAAGTACCAATGTTCAATCAAAATTCTTATTTCATTCCTTCCTGCAGCGTGTGCATTCAGCCAGTCTCATAGGAAAGCATTCACAATGCTTTCCTATGGACGCTGGCGTCTTCTCACTGTGATTTTCTGAAGTGGTCTGGGTGCCTACAGTGGTCCTTTAACAAATTCCCGTATCTGGTGACACTGCTTAGATCTCCGAAGTACCAATGTTCAATCAATTTCATTCCTTCCTGTTTTTCTAAATTATGAAATAAATCGGATGTCAAACTGTATACTGAAGGAGAACCATATTGCACCCATAATTGTATTCTGGATCTTATCCAATCGGTGATATAATACAAATGGATGGATACTATTTTTAGGAATGGCTTTTGAAGTCCAGAAGCAAATATAGAGATAAAGTGCAAATTGCGTAAAAGTAGGGAAGAAAAGTCCCCATGGATCAAAAAAAGATCTCAATACTTCACTCACAAGTCAATATATGACTGGAGTTAATTAAATGAAAGAAATATTTTTTCAGTTATATTACAGTAAGCATCATAACTCGTTTACTCTTGACAAAATGTTATTTATTTTATTGATTTAGAATTCTCACCTTCAAACTCATCACACTTTACTGTTTTATTGTGGAGCTTTGGAATACACTTTTTTACATATTGTGAGTCCTTGAAAAGTAGGCTATCGTGGTGGGAAAAGGAATCTAAGTGATCTAGTTCCCCAAGACAACGTAAACATAATTAATAGACTTTTGCAAAATTTTAAGGTATAAAACTCCACAAGTAAATCACAGACAATTGATTCGTCCGGGTGTGAAATAAAAGGTATTTGATTACTTGGTAATCTGAAACCATGAGTGTAATCAGAAAAAAAAATGGGATTTGGGGGCACACCAAGAACATGTTCTGGGTGCTTCCCCAATTCCCATTTTGTTATGTGTAGATTTGGAATCCAGACCAGATTCCCTTTGGGCTGAACATCCCATCCATCCACTTTAGGTGGCCCTTTGGAAGTGACCACAGGAAAGCATAAACAGAGGAGTCTCTGGAAGCCATTTAAGCAGTCAATATTGCAAGTTAGCATGTTAATTTCCCATGTTAAAATCAGTTTAGGACCCATTGAAATCGGGGTACTGTGACGTAGTGGCGGGCTAAACACAATATAGCCATATGGTGGAACCCCCATATTTTCTTCGAGGAGGTTGCTTTGGTGCATGGAGTGTCCCTTTAATCTCTGGATAGTTCATACTCACATGAGAGCCTTCCAACTGATATTGAGTACTTAGTATGCTTTTTATGCTAAAAGTAGAATTAAAAACAATATATATGGTATATCGATTAAAATGTGAATAACATGCTAGCAGCATTCTCTATCTACTTTTTTTCATATAGGCTTTTAAAGTCTCTCAAAAATAGGACTGGTTGAAAGTGATGTGTAAGAGGCTTTCAAATTGCAAGTAAATCAAATATGATATGCAATGATCATGGATATTTTCTTTTTTTATTTTATTTCCTTTTTCACTTGAAGGATGTAATTTAATTTGCTTTTCTCTTCCTTCCATAGAACACTTCCCTTTATTGTTCAAACCATGACCATTTTATTCCTGGAGTTTATTAAACAGGAAATGTTGACCTACTGTTGTTTCCTTTTGAGCTATAGATTGTATCCAAGCAAAGGTATAATCAGGGGAAATCTATACAGTGTTGATATATTAATTAGCTGCAATTGACCTTAGTTTATTGAAAGGTTAAAGAATATGCTGAGTAGCATGATGATTTTTTTTCTTTTTAAGGAAAGGACACCCCCTCGTTATGAATGTTTTAATCAAAATATACTTTTTAATTATGTTCATAATTTCCAGAATACTGTGCAAGACTATTGAGAAAAATATCACATAGTCCCTTGCTATGCCCTTTTCAATAATATAGGCAACTTTTATATTCTCCATTCTTATGCATGGGTACAATCAAGTGGAACAGATGTGATCTAGGTTAATGTACATTTTAAAAATATTACCAATTATGCAATGGTTTCTTACAATCCTAAAAAGAACACTGCACACATTTAATGGCAAGTTTTTAGGTGCAGGCGTGTTTAGAATCTTGATTAGCCTTTGTTTCTTCAAAGAGTACATGAAATGTAGCAAGGTATATTGTACAGTGCCATTGGTTAGAGACAAACAAGACTACATTTATTTATGCTAGATTTGGAGATTACTTTTGTTCTGAAATGTGTTTTGACCGAATTTAGGGTGATCGGGTGTTTGGTCAAATTTGCTAATTCTGAACCAAAATTTACTCAAATCACAAATCAAGTGAATAGCGATATAATAAAGATCTTGGAAATATAAAGCATATATGGTGGGATTGTTCCTCACTGATTGGGATAAAATTCAAAGATTTGAATTTTAAAATTATGGATTTAACTCCTGAAAAGTTTCCATTCCATATTGATCTCACATGTCTATCTAAAATAGAAATTTGTTTTGGCAGTTCACGTTTTAATGGCAATGAAGGTCTGTATATCCAGGTATTGGAAGAGCGAGGAAAGCCATAGCTCTTCTAAAATTATATCCCAAATTAATTACCAAGGTATAATGGAAAAAGCTATACACCTCAATAATGGTAGTATTAAGAAGTATAATAACATTTGGTTTAAATGCTTTGAATATTATAACTTCACATATCAATATAAGAAGACCACTAAATTATTTATGTACTATTCAACTTTAGACCTCTTTCGAGTTAGATCTTTAAATGGACTCTGGCGATTTATATTGAAGACTATTCTTATAATGTTTTCCTCTTGTCCCCCCCCCCATAGGCCTCCCCAGCCAGATATGTTTTTATTTAATTTTTGTCATGTGAATTATATATAAGCAATAGTAGAATAATATTGCAGAATGATCTTGGACTTAAATAATCTTAGAAAAATTAACTGTAATATAAACGTAATTTGAAAATCACCTAAAATGTACACTTTCTACTACTATATGAGTACATAGGTAGTAATTTAAAATACATCAGGCCTGAGTAGTATAATTTGTTAAACAACATAAATTTAAAATTTAGATTTCTTATGTATCAACTATCTATGTGTAATTTATCATTTATATGATATATGCTTTTTTTTTTTTTCTCTCTGTTTATGAAACAGTATGATATCTTTATGTTTAATCCAATAACACATAAAAAAAATATGAAAAAAAAACCCATTAGGGTTAGACTTGGGGGGCTGACATTTGTGGCTATAGTTAGAGTTCACACACAATTTAACATTTAGACCAGGGATGTATCTATCGCGAGGCAAACAAGGCATTTGCCTTGGGCAGCAATTTCAAGGGGGTGGCAAAAAATGCCTTGTTTGCCTCGTTTTATGGGGGCCCAAGAGCTGGTCTGCTGGCCACTTTTGGGCTACCCTGGGGCAGGTGGCCAGTTGTTTCCCAGGCGGGCAGCGAGGGAGCACTTTCCCCTGAGCTCTCTATGCTCAGCTCCCTTGCACGACCCGCAGTGATGCCAGGAGCCGGAAAATGACGTCAGTTCGGCTCCCAGCATCACTCTGCGGCACGCGAGGGAGCTGAGCAGAGAGATCACAGCTCCCTCGCTGAAAACTTAGAGCGCCCACCCGCCTGCCTGCACATCTAGCTGCCTTCCTGCCCAGCAGCCCCACTGGACCCCAGGTGCAAAATCCACCCAGCTATCCCAAAAGTAGGGAGGCTGGGTGGATTTAAATTAAAAAATAATAATTATAATTGTGAGTGTTTGGACAAAATGTGTGTGTTTGTCAATGAATGTGATTGTGTGTGTTTCAGTGAATGTGACTGTGTGTGTCAGTGACTGTGAGTATGTGTGTGTGTGTGTGTGTGTCAGTGAATGTGAGTGTGTGTGTGTCAGTGAATGTAAGTGAGTGAGTGTGTGTGTCAGTGAATGGTAGTGAGTGTGTGTCAGTGAATGTGTGTGTGTGTCAGTGAATGTGAGTGTATGCATCTGTCAGTGAGTGTATGCGTCTGTCAGTGTGTGTCTAAATGATTGTATGTGTGTCAGATTGTGTCAAATCAGTGAGTACATGTCAGTGTATCTGAGAGTGTGTTCTGGTCCGTGAGTGTGTGTCTGTCAGTCAAAATGTGTGTAAGCTAACAGGGAAGTGTTGTGGCCTTGGCATGAAGGGGCGGTTAAATTTAAATTAGGGGGTGCCTGAGATCTTTCATGCCTAGGGCAGCACCATTTCAAAATACACCACTGATTTAGGCTAGTTATATATTTAGGGTTAGAACAAGTGTTCTTAGTTAGGCAAAAGTAATGCCTACTACTAATCTGCACTTTACCCCAACTTTCTTCTTTTGGATCAACAGCAAAAAACAAATGTGAGGAAGGCTGAACTTGATGGACACATGTCTCTTTTCAGCCTATGTAACTATGTAACTTTGCAGCATAGCCATCAAGCCTAAACCTTTGTGTAGCCCTAACTGTAATAAAATTTCTGGTCTACAGGCATGCATGCAGGTTCCCAAGAGATCAGGAATGTGTTACCAACATGGCAGCCATGAAAATGCTGGATGGTGGTAATTATTTAGTTAATAGCTCCTTAAGCAATTTGATGTGTAATTTATCCTCATCATTAATAATATAGTCATTGCTTAAGGAGCTATGTAAGGACAGTGAACTTGATATTAACAAATTAAAACACATGAAGTTCCAGGACTCAACATAATTCTTCGTTACAAAGGGGTTATATAATTTCCACTAGGCTTTTTTTTTTCTTCATAAAAAAAGCAAATACGCAAATAAATGTTGTCTTTTTAACATTGGAAGTATTTGTTAATTTTTTTCATTTTATTTTTTCACATAGGATCAATGGTTCTGGCGTGTTAGGAACAACAAAGTAATGGATGGGTATCCTATGCAAATTACATATTTTTGGAGAGGTTTACCACCCAGCATTGATGCAGTTTATGAAAACAGTGAGGGGAATTTTGTATTCTTTAAAGGTAAGATTTTAATAGTGATAATATAGAAAATATTATTACATTATGTTTATATGCAGTATATATAGTTTTGAAATGTCACAGATATTAAATTTTGCAGTAAAAATAATATGCACTGTTTTACAGACTTTACTGACAGAAGTGTAAATGTCACTAGGCAGGTACCTAAAATGTAAAAATTCAACGGATGTCAAAAATGAAACAATAACTTAACATATCATTTGACATTAACATATTGATAGTTGCCTTTTTTATTTGTGTGGTGCAGTTGTGTTAGTATTACACAGTGGCGCTTCTGCACCATTTTACTTTTTGTCACTCTTGAATTATTGTTATTATTATTTTATTATTTATATAGCACCAACAAATTCTGTAGCGCTGTACAATTGGATGGATGTATTAACTTATACTCCCCTCCCTCTTTTTTCTTCTTTTCATCCCCACACATACTTTGCATTCATTTTAAATTCTTTATTTATACGCAACTCACGTGTGAGAAGGCAAATTCAAGGAACACAGTTCAGGGTACAACATTTTGACGTACATATAGCTGTAGACATTTTGAGTGTATTGTCCTAAAAAGTATTAACCCATGAGTCGATTTTTTTTTTTTTTTGTAGTAGTACTAGGTGGTCTGTTATGTGACTGGCCTTGGGGGTAGGAAGCTTAAAACATTTGTCACCTTAAGCGGGATAGTATTTGGGTGCAAAGTGGGCATGTTGAGATGAGTCCTTGAAGGTTGAGGCCAGTGAGAATGTAAAACGTTGTGTGTTAAATGGGGGGCATGATTGAGTACATGATTGAGAGCATAACCACAAGTTGACTGTAACGGCACACCCCAGGCATAAAAAGGGTTAAAAGCCATTTAGGAGATATACCCTTCCAGATATACAGGCAGCTACCAAAGACACCAATCCGCCGAACATGAAGAACCATACGAATACTCCAAAGCAGACGAATGCTCCAAACAGCCGAATAGGAAAAACCATACGAAAGGTTTACACTCCTAGCAGTCGAACTGGAACAGCATACAATAAATCCAAAGTCTTTCACATAGTCTTTCGTTATACGAATAGGCTCCATGGCATAGCTGATAAGGGGTGTGAGATGTACTGAACATTGTGTGTGTCCAAGGTCAGAAAAAAACCCCCCATTAAACGTAAACTTTTTGAGCTAAACATTACATCTATGTATAATATATGCAACTGTTCAGGTGGTAATGGCTGCATACGAGGCCTGGGTAGGTTGCCTCGGGACGAACTCGGTTGCTGTCTCCGGGCTCCATCTCCGTGATTTTAGCACTGAGGCTAGTGTTTGAGATTGTGGCAGAGAGTCCTGTGGGAGTCCCAAGACTAATAATAGTGTTGTTGCCTCACGTAGATCCGCAACGTTGTGTTTATCATCTCCCCGGAGTACCTGGAGTGTGATGATATGTTCCATCGATTTGAATTCCGCTTTTCCGGAAGAAATAGGTAAATGGTTGGAGAATGTGTCTCCATGCTAGTGTGCTGCCAGAGATGTCAGTGTAGAAGGTCAGGGACATTGTTTCGAAGTTGTAAGGTGTAAGTCCCTTCACAGCAGCCATCATTGCTACCTTGTCCCTGCTGTTTTGAAAGCGGACCACCAGGTCTTGCGGTACCGCGGTCGGAGCTCTAGGGGATTTTGGTATTCGAAGTGACCATCTAGACCCACCGCTTTGGCTTGCTTCGGGTTTAGTAGAGGCATCATAAGTGCGTCGCAATAGGTATAGTAATCCTGCTGCTGGAATGTCCTCTGGGATACCTCTTATTTTCAGGTTGTTTCTGCGTCTTATATTTTCAAGCATAGCGAAGCGCCTGTCATAAGACTCATGTTGTTGTTGCAGCCTGCTCTAGCATGGTTATCTGTTAGGTACTGGTACTAGCAGTAGTTTCAAGGTCCCCAAACTGACCTTTCAGGCCTTGTAGATCTGCTCGGATATCTGTGAGCATATTCCTCTGGAGGTCAGACAGTAATTCCTTCAGAACTGTGGTGGTTACCAGAGCTGTGTCCGGATTTGTTGGGGATGGAGGAGGTGGACATGTGGTGAGCATTTCCTCCATCTCTCCCTCGAGATAAAAGTCGTCTGAGAGTTCGGAGTATGTGTCAGGGTAGGTTGACATCTCGGGCCCAGCTGCACCATGTGCCTGTCTCAGCATATCGCCGATGTTTAAGCCCATCCGTAGCTTGTCCGCTTTTTGTTTATTGGTCTTGAGACCCATGAAAGGTGCACAGGCACCGAGGGTGTTTGTCTCGAGCCTCAAATTGTGTGTTGCCAGCGGGTTAGGTGGGTTTTTGATGCTCGGTATTGTGGAGCTCGCCGTGGATGCGACCGCTCAGTTTGGAAGCTCGGCTTCGCCCGCCATACTTTGCATTCAAATCAATGAAACGTTATTAACTATATTAAAACAAAACACCAGAAAACCCTGTAGTCCAGTATATTGATGATAAAAGTGGGTAACAGACATGTTGCCCTGTGAGAACACTAGATGAATCATAACCAACATATGTAGGCAAAGTGGTAATGAAGGTTCCTCTAGTGCCAGGTAGGGGTTTCAGGGACAGAAGAATAAATGAGATGGATCAAGGAGAACTAATTGAGAGATTTAGCCACATGTAATCCTACATATTTGTCACCTGAAGTAATTTGTCTATTGGCACCACCCATGAATTTTTCAAATATTTGGGCACTCCAAGCACCAATGACTCTGCTGTTTTAGTGGCTACAGGATAAAGAGGTTAACGATGCAGCTCCTTAAAGTTTCCCCTACATCCATAACTCCCTCACTCTGATTTGGATATTCTTTAAACATTAAGTGTCACTTCCTCATTATCCATCCAAAATATTTGCATATGGCATAGCAAGATTCCTTCTAAAACTATTTAACTTGTGCCTACACTAGGCAGTAGTCGTGCTTTGAGTACCCTTTCCCAGTTGCCACCTGTAAACCATTCCGTAGTAAGTAAGCCACTAGATATAGCTATGGTGTAAGTCTGGTGAGGGAATTGTCTTCATTGTTTAAGTAAATATATATATTTATTTTGTTTGTTATTTATAGAAATTGAATGTGTTTTGGCTTCTTTGTGGTAATTTGTATAGTTCACCCTTAATTATATGCTATACTTCTTATTTTCCTTTGACTGAACAGTTGTCATATTTAATTGCACCTTACTATTTTGTGTTTCAATATTTTTTTTTCTTTTTTACACACAGAAAGAAAACACTTGTATTGAAATATTAAATATTTGTAGTAAATTATGCACAATTTTGTGAAATAGCCCAAGATATCTGTTGCATGTAAACAAACTGGCATATAAATGTCGTTGGATGCTAGAAAACCGTATATGTGGCCTTTTACCTAAAATGAGGATAATTCTTCAACAAGTGACATTTGCTGTGTGACTCATATCTCTCATATTGTAGAACACAAGCATTTTGCCTTTTGACTAGAGATGGGTAAATGGTGTTGAAATATCATTCATTTGTGCAAACAAATTGCCCATGGTAGAATTTTCCTAATAAACAATTGTTTTATACAAATATTTTCCTTTTTCTGTTTACATTATTTGATATAAAATGTTAATAACCCCTTAAGGACTGAGCCAAATGTACACGTTTTGATCAAAATAAAATGTAAACAAAACTTGGAATTTGACAATATGTCTGTTCAACCGTAATTCACCTCTTTCATATTAAGTGCACCCACACTTATTATAAATCATTTTATTCAGGAGAAATCGGGCTTTCATTTAACATCAAATATTTAGCTATAAAACACAATTTAATATGAATAAAATATTTTTAAAAGTGAAAAATTAAGAAATGTTATTTTTTTTGTTCTGCATGACATTTTATCTGTGAATGTCATAATACTGTTTGCATTTACTGCAATACAATACACATATTTGTATTCAGCGATGTCTCACATGTAAAATAGTACCTCCTATGTATAAGTTTTATGGTGTTTTGGGAAGTTACAGTGTCAAGTATAGCATGGTACATCCTTCTGTTTTTTTCACATTGAAATTCGCCAGATTGGTTACGTTGCCTTTGAGACCATATGGTAGCCAAGGAATGAGAATTAGCCCCATACAGGCATACCATTTGCATTAGTAGACAACCCAAGGTATTACAAATGGGGTATGTCCAGTCTTTTTTAGTAGCCACTTAGTCACAAACACTGACCAAAGGTAGCGTTCAAATTTGTTTGTTTGTGAAAAATGCAAAAAATTAATTTGAATGCCAATTTTGGCCAGTGTGCAATACCTTGGGTTGTCTACTTTTGCAAATGGTATGCCATTATGGGGGTAATTTTCATTCCTGGGCTACCATACGGTCTCAAAGGCAACGTAACAAATCTGGCGAATTTTAATGTGAAAAAACCAAAACACAAGCCTTATATTTGACTTTGTAACTTTTGAAAACACCATAAAACCTGTACATGAGGGGTACTGTTATACTCAGGAGAGTTTGCTGAACACAAATATTAGTGTTTCAAAACCGTAAAACGTATCACAACAATGATATCGTCAGTGTAAGTGCTGTTCAGGTGTGAAAAATGCAAAAATTTCACTGATGATATCGCCATTGTAATACATTTTACTGTTTTGAAACACTAATATTTGTGTTCAGCAAAGTCTCCCGAGTAAAACAGTAGCCCCCATGTACAGGTTTTATGGTGTCTTGGAAAGTTACAGCGTTAAATATAGTGCTAGCAATTTAAATTGTCTGGACTTTCTGTCTGGGTTTTCAGGCAGGTTCAGCAAATTGTAATTAATAAAATAACTTAATTATGTAAAAATATTACATAAATATAGACATAGAATTAAAATATATATATACGTATGTGTGTGTATATATTTATATATATATATATATATATATATATATAATTTTTGTAATTCTTTTTCTTTATATATAGGTATATATAGTGATATATACATATATATTTATGTATATAGATATATATATTTCGTTCTAAGTGTATTTCAATATCAATATATATTAATATCAAAATACAGTTAGAACGATGAAAAGCTCTGTGCTAGAGCTGAAACGTTGACTGGAACTGTAAGAATAAAGATGAACTAACCTCTCTTTTTTTTATCAAATCCTGGAGTGCCGGTAATTTTTTCATTATTTATACTTTATATGACCAGAGCATCAGGTATTTATTTTGTTAAAGTTGGAGTGCAAGAGCCTTGGATATATATATATATATATAGTGACCTTTATGGGTAAAGCAACACAGTACTCTAGGGTAACCGGTATAGAACAACAGTCTCTTATGCAAAAAAGGTGTGGTTTATTTACATTGTGCACAAAAATCCATGCAGCAATCAGTTTGTTCAAAACTGCAGCAAAACAGAAAGGAAAATCTACAAACAAAATCCTAGCCCAAATTCAAGCAACCTTTTCAATGAATACTGCAGCAGAGTTGATTTCTGGCTGTAGCCACTTCTGGGCAAGTCTCAAGAGGTCATACATTTGTGACATAGTAGATTTCTCTGTATCATAAACTCATGCATTATATCTGGGCTTGCACTGCAGGCGTAACTCCAAGCCGTGTTAGTATTTCTGCTTTCAGTCGGTCATAGTCTTGTCCTTGACTGAGATGCAAATCATCATATGCTTTTTGGGATTCTCCACTGAGGCAAGGGGCTAATAATCCTGCCCACTGACCTGGAGGCCATCCTTCTCGGGTAGCAATCCTTTCAAAGGTTGTCAGGTAAGCCTCCATGTCATGAACCTCACTCACTTTATGTAAAAAGTCATTAACTCTAATCCGGCACCCCCTATCCATAGTAGGGGTAGTCACACTTGACAGTATGGTTTGTTGCAAAGCACTTGTTAGTTTTACTCTGTCTTCCCGATGTGTTTCCATAACGCAGTCTATTTGTGTGGCCAATAAGCGGTTTGTCTCCTGTTGGACCTCAACAGCCTGTCGCTGTGACTCCATGAGGCTACTGATCTGAGCCGCTGTTACACGGTTTGTGTCTTGCTGGGTAGTAGTAGCCTGTACCAAGGCATTTACAAACTCTTCCATCTTGCTTTTTTTTTTTTTTCACAGCCACCTAGTACATACCACACACCACACCTGCAGGCATCTGTGTCAAACAACCAGTCTCCGTTTGCAGAGTCACAGTACCTTAGGCCTCTATACCCACAGACCGTATAAATGTGCTTTAGATGCCCGCATTCTCCACCATCTTATGTCCAGTAAGGTAACATGTATAGAACAAAAGTCTCTTATGCAAAAAAAGGTGTGGTTTATTTACATTGTGCACAAAAATCCATGTAGCAATAGGTTTGTTCAAAACTGCAGCAAAACAGAAAGGAAAATCTACAAACAAAATCCTAGCTCAAATTCAAGCACTCTGTCACATATCCTCCCCGCCAGCTTAGACCCATCGGTCGTAGCGACCTTTGACCACAAACAATGGACTCTGGATAAACCATCTGCATTCCCCTGGTCTTTACCAGCTCTATGCTCCATAGAGAAGTTATATGGCTGAAGACTAAGGAACCACCTTGTTACTCTGGCATTTGTTTCCTTGTTTTGTCTCATCCACGTCAAGGGCGCATGATCTGTGACAAGTTTGAACCTTGTCCCCAATAGATAATACTTAAGTGTTTCTAGTGCCCATTTTATGGCCAAGCATTCTTTCTCAACCACTGAGTATCTCTGTTCATGGGGATTCAGCTTTTTGCTCAGGTACATAATGGGATGTTCTTCTCCTGTGTGTACTTGAGAAAGAACCGCTCCTAGGCCCACATCAGATGCATCTGTCTGTACCAAAAATTATTTTGTAAAATCTGGGGCAACCAAAATTGGGTCAGCACACAAAACCTCCTTCAGGGCACTAAATGCCTTCTCTACCTTGGGAGTCCATTTTATCATAACAGGGCCTTTTGCCTTAGTTAGCTCTGTCAACGGGTTTGTGATCGTAGCAAAGTTAGGTATGAATCTATGGTAGTAGCCCACTAAGCCTAAAATACCCTGACTTGTTTCTTTGTCACAGAATGTGGCCAATCCCAAATAGCATCTACCTTACTTTTCTGTGGTTTCAGGAGACCCCTCCCAATAGTGTAGCCCAAATGCTTAGCCTCTTCCAAACCTATCGTACATTTGTATGGATTGGCAGTTAGATCTGCATCTCATATAGACTTTTACTGCCTGAACTCGGGGAAGGTGTGTTTCCCAATCTGTGCTGTGTATAACCACATCGTCAAGGTAGGCAGCCGCGTATTCACTATGGGGTCTAAGGATTCTATCCTTCATTCTTTGGAAGGTGGCAGGTGCACCATGCAACCCAAAAGGTAAGACTTTATAGTGAAATAAACCCTCTGGTGTGGAAAGAGCAGTTTTTTTATTTGGCCCGCTCTGTTACGGGAACTTGCCAATAACCTTTAGTCAGATCTAATGTAGTCAGATATCTGGATCGTCCTAATCTCTCTATTAGGTCATCAACCCTAGGCATGGGAGAAGCATCAAATTTTGATATCTCATTTAATTTTCTGAAATCGTTACAGAATCTGATTTGGCTTGGGTACCAACACTATATGATTACTCCATTCACTTTGTGATTCCTCGATAACCCCTAGCTCAAGCGTCTTTCGGACCTCTGCTTTAATGGCTTCTTTTCTGGCCTCTGGGATTCGGTAGGGTTTCAAGTTAACCCTTGTTCCAGGTTCCGTAATTATGTCATGTTCAATAACAAGTCTTTCCTGGTACTGGAGCAAACACATCCCGATTTCTAGCAACAAACTCTCGGACCTCATTTTGCTGATGAGGTGCTAGAGTGTCAGCAATGTTAACCTCTGGTACTTTGTCTACTTTGGTCTAAGGGACTTTGTCTGTCATGGCCATCAAGACCTCTCTGTCTGTCCAGGGTTTAAGTAAATTTATATGGTATATTTGTTTGGGCTTTCTTCTACCAGGTTGTCTCACCTTATAATTCACCTCATTGACTCGTTCAACGATCTCGTATGGGCCATGCCAGTTTGCAAGGAATTTACTTTCTACTGTGGGGATTAGTACCATAACCCTGTCTCCAGGTTGAAAGACCCTAAGTCTAGCATTCCTGCTTTCTGGGCTTCCTGTGCTCTCTCCATATTTTCCCTGACAATTGGCATTATGGCCTCAATGTGATCCTGCATTTGTGCCACATGTTCAATAACACTCCTATGAGGCGTGTGTTCCTGTTCCCATGTCTCCTTCGCAACATCAAGGAGACCTCTAGGATGTCTGCCATATAACAATTCAAAAGGTGAGAACCCTGTGGAAGCTTGTCGGACTCTCTGATAGCAAACATTAGATATGGGAGCAAACTATCCCAATTCTTACCATCTTTATCAATTACCTTACGGAGCATTGCTTTTAAGGTTTTATTAAATCTTTCCATTAACCCATCAGTTTGTGGGTGATACACTGCAGTTTTCAATTGTCTAATCTTCAACAAGTTACATAGCTCTTTCATCACTCGTGACATAAAAGGGGGACCTTGGTCTGTAAGTACTTCTCTAGGTATTCCAACCCGGCTGAACATAAACATTAACATTAACTCTCTGGTAATGGTTTTAGCTGAGGTATTTCTTAAAGGTATAGTTTCGGGATAGCGGGTAGCATAATCTAGTACTACCAATATATATTGGTGCCCCCTAGGGGATTTAAGTAAAGGACCAACTAGGTCCATAGCAATTCTGTCAAATGGGACTTCTATGTGTCAGGGTGGCGGTCCGGGACCCAGACACTGTCCGGGCGGCGGTGCATGGATCTGGACCCATGTATGCCTGATGTTCAGAGTAGGAGTCACAGTGTGGAGGTGGACTACCAGGGTTTGGTGCTGGGTAACCGCACGCCCCCTGGCGTTGAGCACCAGCGTTTGTGCAGCCACAAACCAGAACCCTGATTCAGCTTAAGCGGATCCCAGGAACTAGGAGATTGGAATTAAGCAGACCTCCCAGGAGCTGAATAGGGAGGCTCTGCAGCAGGGATGTATCCAGTACTGAAGCAAGGCAAGACTAGAGGTAAGCACCATGCATGAAAACAAGACAAAAGCAGGAGAACAAGGCAAGACTAGAGATAGGCACTATGCATGAAAACAAGACAAAACCAGGAGAACAGGGCAAGACCAGAGATAGGCCCCATACATGAAAACAAGACAAAACTAGGAGAGCACAGAACCAGAGCAGGACAGAAAGCAGAACCCAGAACATGTACACAAGACATGAGGAAAACAAGAACATAACATGGGCATGACTGGACAGGACTATACATGGACTAGGATTACAAGACAAAATAAAACAAGACAAGAAATACAAGGTAAATCAAGAGGAGACATAACTAAGCACTATATATGAAAAGTATGGGGATTTAGTTACATTATATGATCATACATTGCATAAGCCTGCTAACAACGCCAATGTACCCCATATCTGGCAGGTCCTACACTGCCTAATGCATGCTAAAACAACCATACTAAACCACAATATAGCACTTACCTGCAAGAAAGGGCAGAGACTAGAAACACTGCTGCAGGTCCAGGCTGAAACAAAAGGAAAGTGGAAAACAAACAGGTGTGGCAACATAAAACAAACATTTAAGTGAATTCAAGAGATTGGGAATTCCACGGAATCTAAAAATGAACCCAGAAACCCAGCAACAAAGAAAACCAGACATAGACCAGAAAACCAGAAAAACCAAGCAAGGACAGCAAAAAGAGTACTGGATACCAAAAGCCATTGCAGAATGATCCGCAGCAAGGAACAGGATGTGACACTATGATGGGAAGAGGAATGAGGGGATTACGGAAAGCTTGGAATGGAGCCTTTCTTTGGCATTCTGGGCATGACTTTCAAAAATCGCTCTGTAGCAGAGTAGATTCCTGGCCAGTAAAATCTTCTTAGTACTCTCTCCCTATTTTTTTTTTAATCACAAGATGCCCCCCTAAAACATGGCTGTGAGCTAGTTTTAAGATTAGGTTCCTGTGGGATTGAGGTACCAGTAATTGCTCAACCTCTTCAACCCCCCTCCTCTCTACTCGGTAAAGTAAATTGTTTCTTTCTGCAAAATAGGGAAGGGGCTTTCATTGTGTTCCCCTTCCTCACCCAAACATACTACAGCGGGTTCATTTTCACTATACTGCTCCAAATCAACCATAGAAAAAGGGAAAACATTCTCTAAACCCACTGTTTCTGCCTCTACCTCTGTACGCTTATCCTGTTTTATTGCAGTATCTTCCCATACACCAGTAAGGAATTCCTCGTTATTAAACACTAGCTGCTGCACAGACCCCTGCTGTCGCCTAGCTAATAAAACTTATGGACCCAATTGTTGTGACAATTTAGACTGTCCTTGGCCTTGGGGAGTTAAATACATAAATGTAAATGCATAGTTTTTGTAGGCATTGTGTAAACGATTTATTAATATTAATATTGTGTAAAGAGGTGTGAATTGTATTCATCTTAATATCATTCACCTTTTTTTCACATTAATAGAAGTGATTGTCTGTAAATTAGGTGTGTTTTTTTCTCTGAATAATTTTAATATTCCAAAAGTCAAAACATTCCTTCCATCTGCCTGAATATCCAGTAAAAGCATGTATAAAATTATGTTTTATAAAATGCTATTTTTTCAAAGCTTTCTGAAATATCAAAAAGTCTAATTTCATTTCCAGGCAACAAATATTGGGTTTTTAAAGATACAACCCTACAATCTGGCTATCCTCATGACTTAATCCACCTTGGCCATGGAATTCCACCACATGGAATAGATACAGCTGTCTGGTGGGAAGATGTTGGGAAAACATACTTTTTCAAAGGTGACAGGTAAGAAAAGCCATTTGTGCATTTTTTTTCCATCTCTAGATATAGCTTGGTGTGTATGGAAAAATATTTCATGAAATTCTAGAGAAGTCAGGTCTACAGCTGTGAAAATACACCAACATGTTAGAAAATTATTTTTATTTATTTACTTTGAAAGAATGCATTACGATATCCATATTTTAAGTTTTTTAATTTTGTTATGAGCTTTTTTCACTGATGGAATGCAAAAGGATCATGAACTGTGCCCAAGGTAAAGGTAAAAATAATGCTTGATGGCTGCCGATTTAGTACTATTGAAAACTGGATATCGTGTTGGGAGATACGCAGGTGATATTCTAGCTAATATGAAATTGGAAATTGAAGGAAAAGTTGTCACGTGTTATGGGCATACATTCAAATAGTTCCTGGATTCCTGGATTTGGCTGGACTGTTCTGATTTTGTTCTCCTCTTCCTCTTGGGTTTGTTCCTTAGTGTACTTTCAAGGGCACACTGCCACATGCTTTCATGGCACGGTTGGACTTCTTTTTTATAATGTCTCGAAAAGCAAAGACGCCAAAGAAAATAGTTGTGCAGATGATTCCTAATGTCATATTTGAAGAACAGTGCATTAAAACAACTATTTAATTGAATGTTCCTTTAAAAATAAAAGAAAATTGGGAACAGCATTTTCATGTCATGATTCAAATGCCAGTATTTTGAACTCACCTATGTAATTGCCATTTTCATTAAATTCTATAAGGAAGCATATGTCCTCTACTTTCAATATATATTTTAATATATGAGCGTTACAAATAATTGCACAAATGAATTATAGCCTTAAATATATGTTAAACTTGAGTAATGGATGGGGGATGATGTGCTAAGCTTTAAAATTAGCTACTTTCAATATATATTTTAATATATGAGCTTTACAAATGATTGCACAAATGAATTATAGCCTTAAATATATGTTAAACTTGAGTAATGGATGGGGGATGATGTGCTAAGCTTTAAAATTAGCAGAGGCCTACCATTATATCACACGATGAAATTAGGAGAAATATTGTTATATTTAAATGGTAAATTGGTCTTTTTAAATTTTCTTGCTAAATAGACAGGTATTTTAACAACAAAACCTATTTTCTGCTACTTTGTTCATCATAAAGATGCAATCTGCAAATGCCACTTAGAAACAAAGAAACATTGCCAACTTCATTAAGGCATCATTAAATTTTTCCAGTAAGTGTTCCAATAACTGTTTCTTTATATCGTGTCATATAAGAGGTTTTATTTGCCTAGGTGTAGCAAGAGAACTAGATATAAATGGTATAAGTGGACATAAAATAAAGGAGTCATTTATTACAAAACGGAAAGAATAGACATTTCTCCTTCTTGTAAATGTGCCACTATTAGCTGTGATTTTGCTGCAGAGGGCCCTAACTGCAAAGTAGAGTTCAACCAAATTTAATTTGCGAATGCTTTGACCAGTCCGCAAAGATTGGAAATGACAAATCACTAGATGCTATTGCTTTACTGCAACTGCACATCAGTCAATGCAGACACAACCAATATTAGATTCCCAGAAATGTTGCTCAAATGCTGACACATAGGAACTGTTCCTCATGTATAATGTTTTTGCACATGGAAAGCAGGTACATAATAAATGTGTATCTGATTTGCACAACTAATACTTTTGAGACACATGATGTACATCTGTCTGACCTTGGTTTACACACATTAGTGTGTCATTAAACTACAATAGATGTGTATATAAATCAGTCTGTGTAAATAAAACAGATAGTTCTTGTTCTAAATTACATTTTGCTTGAATACATTTTTTATTAGTAAGCAACCTAACTTTTTTGAGAACAGCTCCACCATCTGCCACAACACCACTCACAATACTAAAGCTAAAGTGTCACTCTTTGTCTATTGAAATGTTGGGAAGTATGTAAAATGGTACATTTTGTAAATTTTAGATCAAAGAATATCATAGAATTCAAAGTTAAAAAAAATGCTTACACAATTTAAAAAAAAATGAACAAACAGAAATGGGAATTTCCTTGTTATGAAGCCTTTTACTAAATCTTACAAGCAAGAAGTTTTGGCTCAGTCACATGGTTTAAATGGGGCCCCAAGTTTTATGACACAGCTGAAGTTGCATAGACATTCGCTTGTCTGATGATTGTATGAAAAGCTTTGTAAAACATGTGCTGATTCTGAGAAAAGAACAACAATGACATCCTTTGTTAGCTGACTTCAGTCTAGTTTAAAAAAAAAAAAAAAAACCCTTTTGTGGATGTCTGAACCATAGCATGACAGACTATACCTTCAGCTGCTGGACTTTTCCATTTGATGACCATGCATAGGAAAGAAGCATGCCAGATCTCCTTACAACTCTGAATCTTAGAATTCATGTGAAGGATCCTTACCTCGTTCCACAGGATATTCTGAATCATCATTGAATTACTCTGTTGTTCACCAATAGGAATCTCTACAAATTAGTGAAAATGTCTCTGTGGTTACAGAGAAAATAAGGTGAAGGCAAATTTCCCCATAATTTCCCCATAAATCTTTAAAAACGGTATTTCCTTTTCATATGAAATATAAGGACATAGAGTATGGCACACATTTAAGACCTTATTGTCTGTCAAAGATGATCAATAATTCTTGGAAACTATGAATCTATTAATTTCTCTGTTAGGTAAAAAAGACAGTGTTACCAATCAGAGAGACTTCTATCTTGGAAGATCCAATGGATTATGCAATGGATAATGGACTCATTATGCAGAATATTTCAAGCAAATTGGGAAAAATATTTTTTTTTTCTGGTATAGCTTCTTTTTGTAGAAGGTATTGCAGGGTTGGTGGAGGGCAAATAAACTAAGATGATTAAAGACAAGTTAAAAATAATTCTTGTAGAGGTAAAATGTCAGCTAATTTCAGTTGCCAGATCTGTAAGAGATCTCTTGTTTTCTTTAAAAAGAACACCTACACTTTTTTAAAAAGAACACTACACTTGATAAATATAATAATTGAGAATCACCATAACAGAATATAAATGTTATAATTGATATCGAAATAATACACAATATTGATATTTCTCTTAAGTGATAGTATTTTCACTGCTATAGAATAGAAATTTTACAATAAGTAAAAGACATAATTAGAATATTATAATCACTTAAGAAATAAATTTGGAGGTGTTAGAAAAATGAGGTGATATACTGGTAGTAGGGAAGAAAGAAGAAGGAGAGGAAACGGAAAACAAAGGAATTATTTATTTATTTTTCCTATATGATTATAATTAAATAACCTGGAAGTCCTATTTGACCCTTATGGGATGTTTGTACATTAGAGGATTTAATAGATTTGTTTAATGCATTGAATAGGAAATTTGTTCACTTGAAAAAAGGATAATTGATAATCACTAGTACAGAAAGAAAAAATGTATAATGGGAAAGCGGAAGGAAGGGAAGAAGAAGGCAAGGGAAAAAGAAAGAAAAATTATTCACAAAGAAACCTTTTTGTATATTGATTATAAGTAATAAGAATATCACTATGCACTATTTATTTTTTTATTTACATTTTTTTATAATTGTTTATTGAGGGGTGTACTCCTAAATTATTGAAAGAATTTTCTATAAATGAAGGTGAAGGAAGGAAGGGGAAAAGAAAGGGATATAAGTAAAAGTAAAAGCTCTTCCCTCTTACTTAATGTCTCCTATCAATGGTTTTGTGGTTATGATTGTAGATTTGTTTTTTGTTTTTGTTTGTTTTTTATGATTACAATCAAATAATCTAGAAAGCACTATTTGACCCTTTTGGGATATTTGTATACTAGAGGATTTAACAGACTTGTTTAATACATGGAATAGTAAATTAATTCACTTTATAAAAGGTTAATTGATAAACACTAGTTTAGAAAGGAAATGCGTAATATTTAAGCAACAGAAGAGGAAAGGGAAGAAGAGGGAAGGAAAGGGAGGGAGAAAGGGGGAAGAGAAAGACAAAAAGGGAGAAAGTGATGACTAATAAAGAAATTATTTTGATATATTTGATTATAAGTAATGAGAAAAGCACTATACATGTATTTATTTTATATTTGCTCTTATATAATTGTTTGAGGGGTATACTCCTAAGCTTTGGAAATATTTTTTCTTTTTAAAGGAGAAAGCCCTTCTCTCTTTTTTTATTTCCCCCTATCAATAATTTTGATCATCGAGGTAACACTTTTTTTTTTAACGTGCTATCTGATAGATATCATTGATAATTTTGAAATCAAATATAATCTTGTAAAAGGTGCTTCCACAGACCCCAGTCTATCCCTGATGGTACAGGGATTTTTTCTTTTGCTTGTGTTGCAGAATTTATTTCTGCACCACAAGGCCAGAAAATTAGGTATAAAAGTGTGTTGTAAGAATGTTTTTTTTAATGTTTTTTTTTTTTCTTCCATTCTAATGGATTGTTATCTGGTTACTCAGGGTGGATGTTTTAATACAGTAAGAGGTATGGAGGTGGAGTCAAAGGTGTTTGATGTCTCTTAAACTGGTTACACTAAACTCACAGGGACTGAATTCTCCATATAAAAGAGCATTTTTACATGATTTGTTGGTTAAAGAAAATATAGATGTGGCTCTAATACAAGAGACTCATTGGAAAATACATCAATCCCCATTATAGAAATATAGTAGATTCCCAAATATATATACATCATCATTAATAGAAAAAAAGAAAGCAGGAGTCGCCATGATTGTTTCTAATAAAATTAAATTTGAATATATACATCATGACTCAGATAATGAAGGTAGATGCATAATATTGATTTGTCATATTAACATTATTGAATATACTTTTGTTAGTTTATATGCACCATCTGAATGTTCAGTTAAATTCCTAAATCATTTTATTGAAATTATAGAGAACCTTTTGAAAGGGTTATTGATAATAGGAGGCGATCTAAATAGTATCTGGTATTTTGATAAAGATAGAAAGTCAGTTAAATTAAACAAAGATCATGTATATGAAAACATTATTAGAACTAAGGCTGACATTTTTTGAAATTCTCTTTTTAAAAATAACCTTTATGATGTATGGAGGGTCCAGCACCCGGAGGAAAGAGACTACGCTTTCTATTTATTCCCGCACAGTACATATTTACAAATTGATTTCTTTCTGATGCTTGGACCTACCCTTGAGATGATCATTAACTCCGGAATTGGAAACATCACATGCTCAGACCACGCGCCAACCTTCTTAACTCTTAAAGGTAACCATCAATATGGTTTACGATCTACTCAGACAGCGTCATGACGTGGTAACGCTCTGGCGGAAGAGGAGGGGCTACCGTGATGGAGTGAGGTGGAGTGTGGCAGAGCTCAGGTAGGACGGCCGACTAACGACAGATGCATGGGCTTGTTCGCATTAAAGTGGGGACTACCAACACGACTCTTTGCTCAGCTGAAGCCTCGGGTGAAAGGCGGGAATAAACTGCTGATACAAGAGATTCCAGAGTACCAGCTGCAATTCCTACCTCGAACAGCATTTATAAAAACCTGCGCTCCGGTGCGAACCACCTATATGGGATAGATTGGATTTATATAAGCCGGACATAAGAAGTCCACAAACATAAAACAACAAAGGTTTGGTCGGCTACTGCAATAGAAAGAAACCGGCGCTGGCAAAGGAAAGACACTCCCTCAGATAAGTTTTAAATTTCTTTTTATCTTTATGGCTGGTTTAAAATTTTAATTTATTCTGAATAATAATATCAGCAATCTGAAAAAGAGAGAGACAAAAGTAAGATTGAGAGGAGAGGAGAGGAGAGGAGAGAAAGGAAAAGCAAAGGAAAATCAGAAAAACGGAGGTGTGGTGCTGGGTAAAGAGCAAAGAAGTGAGAGGAGAAAAATCTTTATTTGGAAATAAAGTAAAGCTGAAGGAAACTCCCAAATTTAAAGGGGACTAAGTAAAAGACTAAGTGAAAGAGAGAAGATTCTGTAACAAAATGGCAAATAGAAAACCTCAAGAATCAAAAGGAACATTAAAAAAAGATAAACAACAGCAACATGATAAGAGTGTAACAAATTATTTCTCTCCCCAACAACAGAAGGACCAACAAAGGGTTAATACCCGACAGAATTTGGATATATCTAATACCGGTTCAGATAATTTGGAACCAGAAGATAAAAGAGTGAGAGAATCGCTTATAATAGAGCAACTCAATGTGAGCTTACAAAACAATTTGGTAGAAATAAAAAAAGAAATAGCTACTAACACACAAGAAATTAAGCAAGAGATTAAACACGAAATTAACCAATTGATTATAAAAGTTAAAAAATTTTAAGATAAATTAGTTGAAACGGATTTTCAGATAAATAAATTAAAAGAAGTCAATTATAAAATTAAAGAACTAGTTACATTCCTGGAATCGAAGATAGATGGCTTGGAAGATAGATCACAAAGAAAAAACCTCAGTTTCAGAAATTTAGATTAGTTAAATGATCAGCAAGATCTAAAAGAAATTTTGAAAGAATTGTTTGCTGAATTGGGACTAACACTTAAAGAACATGAGGATATAATAGAAAGATGTCATAGAGTCTTTAAACCCCAAAATTTTGAAAAATCCTTTCCTAGAGATGTGATCGCTCGTTTCTATTCCTTTGACTTTAAAGAAAAAGTATTGAAGGCGTTTAGACAGAAAGCAAATAAAACAGGACGCTTCCTAAATGTAAAAATAATGCCAGACATATCATACAATACTCGTATGATAAAAAGAGCCTTCAATCCAGCAATTCAGATCTCAAGAAGGCATGAGATAAGATATATGTGGTCTTTTATGTTGAAATTAATCCTTAGCTGTTCTGAAGTCTTTGAGACACATGATAAATTAACAAATTGGCTAACACTTAAGAATTTGGTTTAACCAAATCTATGTATCAGTTAAGCTTTTTTTTTTTCACAAATGAGAGATAAACATATAAAACATAGAAGGGTATTTTCTGGCACAGTAAATGCACTATTGATGAGGTTGAATTACACTTAAATAATACCTAAAGTAAAAATTGATAAAATTAATGTGATATTTAATTTAAGATAAAACTATAAATAACAAATTAAGGGTTCTAATGTCAAGAAATTAAGTTATAAGGTTTTTTTTTTTTTCTCTACTATAATATTAATCACTATTGAGAGATAAACATATGAGACACAGAAGGGTATTTTTGAAATAGTATGGTAAATGCACTATTGATGATGTTGAATTACACTTAAATTATACCTGAAGTCAAAATAGATAGTAATTAATTCGATATTCAATTAAAATTAAGATAACACTGTAAATAACAAGTTTCCAAGGATAAGGAAATACGTTTTTGTTTTTTTCTTATGACTAAAGGCTTGCAATTATATATTGACACAGAAGGATAATTTCAGAAGGTTAATTTTAAAGGGCAGACTCTCTTAGACAATAGAGAATTTACAAAGAGTAGATAATGATGAATTGCACTATGGTTGATATCGATTTGCACTTTAGAAATGGTTGTATAAACTAGTATAAATATATATTGATATAGAAGGGTAACTTTAGAAGGTTAATTTTAAAGGGCAGACTCTCTTAGATAATAGAGAATTTACAAATAGTAGATAAAAATGAATTGCACTAAGGTTGATGTTGATTTGTATTTTAGAGATGGTGGTATAAATTAGTTTAAAATTAAAGGGAATATCACAAGATAGGTAAATCTCAATTTGTTATTGAATTAAGATTCAAAACACGACTGTAAAACAAAACGGTTAAATAAGAAAAGGATCACCCTAATATAGTTGAAAATATAAACGATTAATTGATTGAGTTATTAGGTATAGAACCACCGATAATAAAGACCTAAAACAATTTAGGCAAAAATGTATTACGTGGTTAATGAGATATAAAGAAGGATAATACAGCATAGAGGCACCTTCATTTCTTTACTCCATTTAAGGTATGCCCCACTTTCTGTAGTAACACTACAGTTTTCTCTGTAACTAAAATAGTTACAAAGGTAAAAGAGGAAGTATGTCCCAAAAAGGTTATGTATGGTTCAGGACTGCAGACTATTCTTGGGTCTATTAGCCTGATATGAATGTTTTAAATGTTTTTTGCGAAATTGTACTTAAAAAAGGGGGAGAGGGATTGTTGAACATTGGTTGGCTTAAATGTTCAGGATAATGTCGGTAAATGTTCAGGGGTTGAACACTGTTAAAAGAAACAGGTTATATCATTCGTTAATACAAGAAAATATTCAAATCAGTTTTTTACAAGAAACACATTGGTTACAAAATAAGCCGCAGAATTGGGGAGGAGATAGATTCCCTCTAATCAAACATGCATCTTTTAATAAAAAGAAAAGAGGTGTTGCAATAGTGTTCTCTAGAGAGATTGAAGTAGATATTAAATATCAGCAATCTGATGAATTTGCCAGATACCTAATTTTGGTGTGCGAAATAGGAAGACTCCCTACACTTTGGTAAATATATATTTACCAAACGTGGATCCAGTTTCAATGTTAACCAAGATAATGAATAGGGTACAGAACATAATGAAAGGCACATTAATTATAGCCGAGGATTTTGATTGCGTTATGGACCCAAAGTTAGATAAAATATCACATGGCAACCCAAAGAGTGATAACAGAACTAAGAAACAATCTAAGAGATTGACGGCCCTCTGTAAAAGGTATGACCTATACGATGCATGGCGCGCCAGAAACCCTATGGAAAAGGATTAAACCCATATATCCAGCGCACATGGCTCACATTTGAGAATAGATATGTGTTTGGTAAATGCCAAGACGATCCTGATTATTAGTAAAATTGTAATAAAAAAGAATTTTTGGTCCGATCATAATTTTATATTGATTGATATAGGGAAATCCCACAGATATCCAATGAACTCTTGGAGATTAAAAGATAAGTTAATTAAAAATGACATAAATAAAAAGTAGTTATCAAATCTTTTAAAATTGTTTTTTGAGGAAAATAAGCATAATGAGACTTCACACACTATAAACTGGTGCGCTCACAAGGCGGTAGTGAGGGGTTATATAATCAAAATGGATCATATACAAAGGGAAAGAACAGGGAAAACATTAACAGATTTACACATGGCTTATTATAATCTTTCTAAATTGAATAAATTGCAACCAAGACAAGAAGGAAAAATAAAATTAAATAATTTACAAAATTTAATTAACGCAAAAATAGAAGAAAAAATAAAAATAAATATAAATAAATTGAAATTAAATACTTATTATACGTGAAATCGTGCAAATAAAAACTTAACTAGGAAACTGCAAAATCAGAGATCTAGAAACAGAGTCGAAAAATTTGAGGATGATCACATGATCTATACCTCTCCAGAACAAATTGGACAAAAATGTAATAAATTCTATCAGGAACTATATAATTTAAATTTAAAACAAAAAAATATAGAAATACAAAAGTATTTAACTAATACAAAAATTACGAAGATTTTAGAAGAAGATCTCTTAATATTAAATCAAGCAATTTCTTTAGAAGAAGTTGACAAGCAAATTAGAACTAAATAAAACTCCAGGACCTGATGGATATACAAATTTATATTATAAAATGATGAAATCCATACTGATCAAACCCCTTACAGATTTTTTTAATGAGTTTGCATTAAATAACAAAACTCCTAAAGAATTATTCCAACTGAATATTCTTTCCATTGTAAAACCAGGTAAAGACAGTAGATATGTAGAAAATTACAGACCAATTTCACTAATCAATGTCGATGTTAAATTATATGCCTCAATTATTGCCGAAAGACTGAAAAATATTATCCCAAAAATAATACATACAGACCAAACCGGTTTTGTACCAAGAAGGTCTACAACCAATAGTGCTAGGACAATTTTAGATATATTAGATAATTAATCAGGAAAGAGGCAGATTCCCCTGCTGACTCTGTCATTAGACGCAAAGAAGGCTTTGACAGAGTCGGCTGGGGATATATAATGAGTCTTCTGGAGGAATATGGATTTAGTGGTATGATTTTTAACGCCATTATGGCACTTTATTCGGTTCCATCAGCGAGGACTGTTGAAACCAATATATGCGCAGAGTGGTTTAAATTAAAGAATGGTACAAGGCAGGGGTGCCCTTTGTCACCTCTGCTATATATTTTATCATTGGAACCATTAGCAATTAATATAAGGGATAATTGTAATATTAAAGGCTTTCATACCGCCATAAAGGAAATCAAAATTTCACTATACGTGGACGATACTACAATTATAATGACTTCTCCTGAACAATCTCTACCAGAATTAATGAAAGAAATTAATAAATATGCTTTGGTTTCAAATTATAAATTAAATACACTAAAATCCACGACAACGTATAAAAATATGGATAAATCGATAGTAGAAAAATTGAGAAAGGAATATAACTTTATTTGGACTAAAAAAGTAATAAATCATTTAGGAGTTTTAATTCCAGCTAGAGTGGAAAATACAATGGAATTGAATGTATTGGAATTATTAAAATATACTAATAAAACATTAAATTCATGGAGAAATGTGCAAACATCATGGTGGGGGAAAATAAATGTTGTAAATGCATATGTAGTACCCAAATGGTTCTATTTATTTGCAATGATTCCTCTCAAAATTTCGAGGGGTGGCTATATTTGATTCAAGCCAGTTTTTCATCTTATATCTGGAAGAATAAAAAGCCCAGGATCAGATTAAAGACACTTTCTAAAAAGACAAAACAAGGTGATTTAAACTTTCCTAACTCAAAACTTATATATTATGCAAATGTAATTAAACATATATACAAATTACAAGAACAACATGTGAATGTAGACCCTTGGTACATTATTGAAGCAGAAGCAACTAAAACAAGGCATTTGGAGTACTATCTATGGTTAAACTGTGATAAGAAACATATAGAGGACCTTACAGACACATCATTAATATTATATCAACTTTTACAAGTTTGGGAGGAGATAAAAAAAAGCTCTGGGAATTGCCAAATATATACCAAAAACCTGTAAATTAACTGTACTAGAACAAAATATGAAAGACTTATCATTAAAGAATTGGCCAAATAAAGATACAATTTCAATTTCACAAATAATGAAAGATGATAAGATCATTCTATTTAAAGAAATTGTGAAAAAGTTTCAAGTCCCAAATAGGGAAATTTTTACATATTTAAGAATTAAAAATTTTATAGATATTAATATTTTAAAATTTTCATTTCAGTCAGCAGGTCTTATGGAAAATATATTTGGCAATATTTATGTTAATAAAGTAATTTCTAAAGCAAATCTCCTTCTAGACTTACTTAATGATAACCCAACAAAAATAATAAATTACTGGGAGCAAGAACTTGAACTAACAATAACACTGGAAGAATGGTGTTCCTCTTTGTCACATACTTCTAAAAATATACATTGCTTGAATTTGATAGAGTGCCATTTTAAAGTTATAAACAAATGGTATTTAACACCAAATAAATTAGCCAAAATGTATCAGAATTGCGACCCTACCTGTTGGAGATGTGGTAGTAGTTTGGGTTCATATATTCACATATGGTGGTTCTGCCCATGTGTTAATGAAATTTGGTCTTGTGTCTTTAAACTCTATTATGGTCTGACAGGTATAAAACTAATATTTTCACCTACAGTTGCATTATTACATGTAAACTAGAATTTAAAATCACGAAATGATATCTGTATTGCTGTTCATTGTTTCATAGCTATGAAAATTATAATAGCCAGACATTGGAGGTCCTCCTTACCCTTTCAAAAACAAAATATACTCTTTCAAATTAAAACACAATTGAAAATGGAAAAATCGCTCAAGATAAATCATATTTCTGAAATAAAAAAAAATGTTATGTATGAAAATTGGCTAAACAAATTGTCAACTATGTAAGATCTTCCCTGAACTTGAAGTTAAAAGATACTTGATATTCTGAATTTGTAAAAGTTTTATCCTTGGAACCCCCTGATATGAATGTAGTACATTTATATGTAATGTGAATCATTATGTATTTGTGTTTGAGTGACTGAATATTCAAATGTAAATTAATATAAATTGTATTTGTTAAAAAACTTAAAGAAATATTGAAATAAAAAAAATAAAAAATAGGGTTTACGATCTAAATGGAAAATGAATGAATTTATACTAAAATCAGAGGAGAGTAAACAAGAACTGATTAAACAGGCTAGCGATTTCCTAGAGTTTAACAATAATGGAGAAGTCAAAGAAACTACATTATGGTGTACGTTGAAATGCTTTTTATGAGGATATTTGATAAAAAATGGATCCTGGATGAAGAGAGAAGGGGGTGGAGATATTGCAGACCTACAGATCTCCTTGGCAAAACTTGAAAGACAGAATAACGTTAATCCCACTAAGGAAATGAGAGGTGAGATGCTGATTATCCAGAAGAAAAAAAAGCTACAACAGAATACAATTCTAAAGAAAGAAAGAAAGAAATTACTATAAGGTTTAAAACAGAACTAGTACTATAATAACAATAGACCTGGAAAAGTACTGACCAGGAAATTTAAAATATACAAGCAACAAGACAGAATAAATACTTTTTTAGAACTATACCATATCAGGTTTCAAATCTTATTTAAAAAACAATTCGACCTGACATTTTCAAGATTTGTCTGGGCATCCAGAAAACCTAGGATTCCTAATAGAATACGTAAGAGAAGTATGTTACAAGACGGTTTGGGATATCCAGATATAAATCGTTATCATGATTCATTTCAACTCTTCCATATGTTAGCATGGAAGAGAAGGAACGAGATTAATTTAGGATGGTACAATATTGAAAAATATAGAACAGGAATCTGTGAGCCATATTTATTATGTTGGTCTTCTCCCAACCTACTAAAATAAATGAAGATAGATGGTTATCTAATAAAGACCATTATATTATCAGTACATAAGATTATAAAGAGATATAATTCCAACATTCTTGCTAAATATACTCCCATTGAATGTTTATCTTCATATATCATAGACTTAGATTTAAGACCATGGAAAGCAACTGATGTTAGTAGGTTGGGAGATCTATTTCATTTAGATCAATTGATGCTATTCCCTGATATTCTGAGAATATTTGGATTGCCTGCAAAAGAATTATTTAGTTATAATAGAATCAAACACTTTTTTTTTTAGTAAATTCTATATCAGATTCAAATATATGGGAAGGTATTGATATAAAATCCTCAGAAAAACTCAGTTTTAAAGATTTAAAACATCCTTGCTAACTCTAAAACAATTGACAAACCTAAAGCTTTCCAAAAAATGGGAAACTGATCTAAATGTATCAACACAGAAATGGCATCAAGCTTGGAAAAGGACTAGAAAAGCAGTCTGTTGTATCAATCTGCATGAACTATTAGAATATTAGAATTGTCATATATAATAACTCCTCAGACTTTTCTCTTGCACTTAAACTTTCCTACTACAAACAAACATATTATATTTCTTATAATAAATATATTATTGGCCTGCAAGATATGTTTAGCTAGACTCTGGAGAACACAAACTGTTCCATCATGACTTGAGATTGAAACTCAAATTCAATTCCAAGCATCTGCAGAGAAATACCTTTATAATAGAGATGTCTCGACAATATCTTTATATGATAAAATTTGGTCAAAATGGTCTGCAATGCAAACTAAATCTTAATCCTTGTTCCCTGTGAGAATAATAGTTAAACACAAGCGTAAATACTCCAGAAACCTCTAAAATTTGGAATAATCGATACTGAGACACCAGAGACAATAATTTAAAAAAATATATATAAATTAATGTAAGATACTGAGTGACTGTATATTATTTTTATCCCTCTTTGTATCTCTTCTTAGATATAGAATATAAAAGCGTATATTACATATATTGTGTTACAGTCTGTCCTCAGTAAAAAGAATATACCAAATAGAATGGAGAGAGAGAGAGGAGAAATGTTGTTTTGTTTTTTTCTATATCTTTATTCTTGTATTTTTTGATCATATAATTGTAAGTAACTATGTAGTTGTATACATGGCAAACATTATCTATACAATTTTATATGTATTGCTTTTTTTATCCAAAATTGTTATTAAACAGAAATATATAATTAAAAAATAAAAGGTCTCTGACAAAAAACAGCTATAGAAGAAGTTTCTTCAGAAGAAAAAAGTTATGATTCATATTGAAGTGTTTTTTTTTTTTATTTTGTTAAAAAAGACAGATTGATCATTTTGACCTAAGTTAGACCTGAAAAGGTGAAGAAGAAGTTAATAGTGCAAATGGTTCACTCTTCAACTCAAATCATAGACAAAGGAGACTGTATGGTGTCTGTGGACCTAAAACATGCATGCTGTCATGTCTCATCACCAGATCGATCTGAAGGTTCATGAGATTTTCCATTTAGGATGCCAACAAAATTCTTCTCTGCAACTGTTTTCTCAAAGATCATGATTGTTTTAGCCGCAAGAAAGAGTAAGCATTTTAGATGAGAGTTTATAAACTGCTAGAAAAGACATTTAGATGGTGTCAGCATGATTACGATAAGAATTCCCATCTTTTATGTTTCTGGAGCTTATCATTGAACATATGAATATTTTTCTATGAAACAAAACACAAAAGAAATTAAAATAAGTTTGTATCAAAGTATTCAAAGTTCCATCTTTTTTCTCAGAAGAGCTATGAGAGTTCTGTGTCTATTACTTTCAAACAGTTCCTGGACCAAAACTCCAGGTCACTTGCCTGGGTAAAAATTTGAAAGAATATTTTACAGACTTAAGAACAGATCTTTCATCACCCTATTTTCAAGAAAAATTGTGTGGACAACAACAAATGCGAAACATTTGTGGTTTTAGAATCTGTTTCTGACAGCCAGGTTATCCTTGAGACTCATAGTGAATTTATGCAGCAAGATGAAGAAGGTGGGCACCCTAACCAGTGCTGGGTTTAGAAGTAAATTCACTATGAGTCTCAAGAATAACCTGGCTGTCAGAAACAGATTAAAAACCACAAATTTTAAAACTAGGGCCCCCACCCACTGCTCATGGGTAGGAGCTTGGGAGGCAGTAGAACCCCCTATTGTATCTTAGGGCCCCCACCCACTGCTAATGGGTGGGGACTGGGGGGGACAATAGGTCCTCCCTCCCTATTTTCATTAGGGCCCCCACATGCCACTCATGGGTGGAGACCAGGGGGGGGCAATAGGTCCCCCCCTATTGTCACTAGGGCCCCCACATGCCGCTCATGGGTGGGGCCTGGGGTGGGACAATAGGTCCTTCCCTCCTATTTTCACTAGGCCCCCACCTGCCGCTGATGGGTGAGGGCCAGGGGGTGGGACAATAGTCACTAGGGCCCCCACCCGCTGCTCATGGGTGGGGGCCTGGGGAGGCAGTAGGTCCCCCCTATTGTATCTTAGGGCCCCCACCCCCCCGCTCACCACAGAGGGGGTGCATCTAACCTATTGCATATTAAAAATCTAGGGAAAATGCACTGCTTATTTATACAAATAATTTATACAAAACCCAGTATTTTTACTGCTGCTAATCCCAAATAGGTAGATATATCTTTATATGTAGTGTACGTGTGGAATTTAGGATTAGAATATATTCTTGAGATTTTTTAATTTACAAAAAAAGATTCACATAATTATAAACACATACTAACTCACCCTGTAAAGGGCATGCGAGACAAGTTAACATGATATCTTAATTAAATCAAGATGGCCCACGTATCACATAGATACCTAAATTTAATTTTCATCTAATCTAATAATCATTTGCTGGCATATGAACTAGCTTTCTATGTAGTTGTTGTTTCATTAGGAAGAGTTATTATAATGAAGGCAGTCATTCAGCAGTCTTAATTATCAAATTCAACTATTACCCTCTTTCTAAAAATAGAATGTTGAGTAGAGCATTTAGTAACAAAATCAGGTCATTTATGGTACAACTTGGGATCAAAATGAATTCTCAGTAAATCAATTTATATATACTGACACAGAACATAGACATAAATTAATTAGGTTTAGTCTAAAAAAAACTAATACAAAGTATTCCTCTTATCAGTATATCATCTGTCATATAATATTTCCAAACAGGTACATAATACATTTTGTACTTTAGTGAATGTATTCTTATGTAATGTATTAGAATACCTTCTAATCAGCATGGTAGGGTGATAGAATATTGTATCAAGTAGGAAACCTTCATATATATAATGTCTTGAAATGTCAGAGACCTTTACCGTTATTCTCACTATGGGGTAAATTGTTAGATTAAACATTCTGACTCCTTACTCGAGAGTTTTGTAACTCGGGAACCCAAGATGGCTCAATGCGGCCTGCAGTTGCTGGAACTGGAGAGAGGCGGCAACTCTCCTCATCCTTGTGTCAGCAGTGAACTTGCTCAACTCCTGCCCACCTTTGAGGGTGATTCCGGTCCACCTCAAGAGGCAACCCAGTTGAGTGGGAGGCATGAATCAATGTCAAACAAATGGCCTGCAAACTCAGATACATCTATCATGGCAGATGCCACGTGCTCCCCTAAGTACCATGCTGAACAACCTAACTGGACAGCATATTCGATGCCTTCTGGAGAAGCCTGGCACTCCGACAACACCACGCTACAGTCTCCACATCAGGTGAACACTTACCACCCGGGTTACTTTCATGCTCCCATCACAGGCACCCAGAGCTCAACGCAAAAAGAGCTAAAAAATGGCGGCCGCTGCAGCGACGTCCCCTGTTCAATCCCACAGCTACACATTTGAAGCCAAAAGCAGCTTCGCCACAAAACATTGGAGCCTCACCTCCGCTGCAGCATGAATCAACTATCTCAGTGAGCCTGTACGCCGCTCCGCCCGAGTGGATGATCTGGAGGACCTCTGTGGGCCTACTTCGTTGGCATGATCCTGCCCTCTACCTTCAACTAACTGGGCTATGGGGCCTGATACCAGGACTATCTTGGCTGGACCCTATGTTCCCACAACAGGGTATCGGCTGACCTCGGAGGTAGCTCGTCGTATCAATCAATGCTGGCACTATCTACCACAACAGTATGCCTGACTTACCTACATGTTGAACTGACAAATGTTTTTTCTTTTTGATTTTTGTTCATTCTTTCTGAAATGTACCTGGAGCACTTCCGGGGGCATTTTCTACTTCGCTTCTCATTGAATGTAACTCCCATTAAGCTGCCTTTAATGCCTAACATGAGAAAAGCTTACCTATGTCTACCTTTTAGAAGTTAATACCTAGCCTGAAATATATATCCTGGGTTTAAGTTACAAAAAATTTGTTCAATCATTCATGACATGCCCATGTATTTTCTTGTATAACATTATGATGCTTGCTTGGGCTGTCATGGCTTTGCAAGCCTGTTTGTAAACATTTTGCACAACAAAAATAAAAAATTTTTAAAAAAGTTATAAAAAATTGTGAGATTAGAGCAGAAAATGGGTAGAAATAAGTAAAAAATAGAGTAGCAGTAGCAATAACATTAATTACTGAAAAAAAATCTGCCGGATCCAGAGCTTTTACACCAATGCTGCTTACTAAATAGTTAAAGGCTATGTGCTAAAGTATAACCTCTTTCTTATTTTAATGTATGTAGTTCATCTGGTCCAGGCAATAGTAAAATGATACACCAATCATACTGTTACTGATATTATTTTCAATGATATATAGACAAATGGTTAATTAAAAAATACATTTCTGTTTTTAAATGCAATGTCAAAGTAAAATCTTGCAAATTTACAATGCCGTAAAGCATTATGGTAAAATGCGTGGCCACGTCATTAATCCTTGAATGGCTTTACGTTAAACAAACACACTTCACCATTTGTGCGTGCTGAACAAAATGTCCCAAAGTCCTGTTAGAGGCAGAACACACCACTCTGCTCCTTCTCTTCCTGCAATTTGTTCATATTTAAAAAAAAAAAAAAAACACAAATTAAAAAGCATGTGTAGTGTGAATTTCTATCATTGTTATGCTCTCTTGGACTCTGTTTGAGTAACAATTAGAACAGGCAGTATGATAGCCAAGTTCAGCAATTTTTTCCAAATAAATTTAAATTTGTACTGACCAAGTGCATTATTTTGCAGGTACTGGCGTTACAGTGAAGAAATGAGAGTAATGGATCCTGGCTATCCCAAGTTAATATCCATATGGAAAGGAATACCAGAATCTCCGCAAGGTGCTTTTGTTGACAAAGAAAATGGTGAGCAGTTAGTGTATAACATACATTTTTCAGACTTATGATGTTCACTGCACAATTGATTATTTCAAGCTAGATTCAATTATAAACCTAACTATGGTAGTTGAATAGCAGTTCTCCCGCTAATATCTGAGACCAATACTTATCTTTTATAATAGACTATAGACTTCTGACTGCAGTCAAAAAATACAAACATGACCAAAAAAATATCAAATGTTTAAGAAGTTGAGCTGCATTGCCGCTAAAGTGTTGTTTGCTCTTCAGTGCTCAGTTCGTTAAAGAAATTTTGTAATGTTAAATGTTTAAACAAAACAATCAGGAAAGCAGATCAAGGCACTATATTAAATACCGATGCCACGCTAGGCATGAAATGCATTTGATGGCTCTCCTGTTTTTGTACATTTGGGTTCAAAATGCTATCCTATGTTTCTGTGCTTCACAGTAAAAAAAAATTCTGTACTAATTTTGCTTATAGTATTTACACTCTCTTGCCACATTGTATGGAGTGTATTTCTGGATGTGAGTGTATGGACTGGATTTCTAAACGTAAAATGTTGCATCTTTTCTCTGCCAAGCCAGAGCTTTAGATGATGCATTACAAGATGTTCATGTCCTCCGACTTATAAAGTTTTAGAAATGTTTTTTTACTAACATATTTCTCCTTCTTCTACATTCTGCTATTTTGCCCTGAATAGTATTAAATTGTGTCACACTAACTCATGTTTCCCAATGTTATTACATGTTATTCTGTATTTATAACTTTTTTCTATTATTATTATTATTATTATTATTGGGCTAATATTGTATTGGATGGAAAAACTTTCATTTTTTTTGTTTACTTTGTATTTATTTTATGTCTTCGCTGTTAATCTGTTGATCATATATATTTTTCAGGCTTCACTTACTTTTATAAAGGAAAGGAATACTGGAAATTCCACAACCAGAGACTCAGAGTAGAGTTTGGTTATCCCAGATCTATACTTAAGGATTTCATGGGATGTGATGGTTCAACTGATAAGGACAAGGATCGAACCAGTACTCAAGATGATGTAGATGTTGTCATGAAGCTAGACAACACAGCCAGCACTGTGAAAGCCATAGCTATTGTTATCCCTTGTATCCTGGCCTTGTGCCTGCTTGTTTTGGTTTACACTGTGTTTCAATTCAAAAGAAAAGGAACACCTCGACACATACTGTACTGTAAACGCTCTATGCAAGAGTGGGTGTGAATTAGGTATTTTATCTCATACATTTGAGGTTACTTGAGATTCAACATCAAAGCTATTATGCTGTTCCCTAGCTAAAAGCAGGCATCGGTGAGCTAGGGTCATAGCTGATCTTTAAAAACCAAGAGGTTTTTGTGTCCTGCACCTGAGTGAGGATTCAATCATCTGGGAAGCTTCCATGAAATACAGTTTCTGCAGTTCCTCCAATTCTATCGTATTTTTGTAATTTTTTTTTTGTCATTCAGTTTCAAGCCTCTCTTCTGCATACTGAATGCACGGAAGACTTTCAGACGTAAACAAGGAAGAGGGGGAAAGAATAGAGCAAATCCTTTCCAGCGATTTTAATGAAATTTTATTTTTGTTAAATAAATAAATAACACAAGCCCAGTTCCTCTTTGAAAAGATAAGTGCTGTAAGCACGAATAACTCGAATGAAAAATAACAAAACTAAGAGCAAAAACCACCCCAACTTAAGCTTCAGGAGAGTGTGAAGACCCAAAACAGCTTTGTTTCCAAAGAGGATTGATTCTTTGTCTGCAATGGATAGACACCCACAACTTACTTTGTGGGGGACCAGTGTTATGCAGGACCTTAAGACTGTTTGGACAGCCTTCTTTTCCAACAAACAAGGGGCCAAAATATCTGCAATATAGTAACAGCCTTAATGATACATTCATTTTGTGTTTTATACAACTTTTTCTGAGCTTTGTCCAAAATGTTTGAAAACATTTATAGTCATTAATATACTGTACCAGAATATTTTTTTTAAGTTTTGTTTGTGTTTTTTGTTGTTGTTGGTATTTTTTTTTTGTTTTTTGTTTTCTTGCATCATTATATTTGATCAAGCTGTATCTAACTGCCTTAGGCACTTAGCAGGTCTGTCAGAAACACTCATTTGTAAACCTAGCAGGAAGCTGTATGTGTCTGAATAGGATTGCAGTGAGCTGCGGCAAAACGGCCGTCATGTTGTGAGGAAAATTGCTAAAAGTATTACATTTTTTGTAACCCTTTGAGTGCTAATGTATCAGTGTTCAGATTTTGATGGACTCTCTTAGCTCTGCTGTCGCCAAATTATATGAATGTTTAGAACAAGTAACAGAGAATTGAGATGTACAATGATAAAATGATTACTCATCTGCATCCAGAACTGTTTTTTTCTCATTAGTGTTTGGAATGTCTGAGCTACACATCTACATTTTTTTTTCTTTTTGGTGTGTTTCAGGTAATGATAGGTAGAATAAGCAAAAAAGGCAATATTCTGAAAAGGCGTCAACGCATACATTTTTGTAAAAAATTAAAGAAAAAAGAAAATGTAAAATGTATTGTAACAAAAAGGTGTTCTGTTGCACGAGAATGATAATTGCCTTTCATCTAGATCTAGATACATATAATATCAACCCTCGAGAGAATCTGACTACTGCATGTACCATTTGTCATTGTACTGCACGTTTACTATAGTTCTCAAAGGGCTGACTTAGGGTTTTGTCATCAAGCAGTTTATCTTGGTCTAATGGAGTCAAAGGACCACCAAAGCATTTTCTTATCAAGTGTATTGCATACTGGAAGTGCTGTTGTCATTTTCATGTGACCTGCAAAGCAGGAATCTTTTTTCTTTTTCTTTCTTGAGACAAGTCAGCAACTGACAGAGCTCTTTATTTAATTTAGAAACTGCATTTTGCAGTTTTGTGGTTTTACAGACTCAGTACTATAATCATGTTTAGAAAGTAAAAATGTTATGCAGTCCGCCCACACAAAAAAAAACTACTTCTTCTGCAAGTGAGTATTAGGGAAAATAGTTTTAAATGGTGAATACGTTTTCACATATAAGAATATATGTGTACATTTGTGTGTGTATATATACCCAAGAGGGCTGCACTCACTTCAAGATGCAGACATTATAAGGGTGCTGCTGAGGCCAATTCAAAATACAAGTTCCAGCAAACTAACTTATTCACTAAACAACAATTTCTAAGCTCATAACTTTAATGGGGGTTTAGTTACAGTATATGATCATACATTGCATAGGGCTGCCACAGCAGGGGTAAATTGTTTGATCATATACTGTAATAAACGTCCATTGTTTTTGCTTTAAAAAAAAAACTATTACATTCTGTGAGCTTTGAAATTGCTCCCCATCAACCCATTTGGTCCCTAGCTGCCACTTTGCATCAATTTGGGTTACTTATTGTCTTGTTAAAGAAAACAAAAGCATGAAAATTGACCATATATTTTTATAAGCCTGATAATCATTCAAAGACTGGTATTTTGTGACTCAATTTTTTAACTTTGTATTATCAGTTCAAATTTAGCCAATGCCATTTTTGAAGGAATGCTTTAATTTGTTTGAAGAAATTGAAGAAGAAAACGACATATCTTTTATTATGGAGTAATCAATAAATATTCACCTTTAAAAAATAAAATAAATGAATAAATATATATATATGTGCACACGCTAATAAAATGCACTGTGCACATCTGTGAGATATATATATATATAAAAAAACATATGTGTTGTGTATTATATATATATTTACACATAAAGAAATATAAGTGGTTAGAATACTGTTTTCCCTCAATCTCTTTACGACTTGCAAAGGTCATTAACAAAATATTTGCAATTTAAATTTTATTTTAAAACATTGAGTTATTTCTGTTAAATTGTTTACCTGTAAAAACCATAATATATGGGACATGAGCAGCTTCTTTCATCTGTTACATGTAATTTAAAAAATATTCAAATGTCATTACTTGAATTTTTAAATAAAATTTTTTTTTAGATAAATTGATAGCATCTCTTCATATGCACGTTCTGCATTTAAAAAAAATATTTATATTCAGATGTTAATTAGAGTACCATTGCCTTAAGGAAAATTGTATTAATTTGCAGAAAGTTCATGTATAGATAATTTTTTTCCTAATCCATTATCTATAAAGTATTATCTCTACTTTAGCTATGTTAGCCTATACAAATAACTCCACTAATATTATACAATACCTATATAAATTAAAAAATTGACAGGAAAACTTGAACGCCTCTATCTAAAATAAAATCATGAATATTTCAGTTAAAGACTTATCTAATTGTGGAACATATATATATATATATATATATATATATATATATATATATGTATAGAGAGAGAGAGAGAGAGAAAGAGAGAGAGAGAGAGAGAGAATCTCTTCTGCCCCGCACTCGAAAGCTCCCTGTCTTGTCAGTGCCTCGGCCTTTGTATAAGATACCAAGTCTTGAAAAAATTCAGATGGGACTGAAATGTTGTCATTGACAATATTGATTTGTGAAATTTTGCTGAAATAAAAGCACCTTATCATCATATTGAGTCCTGTGAGTGCTCTCCATCAAGGTATATATATATATATATATATATTTGTAAGCTTAAGGCTTTGCAGAATTATTTAGTAAGCAGCAAAAATTTTAGATATTTATTGCTATATTTACAATGAGGAGCAGAGAGTCCTATATAGTATGTGTTCATTTAAAACAATGGCTTTTTTAAGTAAGTTTTAATGCTTAATCAATTCTTTTGAATTTTGTAAATTTAAATTAAATATATAGAGAGAATAGTCTTAAATAAATGTTTATTCCTAATGTGAAAATACTAATTTTAGAATTTAAGGTTGGAAAAGAAAAGAGAGAAAACCACAAATTTGTAATACAGCTTCGAATATAACAAATGCCTATTTTATCCCAATCTGTCACTCAGATTTAAAATATATGCTTATGTGTTGTTAGTAGTGATGTCCCGAACGGTTCGCGAACGGTTCGCCACGGACTCATCATTCCAGCCAATCAGCAGCAGACCCTCCCTCCCAGACCCTCCCACCTCCTAGACAGCATCTATTTTGAAGCTGCATTCTTAGTGAGCTGTCCAGAAGGTGGGAGGGTCTGGGAGGGAGAGTCTGCTGCTGATTGGCTGGAATGATGAGTCCGTGGCGAACCGTTCGGGACATCACTAGTTGTTAGTAAAACAAAAATACAGGTTTGTATCAGTCTTGGCAATTTTAAGACTTTACTGCAAAGAAGAAGCAAATCTAAACATATTTATTTCAGATCATCAGTAAATACATATTGTTGTATGTTGAAAGATAATGAAAGTAAATATACAATACAGTATATTTGCATAAACGAATGAAAAGAGAACTTTCATTGTGTTATTTGTATTGTGTGATGACGGATAACTTTTTATTTTTTTTATTTTATTTTTTTAATGTATCATGTATGTTACATTTTTTTCCAGCTGGGGTTCAGTAGATATATAATATACTATTTTGCTCCTACTGACAAACACAAAACATATTGTGTGCAAATGTAAGGCTAAAGAGTTGGTGCTAACTTAATTTGTATAATGAATGTGAGATATAATCTGTTTTGCGGTGCTTAGACTGAGTTAAAATTTATTTTTGTGTCATAAACCGTTTATTATTCATACAAAAGTTGTATTTTAATACCTAAATTCATTGCATGAACATGGAAAAAAATGAACCCTAGCTAGCTAATCTTGATCCCTTGAGATTGTTGGACCAACATTTTTATAATTAAAATAAATTATAGCCCAACAACAGAAGAAGGCCTGGTCTATACTGCTGGTTGCCTAAAGATTAAATATGCCATGGGGTCATGCATTATGTTATTATTTTACTGTATTATATACCATAAAACATTTTTTTTAACATTTCCAGTGAATTAATGGTGTTTACAATGCTGAAACCATTTGAGTATCAGAAGACTGTGCAATGGTAGGCGCTCCAAATACTTTGTATTCCGTAATGGAATAATTAAAGATGCTAAAGGATGAGTTGATTGGGGTTTTTTTGTGTGTGTTTTGCTTTTTTATTTCTTCTTTATTTTAACCATAGCAATCAACGAGGAAAATGTTGCACAGTTCTTAGGTTCTATTTATTAATATTTATTTTATGCTTCTTTAAAGAAGGATTGGTGTTCTAGGTGGGGCAGTTTTGTCTACTCTAAGTGTCTTAAACAAAGGATGCGTTCATTGACTTTTTATACTGTTGCATCTTATGTAATTTCCATTGTTTTATTGTGTTGTAATTAGAATTCAAATAAATCTAACAATAAACTAACAGGCAAGATACTTCTCAACCTGATTGTCAAGTTACTCATTTCCTTACATTATCAATCTAATACATTGGGCATTGTGACCAGTGAAAATAAAAAGAACCCAATTTAATGGAGACCTGTCTCTCTGCTCAAGAGTAGAGATAGGTAATATAAAGGTTCCAAAATGGAGATCTTTCAAATATGATCCACTATAAAAGCACCACTGGGTAAGATTATATGCACTGTGAATTGCTTTACTTGAATTAGTATGCATCTTGAGACTTGTAATAGAATACATGCAGGGTCCTATTAGTACATGGTATGTGAGCGCTCCAAAAAATAAAATAATGACCACTAAAACACTGTACAGTGTTTTAGTGGTCATTATTTTATTTTATTTTTTGGAGCGCTCACATACCATTTTTTATTATTTTTTATATGTACGATTAAGTCGCTCTCCTGTATGTGATGCAGCCCCGTTTTTGGTGATTAATATTATTATTTTGTTCTCATTGTCAGTTACCTTACATTTGTTTTGTTATTTCCTATTAGTACATACCCTGCAGAGGTTCGACTCTGGAACACTTATCTATGATTATCTATGCTACCACTTTTTCTTACTTTTTTACAAGCATCTCTAGTAGACCATTGTGACTCCAGTTTAGTTTTTCTGCCTATAGCTCCCATACACAGATGGTATCATACTGATATCATAGAAGGTGCTATTCATAAACTCTATTCACTTTGACACGTGCCAACTTCATCATTTTAGCAAGCTTATTTGGTGTTTCTAAGTTGGTTCTGAATGCCTACATTTCCCTTTCCAAGTTGTACTCTTCGACCAAATGCTTGGAGATGTTTATATCGTTATCTTGTTTTGAATTTAGATACTATAATGGATATTTTCAGAATAACTAATGAACAGTGAATCTAAAAAAAATGGAGCACCGACTCATGGGTCATGAGTTGAGGCTACTGTAAGCTTTGTAAGAGTCCTAGCTTCTGACAACTTTATACAGATGCATTTTGCCACTTCATGGCTTTTTCAATGACAAATGATAGTGGCGAAATGCATCTGTACAAAGTTGCTAGTAGCCAGGATTCATACAGGACATTCAGTTTCAATTTTCAACAGACATTGAAGAAACCTCGAGAGGAGCTTCTAAATGCCAATGTAACCCAAGATCCGAACAAAGGGACTGCCTTGATAACTCCCTTATGGGAGTGATATGCCGGTAAAATCTTAAGCAAATGTGAGAGTTCACCTTTAACCCCTTAAGCACATGACATGTGTGACATGTCATGATTCCCTTTTATTCCAGAAGTTTGGTCCTTAAGGGGTTAAGAATTTATTGTTTGATTTAATACATTTTTTATCACTTATAACCCTGTGTGTTTTTCCATTGTTTTTTTTCTCTCAACTTTCGTCCGCATGCATGATAGTGAACTCAAAACTAGGGATTGCTTTTATGCTTAATTACAAATTGTAGGAACTCCATAGACATCCATAGAGGGTACTATGTTATATAGGGAGCGCAGTCCTTCTCTATTTATCCTTTAAGTATAGAGTTTAAGTTTAATGGGGAATGTAGGTCACAAACTTGTAAAGTGTCAAGATAAGCAATCACTTGTATCGCATTTTGCTTTGTGGCATCTCTCAATTAATTTGGCATTATTGTTATATTGATATACTGCTCAGTAACAGTAAAGCAGTGATATAAAATAAATAGAAGGAAAATAAATATCTCCTAAACCTTCTTTTAGTCTTACAAATCTTTGCGTTAAATGATCCCTCATTAATCATTGTATTGATTATGCTTCTCCATTTAAATTTTTCTGTCTAGGACTTGTTCATCTAATTTTAAACCAAACCCTTAAGGGATATGCGTAGGTTTGTTCATTAACTTAACTTTTACCTTCCAGTGTCTAATTGATAGATGTATGCTTCGTGCTGGCATATTTTCATCTTGTAGCACAGTCATTAGAGACATTTTAAATTTTTTTCCTCTATATTGCTTCACTCTGTCAAAGATGTGATAAAAACAGAATCTGAAATTCCATATTGAGTTCCTTAAATAAAAATAATAATGTTAAAAAACTGGATGATTTTAAATCTATATTAAGTTAAAAAAATCTGCAATTTTTTTTGTTCCTTTCATCTAAATTGAAATTTAAAATCGCTCATTAACTCTTGTCTCTTTCTCTTTTATTTTCCATTTTTTAATATTTATTTAATTTATTTATTTGTTTTTCATATATACATACAATTTTCACATATACAAACTATTCATTTCCTTCCCCTTCTCCCCTTTCCTTGGTATTAGAAGTAATATATTAGTAGTTATACAAGATCAAATTATTTTGATATTTATATTACAATACAAAAGTATTAAAAATCCAACTGATTATAGAGGAGAAAGCAAGAGGGAGAGAGAGTAAAAAAAAAAGAAAAAAGATTATGGACTTGGCACGTGTCAGATATATCTCAGAGTATTAATTACTTGATGTCTCTATAGTTTGTCCAGGGTAACCATAGTTTAGAATATGATATCCTAATATTCGAGTTTGAAACAAAATTGTGTTCCATTCTATATTGAAATTCCAATTACATAGAAACATAGAACCATAGAATGTGACGGCAGATAAGAACCATTCGGCCCATCTAGTCTGCCCAATTTTCTAAATACTTTCATTAGTCCCTAGCCTTATCTTATAGTTAGGATAGCCTTATGCCTATCCCACGCATGCTTAAACTCATTTACTGTGTTAACCTCTACCACTTTAGCTGGAAGGCTATTCCATGCATCCACTACCCTCTCAGTAAAGTAATACTTCCTGATATTATTTTTAAACCTTTGTCCCTCTAATTTAAGACTATGTCCTCTTGTTGTGGTAGTTTTTCTTCTTTTAAATATAGTCTCCTCCTTTACTGTGTTGATTCCCTTTATATATTTAAATGTTTCTATCAAATCCCCCCTGTCTCGTCTTTCCTCCAAGCTAAACATGTTAAGATCCTTTAACCTTTCCTGGTAAGTTTTATCCCGCAATCCATGAACCAGTTTAGTAGCCCTTCTCTGAACCCTCTCTAAGGTATCAATATCCTTCTGAAGATACGGTCTCCAGTACTGTGTACAATACTCCAAGTGAGGTCTCACCAGTGTTCTGTACAATAGCATGAGCACTTCCCTCTTTCTACTGCTAATACCTCTCCATATACAACCAAGCATTCTGCTAGCATTTCCTGCTGCTCTATTACATTGTCTGCCTACCTTTATGTCATCAGAAATAATCACCCCTAAATCCCTTTCCTCAATTGTTGAGGTTAGGACTCTATCAAATATTCTGTACTCTGCCCTTGGGTTTTTACGTCCGAGATGCATTATCTTGCACTTATCCACATTAAATGTCAGTTGCCACAATTCTGACCATTTTTCTAGTTTACCTAAATCATTTGCCATTTGGCTTATCCCTCCTGGAACATCAACCCTGTTACATATCTTAGTATCATCAGCAAAAAGACATACCTTACCATCAAGACCTTCTGCAATATCACTAATAAAAATATTAATGAGAATGGGTCCAAGTACAGATCCCTGAGGTACCCCACTGGTGACAAGTCCAAGCTTCGAATATATTCCATTAACTACAACCCTCTGTTGCCTGACACTCAGCCACTGCCTTACCCATTCAACAATATTGGAATCCAAACTTAAAGATTGCAGTTTATTGATAAGCCTTCTATGTGCAACAGTGTCAAAAGCCTTACTGAAATCTAGGTAAGCAATGTCTACTGCACCACCCTGATCTATAATTTTAGTTACCCAATCAAAAAAATCAATAAGATTAGTTTGGCATGATCTCCCTGAAGTAAATCCATGTTGTCTCTGATCATGAAATCCATGTGTTTTTAGATGTTCAACAATCCTTTCCTTTAACATGGTTTCTTTCACTTTCCCCACTACTGAAGTAAGGCTTACTGGCCTATAGTTGCCCGGCTGTTCCCCTATTACCTTTCTTGTAAATGGGCACAACATTCGCTAACTTCCAATCTTCTGGGACTACTCCTGTTAACAATGATTGGTTAAATAAATCTGTCAATGGTTTTGCTAGTACATCACTAAGCTCTTTTAATAGCTTTGGGTGTATTCCTTCAGGTCCCATTGACTTATTTGTCTTTACTTTTGACAGTTGAAATAGAACCTCTTCCTCTGTAAACTCATGTGTAATAAATTTATCCTTTTTCTCAACTGAGGTCCTTTTCCTTCATTTTCATCTGTAAATACAGAACAAAAATATTCATTGAGGCAGTCAGCTAGATCTTTATCCTCTTCTACATACCTTCCTTCTTTTGTTTTTAATCTAACTAATCCTTGTTTTACTTTTCTTTTCTCATTTATGTATCTAAAAAATGTTTTGTCCCCCTTTTTTACTGACTGTGCTATTTTCTCTTCTGTGTGTGATTTGGAAGCTTTTATAACTTGCTTAGCCTCTTTCTGCCTAATCTTATAGATCATTTTGTCTTCCTCACTCTGGATTTTTTTATAATTCCTAAATGCTAACTTTTTGTTTTTAACTATTTTGGCCACATCTGCGGAGTACCACAGTGGTTTCTTGATTTTTTTGCTTTTACTGACAAGCCTAATGCAATTTTCTGTTGCCTTCAATAGTGCAACTTTTAATTAATCCCAGTCTGATAATGACTCCTCTACACCTATTCTAAATTTAGAAAAGTCTGTTTTTCTAAAGTCTAAAACTTTTGTTTTTGTGTGGTGTGACTCAGTCACTGTTCTTATATTAAACCACACTGACTGATCACTGGATCCTAAACTTTCACCTACAGTAATATCTGATACCAAATCTCCATTTGTTAACACTAAATCTAGTATGGCCTCTTTACGAGTTGGCTCTTCAACAACTTGTTTTAGAGACAATCCCAGTAGTGAGTTTAGAATATGTGTGTTCCTGGCACAAGTAGCTAATTTTGTTTTCCAATTTACATCAGGGAAGATTAATCTAGTTGATCTAGTATCTCCTGCCATGGAGGAGAAATAGTTTTTTTTCCAGAATCTAGCAATGGATATTTTAATTGCAAAAAATAAATGGGTAAGTATATATATCTTTGTTTTTTACTCTGGGATGGAAATTCGATATTAAAAAGAAACAATTGTGGAGATATATTAAAGGACCACTATATGCACCCAGACCACTTCAGCTTAATGAAGTGGTCTTGGTGCCAGGTCCAGCTAGGGTTAACCCTTTTTTTTCTAAACACAGCAGTTTCTGAGAAACTGCTATGTTTATATTAGGGTTAATCCAGCCTCCAGTGGCTGTCTCTTGACAGTCGCTAGAGGCGCTTGCGTGCTTCTCACTGTGATTTTCACAGTGAGAAGACACCAGCGTCCATAGGAAAGCATTGATAATGCTTTCCTATGGACTGGCTGAATGCGCGCGCGGCTCCTGCCGCGCATGCGCATTCAGCCGGTGACGGAAGAAGAGTTCCCCGCCCGGCGCTGGAGAAAGAGGTAAGCTTAACCCCTTCCTCCAGCAAGAGCCCGGCGGGAGGGGGCCCTGAGGGTGGGGGGCACCCTCAGGGCACTATAGTGCCAGGAAACGAGTATGTTTTCCTTGCACTATAGTGGTCCTTTAACCCCTTAAGGACAGATGACGGAAATATTCCGTCTTGATTCCCTTTTATTCCAGAAGTTGTGTCCTTAAGGGGTTAAGGATCTCCGGAAATAAAGAGTTGATTAAATTAGACATTTGCGTTTTTGTATCATTTAGTTTGTCACACACCTACCATATGTGAAACATTGTCCCTTCTTCTTTTCCACATCTCCAGCAGATTTTTGAATATGAGGGTGAAACTTTATGAAGTTTTATTGGAACCATATACCACCTAGAAATTATTTTTAACTGTTATTCAACAAGAGACACGCAGTGTATAAAGCGCTTTATATCTGTGGTGGCGTGAGTACGGTTCAGAAAGACAGAATGTTTTTTTTTAAATTGTTCCCATTTTAAGAAAAGGGCTACTTGACTTAAAGGTTCAATCGAGACGAGTAATTTGGTAGTTCTAGATATTAATCATTTAAATTTAAATACAGTAGAATAAGAATCAATATAATGGCTAAGTAATATTGTTTTTGTTAATAAATAATATTTAATTCTTAAGTATTTAAAAATTTACTTAGAAGGTAGCAAAAGAGCTGAAACATTTCATATTATATAAATCTGATATCTTAATTATACCCAACATGACGCCTCTATCACATACTGTAAAAATTTTTCCTGTACATTTTAGAGTTTTTTGATAGATCCTAGGTTGTTTACCAAACCATATAAACTTAAAAAACATGCCTTGAAACTGGCAGATGATCCCCTTTTCCACTCTAGTTGGCAAGGCTCTAAAGCAATATAATAATTTTGGTATGAGATATGCCTTTAACAAATTTAACCATCCCAACCAAGATAATTCGATCCATTTCCACTGAATCTGATTTTTTTTTTTTTTTAATAAAGCTTGGTAATTAGATTTAATTGATTCATTTATATCAAATGAAATCTCAATACCCAAATAATTAATTGTATACTCTTTCCGAGCAAAATGGAAACGAGATAGGAAGCTCTTCCTGAAATTTTGTTTAAAAGGATGTCAGTATTTGTGGGTTCTTTATAATAATTTTATAATTTGGATACTTACTACAGCTGTCTATGGTATTAGTAATGCTGGAATTGAATTCGTCAAGGAGAGATGTTTTGTTTTCTTTTGTGTGTGTTTGTGTTTAAAATTACAATGAATATTCTGATTGTTACTCTTTTAAGTGCAACACACTTAGTATTTATAACTGGCCATTTGTATCAAAGGCTGTCTTGAAGCAAGTTAAATCCACTGTTCCAAACCCTTGAAGAAATGTGACAGAACTAAAAAAAAGTTATGCTCTGGGTAGGGAGAGGAGATGGCAGAAGGACAAGGAGAAAGAATTACCGGGGAACCTGAGCCAGCTGCAGACTTTGAGTCAGCATTTACGGCAGCCAGCTCCCACTGGACCCCAGGAAAGCCACCCTCCTGCACCCAAAAGGCATAGAAACACTTGGAAAGACTGTGGAAAGACCTCTTTACATGAATGCATGGGTGTATGTCTGTGTGTTTGTGTGTATCTGTGTCAGTGTGTATATATATATAACACTACAACAAAATCATAAAGCAAATACACCTCTGCATTCAAATTCAAAGGCCAAAACTACACAGAATAAATACCTACATTCACACACACGTACCTCATACAAAAACTTGCTTACATTCAAACACACATAATAAAAATTAAAACAGGTAGGCACACTCAAAAGTGCTGATATGAAACAATAACCGAACAAAAATGAACAATCTAGTCATGGGTGCTCACTCGTATATGGCCATATTCCCAAAGGCCACATAATTACATCTATAACTTAGACAAGGAGCACAACCACACAATGTGTATGAAAAAGATTTTTATTAGATGGGTAACAATAATAGGCTATCTCATTAACTGTATCAATGAATGAAAAAGACATACAATGTCAAATAAAAAGTACAATGTAACACATACATGTTTTTGAAGAGCCTATAAACAGACGACACAATGCATGAATCTCAGAATACAGATATCCAAAATAGCTATAAGAGATAAACAATTATAATTATAAACCCAAAAATATTTATATATACAAAGAAAAGAAAAGCATACCAGACCTATTGAGAAGAAGGACAAGGGTCAACCAAAAAGCCCCCAATGTTTTGGCAAAACTGCCTTTATCAAGGGAGCCTATAGTGAATGAGTGAATAACACCCTTATATACCCATGAAAAAATAAATAATAAAGAACACCTGCAGAAATGGGTGGCCACCCATGCTGATTGAGATCCTCCCAACCATACACAGCTGTTAACTATGGTTGCCAAGGAAATCAATTAAAACAAACAAATAGAAAAAGGAAATTTTTGTTGTTGTTATTGATCCATGAATAAACATATTCAGAATAAATAAAGCAATATAGATGTCACATAATGTATCAACAAATAAATAAACAGAATGGTTTATGGTGAGCACAACATTTTTGTTTTAAATAAAACTCACAGACACATGTCAAAATCTATGGTAAATATGCCAAAAAGAATATAAAGAAATTTACCCCACCATAAGAAAGACCATAATCACCTTCACTGTGGTGATAACATGATCAACTGAGGATCTCCAGGCTGTACTACCTTTATTAAATACTTCCACAAGCCCGTGTGAAGATAGTAAATTCAAAGTGAGGTTTAGACCTCACAGTCCGAGAAAGAAGGAGGAGCACATCCGGTGGAACGCAACATGCGTTCCAACCTCGATCTGCCGCAAGAAAGTCCTGACCACAGTCCGCGCATGCGCAAATATGGCGCCTGGAACGCATAGTGCGTTCCAGCAAGTACGATAAAGAGAAAATGAAAAACCCGAGCCGGCAGGATCAAAATAAAAAGTAAACAAACATCTAAAGGAGTCCCACAAGTGTCCGTTCCCATGCAGAAGGCACATCCAGCATAAGCAGGCACATGTGGAAGTCGCCCGGGTGTCAGTTACCTGAACCCTCTATGGACAGTGCTAAGCAAATAAAGGAAAAAACATAAAAAAATAGAATAGTAAAAAATAATTGAAGAATCCCCGAAATACACATGAACCCATATGCACAGCCTACAAAGACACCCACACTACCATGTGATAAACATCACAAATAACAACGAAACTATTGTCATAAGGAATAAAACAATATGTCAAGTAGCATTATATGATATCGTGAATCCAAACAGATGTACTGAATGAGTCATATAAGACACAAGAATCGGGGGAGCATGCAAAACTAGTCTATGCTCCTCATGCCTAATGGACACCCGGAAGGATCACAAAATCTCATCAAAAATACCTAGATAATCAGTGCCACATGCAACATGTATGCAATCATACGAAAACATACAACAAAAGGATAATACAAACATTATTTTTTTTTAAATTCTCATCAGAACACCATATATGAAAGCATCAATATAATTCCAGGTATTATCATTCCAGACACCAAAAATTGTAAAATTAGTAAATCTCCAAAAGTTTTATAACATAGATTTGAAAATTCATCTGGAGCTGGGGTTTTATTATTGTCCAGCTTTTTAATGACCTCCTTCACCTCTTGTGCCGTTATCAAGGAATTAAGAGATGTTTTTTGGTTCTCTGATATTACTGGAGCATTAATACCATCTAAATATTTGTCTATCTCCATTGATAGGGAATGTAATTCACTGTAATATGAGTTGAAGCATTGACCAATGGATTTAGGGGAGATATGTACCTCTTCGTTCCTCTTTATTCTAGTTATTTTATTGGAGGCAGTTTTTTTCTCTCAGCTTCTTAGTTAACAGTTTATCTGCTCTATTTCCTGTACTATATTCTTTCAGCTTCATTTCCCCCATTATCTTTGTGTTTTTCTCTATTTTTATTTGATTAATTTGATTTTTAATCTCGGCAATCGCTTCCGAATTATCTCTCAAGGGTGTTTTCTTATTCTCCTTAGATTTGTTCTCTAATTTATCTAATAGAGGAATTAATTATACTCTTCCGGACCTATTAAGGTACAATTCTAGACTTATTAAACTGCCTCTTAATGTGGCTTTAAAGGAACATCAATTATTAGACTGTGAAGTTTCATTGGGTATAATATCTACAAAATATCTTTCTATCTGGGATCTAAGAGCCTCTCAGGTTTTTTTCATTATGGAGTAGATAGTCATTAATTCTCCATGTCGTATTATTTTTAGTATTCCACTGATCTTTCATGATCCATATGTTAATACATGGTCCGACCATGTATTATTCCTGATATCGCTTTCCACTAAGTTTTCTAGTGCCTTTATATCCCCCCAGACCATGTCGATACGTGAATATGAGTAATGGACTCTGGGAAAAAAAAGTGTAATCCAGTTTCTCTGGGTAGAAAGATCTCCATAGATCAAAACAATCAAACTCGTTCTTTATCTTTCTAAGAGTTTTCACAATTTTAACTACTGAGCTGTTCACCTGCAGATTAGGGCTAAATTTCTTATCTAGAACTGGATCCAACACGCAATTAAAATCTCCTGCCATTAAATATACTCCAGTCTTGACCGATTCTACCTGTTCCAAAATCCTTCTCAGTGCGACCACAGGAAAAGTATTTGGTAAATAGATGTTGACTAGAGTATATTTAATTTCATTTAATTTACAAATGATAATTAAAAATCTACCTTCCCTGTCCGCATATTGATAAATTAATTAAAGTTTCACCTTACTTGCCACTATTATAGCCACCCCCCTTTTTTACTATCACTAAGAAAAGCCTGAAACAAGTAAGGAAATCTTTCTCCCCCCATTTTACATTGTCAATCAGCCCCCAATGCGTCTCCTGCAAAAAAAATCTACCTTTTGTTTAATCAAAAAGTCATACACAAGTACTTTTTTACAATGAGAGTTCAGGCCCTGAGTGTTAACTGATATTTTAACCATGTTCCCCACAGAAGCCTCCCAGCATCCCCGTCGGCATGTTCAACAATAACAACGAAACAAGACATATACAAAAACATTCACACCCTTCCTTTCTAGTTATGAACCAGATTGGAAAGAATGACCTCTCCCCCATCAAGAAATTCCTGAAGGGTAGAGCCATTCTCTCGATAGGTGATTTTAACATTTTCACCATATTGGTTATTGTGTCTCAACCAAGGACACATGGCCAGGATAAAAATGCCCTTGAGGAGGAAAACCTCCTATTAATTATGAACCTGAGTGAGTTAGCGTAGTTTTCTACAAGATAAAAAAACTTCAAGACAAAAAAACCCCAATAAATATTAATTTGCAGTTTTCTAACCAACTGGCTTGGCTCATCTTATACAGTGATGTGTTTCTTCCCTTAAAGTATCACTATAGGGTCAGGAACACAAACATGTATTCCTGACCCTATAGGGTTAAAACCACTATCTAGCCCCCTTGGCCCTTTTGCCTCCCTAAATATAGTAAAATTGTACTTGTATTCAAGTCTGAAGCTGCTGCCTCTGCCTGTGAACATCCTCTGACATCATCAGAAGTGGTGGCCTGATCCAATCACAATGCTTCCCTATAGGATTGGCTGAGACTGACAAAGAGGCAGATCAGGGGCAGAGCCAGCACAATTCAAACACAGACCTGGCCAATCAGCATATCCTCATAGAGATGAATTGAATCAGTGCATCTCTATGAGGAAAGTTCAGTGTCTGCATGCAGAGGGAGGATATACTGAATGTTTGGATGCATTTTAGGCAGCCATGACCCAGGAAGGATCTCTAACAGACATCTGAGGAGTGGCCAATTAAGTTATCACTAGGCTGTAATGTAAACACTGCATTTTCTAGCTAGCGATCCAGGTGATTCAGGCAGATGAAACTCCAATCCAATTTATATTTTAACACTCTGGGCTGCTATACAAAAGGAGTAAGTGGAATTCCAATTTTGTTACATTTTACTAATTTCTGTATTGGGTTCCACCCCCATAGTGCCCTGAAGTGCATATACTTTTATTGATTTTTTTATAATAAATATATTTTTTTACCTATGATTGGAGTTTCATCTGCCTGAATCACCTGGATCGCTAACCAGTACTTGGCACTTGTGAGCCTGACTTACAGAGCCTGGCACGGCTCTGGAGAATGTGAGTGGGAGTCATATACTCATTTACTACTTAAAAGTTATTATACAGTCCACACTATGCTGTTTTGTATTTTTTTTTCTTGTTTTAGTTAATATTCCAATCAAGTTCTACGTTGTTTGTATTACAATTAAGTTTCATATTGGTAATATTACTCATTTTGCTGTGATCACATTGGGGAGGTGTATATACTGGTATATATCTCTTTAACTGTACTATTAATGTCTGGTGCATAAGAGAAGCACTAGGATACCAGTTACACCACTTGTATATTCTAATTGCATACGAAGCTGTCATAATTTCAGTGAAGCGCCTACACATTATTCTTTCTTTTTTATATATTAATGTATAAGTCTAGAAATTATAGTCATAAACTGCAGTTTAAAACGCAGAGTTGACTTATCCATGGGTCAGTGCTAGTTTCGATAGAATTTTGTACATTGAATGCAGGGCAATGTTGACTCCAGAACGCCGTTCTCCTGGCTGGTTGGGAAGTTGAACGGGCAGGGGTACAAGTTTCAGCAAGGGCTTGTGTAGCCAATTCAGAGATCCATGCCCTCGACGACCATATACCGCTGCCTGCGTTCGGGAGATAAGTTTGTTTGAACATGTGCATTTGTATATACAAATGGCGGCCACCCAGGGAATGCTTGCTTGTGGTTAACAGCCAAGGGTGGTCGGTGATTACGAGGTGTTAACAAGGGGGACCACACAGAGTCTGTTTGGTAACCGAACAGAAGGGGAACAATTCCATTTGAATGCAGAGGGATATCAGACAAAACTAGGTACAAATAAGGTAACAAGTACCCTCAACTTATCTATGAGTCATAGCATATTTTCACAATCGTTGGTCAAAAAAACTGCACTCGACTTATAGACAAGATCAACTTATAGACGAGTATATACGGTAGTTGGATCGACTGGAATTGCACACAGGTTATAGCAGGAGCCTAATGCAGGTGGAATGGATCACTATGGATGGTGGGGACTGTGTTTCTTTTTGTTAACAATCTTTCAAATTTAGTAATGGGGTGTTGTTACTCAGTGGTGGGCCATTAGATAAACAGGGCACTGTTTCCTATTATTATTTTGCCTTATGTTTAGTTTTATGTTTTAGAGTGTAGCGTCCACTTGCCTGTGTCTACCTCTCACCATTCATTCTGGAGGTTAAAGGTACATGCCACTGCCCAAATACAAAATAAATACAAATCACTGTTTAGTAGATATACACCAAAATGAAAACATGAATGTACTTAATTATGCATTTTTTTTTAATTTGGAGTTTATCTAAAAAAAAGCTTGCAAAAGCTGCAGTTCTCTTGCATGCAGCTCAACCTGCTCAAACTTTCTGTGCCTGTCCAATGCAGGTCAGTGAGAAGTTTTTGCAAGGCAGGTGCTCTGGGGAATTGCTGCCTCTTGAGTTTAGCTCCACTGAGCTAACCAAACTAGGAAGTAACAAGAACGATTGTCTACTTGAAAGCCGGGGGATTGTAACCAAGTTAATTAGAAAAGTATTCGTTTCTATTGAAATTTACACTTTTCACTAAATGACAAAAAGAGGACATACGCTTTACATATAAAGCTTTTCAGCATGATAAAGTGTTTATGGGTCTGGAGTGTCCCTTAAATATATAAGTACCAATTGTACCAACCTTCTCAAGATCAAATCGGAGTTGCAGTCAGAAACCAGCCATTACAGCAGAATAAATGTATATGCACTATTAATAACAACTATTCTAAAGTTTGCTTGTTTATATTATTTTATTTTATAGTTGGCCAACTCAGGAACTAGTGCAATTATGGCTACTGGACACTAGAGCAGGGGTAGGCAACCTTTTAGCAGCACTGTGCCGATATAGGATTGTGATGTCCCATAGCGTGCCGGTCCTGTTTTTTTTTATTTTAATTGAGGTGTGTATGCTGCCGTATTCTGCTTGTGTTATTTATACTGTAATTGCTTTGTATCATTGTATTTGTGCATATATGAGCTATTATATTGTATATGTTCATGAGTAGATTGTGGTATCGTGTATGATACATATGAATGTGTGCTGTGTATGGGGGCAGCTTGTGGAATTGTGTGTGTGTGTGTGTGTGTGGATGGATATGTCACATTGTGTGTTCAGTAGTGTGTGAGAGGCTGAATGTATGTGGATTGTTAGTGGTGTTGCGTTTGTGCGGATTGTGTGTATGTTTGTGCGGATTGTGTGTATGTTTGTGTGTGGGCTGTCCGTATTATTTGTATAAGGGGAGGGTCTTTGTATGTGGGTGGCTTCCCTGGGTTCCAGTGGGGACCATGTTGGCCAGGTACAGGTCAAGGACCGGAGCTGCAACAACAACTGTGAGCTGCTCTAATACTGTGTGGATTCCCATTCACAAGTGCTGGAATGAAGTGCTCTGAGATCACTTCCTCTACGTGCTGCAATGCATAAATTGAGGATTGTCCTTCACCACCTCTTCATATTAGCAGATATCTGAAGTTTTACTGGGACTCCTGATAGCCTGTTTGGCTCTAGCAGCCTTGAGTGCCGTGCAAAGGCACCTCGAGTGCCGTGGATGGCACTAGTGCCGTAGGTTGCCTACCCCTGCACTAGAGTATTTAAGTTGTTACATTTTACATCATTAGTATGCTATATCCTGCAATTCATGCCAATTTTATTTCATTTACTAGGAGGGGGCATATTTCTGTACAGTTACTTTAACACACAAGATGGCTCTTGAGAAAGGCGCTGTTCACCGAAATGCGCGTTAAGCTGGCGGCCACTGATTTTGTTTCTTTGTTTTTAAAGCTGAATCTTGGGGACTTAGCCTCAATTAGATTAATTGAGGGTAAGACCGCCAAGACTGCCTAGAAATAGTTGAAGTGGGGAGGAATTAGTGTGGAGCAGAAGGTGGGGAGGCTAAGGTCTGAAGGAACATTCTATCTTGAATTAGCAGTTAGTTAATTATTTACTTCATCTTAACCCCTCCATCAATATGCTCATACTCTATATTTTAATTGAAATTATTTAGGTTGATGGGAAGTATTAACATATGAGCTCTGAGTGCAATCAGGATTTGCTCCTGTCCACATTTCAGTTGTAAATATTACAAAAGGAGCTCTGTTTGAAATAACGTTTTGCACATATTTATATCTTAGCTGAAAGCTTCTTAGGTTTTCTCATCTCTACAAATTACAAGTTGAGACAGTTGAGGCGTGTGGAGTTCTGTGCATCTGTACCTCTATCTGATTTATGTTACTTTACTTTAGATGTTTTGATCACATACCTTCCCTTCAATGCAGTTGATATCACTTTAAAGAATGAAAATCTGTATTAATGTATGTATTCCCCTAACAGTTTCTATATTTACCTGATGCTTGTATACTCCAGGACGCTCAGTTGCTAAAATGTTACTATGTTCCTTATGATGGCACTTAATTTTGTGACTCAGAATGCTATTAAGTAACAAAAATTAAATACTAGCTTGCAACTAGATGATTGTTTAATGCATCTCTATGAACTCATAGTTTAAGTGTAAGCCACCAATAGTTCTCATTTCTTTATTTTTTTATTTAAAAAAAAATTTAATCCATAAAACACATACAAATCACAATGATATATTCTTAACACATGTAACAATTCCACAGTCTACGACCACATGTACATACAAACATTAAGCGATGAGTTTCTTAACAATGCCTTTAATCTATTATTAGAAGTAATTGGGAAATGGAATAGAGTCACAAAAATAGTAAAATTCAGTTTGTAGGGGCATTACATGAAAAGAGAATATATCCACATTGGGGCCCTCCCTCACAAAAGAGCTCTACCAAATGCGTTCGTTGGAGAAAGAGTGATTTTATCTATCCATTTTTTATAGGCTCCTTAGATTTATCTTGTTGAATAGTGAATCCTTTTTCAATCTTTAACTGAAACAGTACTTGTTCTTTTATTAAAAAACAGTTGGGCAGTATTTCTTGTTTCCAGTATCTGACAACAAGAATTTTTGCAGCCACCAAAATATGTAAAATGAAAAATTTCAGACTTTTATTGTTTCAATAAAAATATTTTAGGACTAAAAGGTAAGTCTACTTCTGTAATACTTTGAATCTAAGTATTTACTTCCAGTAAAATTTAATTAAATCACATTTCCACCAAATATGTATGAAATCTCCTCCACTGGCCTTACATCTCCAACACTCATCAGAGATTCATTCTGATACATTCTGGCCAAAAGACTAGGCACTAAATAGAGTCTATTACTATTTTTAAATTGTAATTATGTTAAATTCAAACACTTTATAGTTTTTAAAACTAAGTGCATAAGTCCATTCTGATCCTGAAATGTTTTTATTTAAATCTTTTTACCATTAAGTGCAGGAAATATTTGAGGTGGTTCAAACATTCTCAGAATATTAGCACATTTAAAAAAAAAGATTTTTCGTCTCATAGCTTGTAATAAGTTTTCCTAAAGCCTCATATATATCAAGATTTGCTGCAGGACAAAAAGATAACATTTTTTTTGATCCTTATAAAATTTAAATGTTCAGTAAGTGGTAAAGAAAATTTCTCTCTGATGCATTTAAATGTCAATGTCATTATTCTAGGACCTACCATTACACCTGCAATTTTCTCAATACCAGCATTGATCCAACAGTCTAATTTTAGATCTTTAATATTATACATAAGAATTTTAAAAGATAAGGCTAACCCAAGATTCCTTAATTTTGTCTTATGGCTGCAGCTAATGGTTCCAAAGATAGAATATAAAGTAAAGGGGACAGTGGGCACCACTGCCTAGTTCCTTTAGTTAACGAAAACCAGGCATATGCAAAACCCTGAACCAATACCCTGGCAGTCAGCGATGTATATGCTCAAGGATATGCATATGTATATGCTTTTATATGCGCAAGGAACCTACCCTCCAGTCCAAATACTGACAATGAGGACTTCAGGAACTCCCAGCTGACCCGGGCAAATGCTTTTTCTGCATCTAACGAAATGGTCAGCAAGGGAGTTCCCAAAGCCCGTACGGTGTCTAGAATAAGTCTTCTAGTGTTATGAATTGACGCTCTCCCAGGATAAATCTCACTTGGTCTTGTTTTATCAGACTATCAATTATTGTTTTCATTCTCTCTGCCAACATAGAAGAATAAAGTTTAATATCTATGTTCAGCAGCGAAATGGGGCGGTGATTTTTAACGAGTTCTGGGTCTTTATCTTGTTTCGGTATTGTGACGATATTTGCCTGCAATAGTTCTTTAGGAATTTTAGTTGAATAACCTACGGCAGGGGTAGGCAACCTTTTAGCAGCACTGTGCCGATATAGGATTGTGATGTCCCGTAGCGAGCGGGTCCTATTTTTTTTTAAATTGAGGTGTGTATGCTGCTGTATTCTGCTTGTGCTATTTATACTGTAATTGCTTTGTATTGTTGTATTTGTGCGCATATGAACTATTATATTGTATATGTTCAGGAGTAGTTTGTGGTATCATGTATGATACATATGAATGTGGGCTGTGTATGGGGGCTGCTTGTGGAATTGTGTGTGTGGATGGATATGTCACATTGTGTGTTTGGTAGTGTGTGCATGTGTGGGGGCTGTTTGGGGTATTGCATGTGAGAGACTGCATGTGGGGTTGTGTGCATGTATGTGGGTTACGTTTGTGCGGATTGTATGTATGTTTGCTTGTGGGCTGTTCGTACTATTTGTATGAGGGGGTGGTTATTATGCATTTCTGTGTAAAGCTAGCAGTGTGGGTGGCTTCCCTGGGTTGTAAAGGGGACCAGGCTGCCCAGGTACATGTCAAGGAGATCACTTACTCTATGTGCTGCAATGCATAAATTGAGGATTGTCCTTCACCACCTTTTCGTATTAGCAGATATCTGAAGTTTCACTGGGACTCCTGATAGGCCAGAGCCTGTTTGGCAGTAGCAGCCTTGAGTGCCGTGCAAAGACACCTTGAGTGCCGTGCATGACACTAGTGCCGTAGGTTGCCTACCCCTGACCTAAGGCATTAAACATTTCCAACAAATCTGTTTTTATGTTATTTTTTTATTAACTTATAAAAAGGATTATTAAATCCATCTAGCCCTGGTGTTTTTTTTGTTTCTAATTTGCTCTTTTTGCTCTTTTTTTTTTAGGCGATTAGACATAAGTTTGTCAGCTTTATTGCCTAGATGGTACCATTTCCTTCTTAAGAAATTTAAAGGATTATTAGCCTTCCTCATTAATTGATCATTAATTAGTTTTTCAATATCTGATATTTTGTTAGAAAGTTGTATTGAGGGAGCTAGATTGTTTTGATAGTGTAAGTCATCTAGGTTTATATATAGCTCTGCTAAGTTTTTAAATGTATCTTTATTACGTTTTTTTTCCTTAGATGTTAAGCTTATCAAATGGCCAAGTGACTGGTGCCGTTACCACTTTCCCTCTATTTTCACTAAAAAACAAATCTGTTTGTTCTTGAATGTATTTCACATTCATATCATTTTTTAACACCTAGTCATTCAATTTCCATTTCCGTCTATATTCTTTAATTTGATTGTCTAAATCCATAATTATCGGGTTATGGTCGGACCATGAAGTTGTAGTAATAAAAATCTTTTTTATGGCTTTTGCTACAGATCTATCACCTAATATCAAATCAATTCTAGAATATGAGTTAAAAGACTTAGAAAAACACAAGAAATATTTTTCGTTGGGGTGGAAGATCCGCCAACAGTCCAACAGAGCATGCAGTTTCATAACTTCCAAGAATCTTTTAGCATTATTTATTAATTTACTATTTTTTTTTTTTTCAGTGATCTTTTGTCTAAGTCTAGGTCTAAAATACAATTAAAGTCTCCCATAATTACAACCTGACCTACTTTAATACGCTCAATTTTATACAGGACTTTTTTGATAAAAGAAATTGGAGATGTATTTGGCGCATATATGTTAGCTAGTATGTATTTTTGATTTTTGAGTTCACACACTAAAATAATAAATCTGCCTTCACTATCCAAAACTTGATGATTCATTTTCAAAGCAATATCTTTCAAGAAGAGAAAAGCAACCCTCTATTTTTTTTTTAGTTAGACCTGCACTTATAACTATGGAAAAACGTTTCGACTTAAATTTAAGGTTGTCCACCATGGTCCAATGGTTTTCTTGGAGGGCCCCAATGTGGATATATTCTCTTTTCATGTAATATAATATTTTGTATCTTTTAAAATGTGAGTTAATCCCCTGCGCATTAATTGTAGCCACTCTAATGACCATATTTTAACCAAATTCCGCTCTCATCTGGAGGGACTAGGAAACTCATCGCTTTACAACACAAAAATAACATAAAACATATACTCGATTGACTAATGATGGCTGCTTGAAATATATAAGCCGACATCCCAGGCCATTCGCTGGACATACGCTCATCTACTGGAGAATTACTCTCCCTAACACACTTGTCGGCAATAGCCTCCTCAGAGTGTCGACTAAAAACCTCTGTCTACGCCTTACTCATCTGATAGAAACAGTGGCCTAGCCCCCTAGGGCCTAAATATAGGCCCTTGTAATCCTTTGCCATGTTCCTATTTTTTAGTTTGACCAAAGGAGAAAAGAGAAGGGAGAAAAAAAAATATTTATGGTAAAATACTTAAATTTCAATTGGTTACAAATTATGTGAATACTTGTGCATTATATTTAATGATCAAAAGTTTGCTGTCACCAGTTTAAAACCTGTTTTAGGGATTTTCACTCCAAATGTAAATCTATCTTTAATTAACTGTGTAGCTCAAGCATGTCAAACTCAAAGTCTGGCATGGGTCACATAAACAAGGTTTAAGTTTATGTGGGCCGAAAAAAAACATACCTTAAATTTTCATAGAAACATAGGTTTAGTTTAAAAAGTACAATATAAACAAAAAACAGCATTCCCCTCTACTAAACCACAGCAACCCCCTTTTCTAAACCCTAATCTCCCCTCTACTAAACCACAGCACCCCCTTTACCACCCTGTGCCAAATCTTATCCTCCCGCTGACACACACACATACTCACACAATGAAAGACACACACACATACAGGCACACTGACAGACAGACACACACACTGACAGACACACACACATACTCACTGACAGACACACACACAGACTCACTGGCAGACAGACATACACATACAGACACATTGACAGACACACACACATACTCACTGACAGACAGTCACACACATGCTCACAACAAGAGGACATAGTCTTAAATTAGAGGGACAAAGGTTTAAAAATAATATCAGGAAGTATTACTTTACTGAGAGGGTAGTGGATGCATGGAATAGCCTTCCAGCTGAAGTGGTAGAGGTTAACACAGTAAAGGAGTTTAAGCATGCGTGGGATAGGCATAAGGCTATCCTAACTATAAGATAAGGCTAGGGACTAATGAAAGTATTTAGAAAATTGGGCAGACTAGATGGGCCGGATGGTTCTTATCTGCCGTCACATTCTATGTTTCTATGTTTCTATGTTTCTCACTGACAGACACACACACATACTTGCTGACAGACACACACACACACACACACACACACACTTAATAACAGACACACACACAGACACACACACACTGACAGACACATACTCACTGACACACACACACACACACATACTTGCTGACACACACAGACAGACAGACACACACAGACACCCACATACTCATTGACAGACAGACACATACGCATACTCACTGACAGACACACACAGACACTGAGACACACATACTCGCTGACAGACAGACACACTGACAGACACACACAAACATACTCACTGACAGACACACACACACACACACAGATTCACTGACAGACAGACACACACACACACACAGACACACATACACACATACTCACTGACACAAACACACACACACACACTCACTGACAGGCAGACAGACATGCACACACACACACTCACTGACAGACAGACAGACATACATACTCACTGACAGACACACACACATACTCACTGACAGACACACACATACTTGCTGACACACACACACTCACTGACAAACACACACACACACACTGACAGACAGACACACACACTGACACAGACAGACACACACACACACTTACACATTCTTGCACACATACTTTTCTTTATTGCTCCCTACCTTTTGGAGCCGATGTGAGGCATCTCCCTGGGGTCCTTCAATCTCCTCCTCACTGCTCTCTCATGCGGTTTAGTGATGCCGGGTGCCAGAATATGACGTCATATTCCAGCGCCAGACTTCACTACAGACGGCGCGAGGGAGCAGTGAGGAGCAGGAACACTGAGCTCCCTCGCTGGCCCTCCTCTCTGGCCGGGTAAGTTTTAGTAGAGTAGGCACCTGCAATGTGGGGAAAGCAGGTGCCTACTCTGCTATAACACCAGCATGTACTCGCGGCTTGCGGCCCGCGAGTTTGACATGCTTGGTGTAGCTGTACATGCTTCTTTACTGTTGTCTTTCCCCATATAGATATTTATAGTCTGTGCCTTTAGTTCCCATTCTCAGCGTGATATACAAAAGTTACGTTCTATTTTATATCTCTTATTTCTATATAGTGCTTTTATTTTTGGCTATTTTAACAATTTTCTCCAATTAAATGAAAAAAAAAATTAATTTCTATTTTTAATCCAATAGAAATGTAGCATTGTATCTGTTTCTTCTGTTTTCTTTTCCTATACTTTCAGTTTTAATTTTAAAAATATATATATTTATGGTAAAATATAGACATGTGCAACTCATTTCGATTCGAATTTAAATTCAGACGAATTTCGGCAATTCGGACATTTGGATGCTTCCAAATGTCCGAATTTTGGAAGTGCCAAATTTCGGAAGTGCCGAACCAAACCGAATTCTAATCCTAACCCTAACCTAACCCCTAACCCCTAATCCTAACCCTACCCCTAACCCTACCTGTGCCTATGTCCCCTTACACCACATCCTTCCCTTCATCCTCCCTCTCATTCCTGTATTAGCCTTCAAATCGTCGTACAACTAATTCTTGTTCATTTCATCCCCTCTCTTCTTGCTTCTTACATTTTATATACCAAACCGAAAAAAGAATATGAGGGAAGAGGAGGGAAAGAGAGAGAGAAAAAAATAAAAATTAAAAAGATTCTTCTCCATTTCATGCTATTCCCTCCTTTCTCCCTTTTTTTCTCTTTCTCCTTCTTAATTTAAGTTATTTTCTTGAACAATGCAAGAAACAGCTCTGGCCGATTCCTGGAGGGTTCTCCATCCTGAGGACAGGGACTTTACGTTCTACTCACAGGTGCATCATGGACATAGCCGCCTTGATTACATCATGATAGCGCATGAATACTTGCATCTTCTCCTATCATGTGATATACAAACGACGGTCTGGTCGGACCACGCCCCGGTCTTAGCCACGATGCGCTCCCCTCTCTTCAAGCCTAGAAGTAGACAGTGGAGACTGAATACACAGGTGATTGAGGACCCCTTGCAACAGGCTGAGACGCGGGAGGTCCTGCAGCAATATTTTGCAGAAAACCGCACTCCGGATACCTCGCCTCAGATTCGGTGGGAAGCTTATAAATGTGTCCTACAGGTCCACTTCATCAAGATCTGTACCAAGCGTAAACAGGAGCACAACAACAAACTAAAGGAACTATACACCCGGGCTTCGTTACTCGAGCAGGTACACAGATCGGCCGCGACGGACGACAACCACTGCGCACTCTTAGAAGCCAGAAGAGAACTGAAAAACCTCCTATCCCGGAATTTTCTATATACGCTCTGTAAGTCCCACAGATTCTATTACGAGCACTCAAACAAATGTGGGCGCATGTTGGCTAGGATGATTCAAAAGAAGCGGAGACAGTCCCAAATCACGATGCTGCAAACTGCAGGGGCACCCGCCATACGACGCCCTGATGGGATCATGTCTAGGTTCCTCGAGTTTTACTCTAAGCTCTATGACCTACCTGCAGCTACTGGCATGGAGGAGTCGCAACGGAAGATGACCAGAATAAGGGAATACCTGGAGCGATACGTCTCCCGGAGGCTTACCCAAGCACAGGCGGAGTCCCTGGATGCCCCCATTTCCTTAGAGGAGTTGTCGGGTGCCCTTAAGGCCGCAAAAGAAAACAAGGCCCTGGGACCGGATGGGTTCCCGGTACAATACCTATGGACCTTTGGGTAGATCCTCCTGCCGGAGCTGCTAGTGAGCCTTAACTGCATTCTGGAGGGTGGGAGGTTTCCAGAGGATACCCTTATGGCTACGGTGGCGGTGGTGCCGAAGGAGGGAAAAGACCCCACATCGTGCACAGGGTATAGGCCCATCTCCCTCCTCATTGCGGACCTTAAATTATTCACGAAGATCCTCGCACTCAGGGTTAGTGGGGTGATCCCGGACCTGGTACACCCAGACCAGACAGGGTTCATCCCGGGACGAGAAGCAAAGGATAATACGGTCAGGGCTCTCAACCTCATGCATAACAACAAGACTACCGCCCGAGGGGGCCTTCTGCTCGACACGGACACGGAGAAGGCTTTTGATCGGGTGGATTGGCAGTTCATGAGGGAAACGCTTCGGAAGATGGGCTTTGGCCCGCATATCCAGGCCTGGATAGCGGCGCTCTATACGACTCCGAAGGCCCGCCTGCGGATAAACGGAGCCTTATCCCACTCCTTCTCGATTAGCAACGGAACAAGACAGGGGTTTCCCCTGTCCCCCCTCCTGTTTGCCCTCACGCTCGAGCCGTTTCTTGCGGCGGTCAGACAGGACGGGGGTATAACGGGGTTCACCGTAGGGAAGAGAACACAAGGTAGCTGCCTACGCAGACGATCTGCTATTTTTTATTGCAAACCCAACGGTGACACTCCCAAATTTACTTCAAGCCTTTCGAGTTTATGGGGCACTCTACAATTTAAAGTTGAATGCTGATAAAGCAGAATCTCTGCCCCTTGCCCTTCGGCCCAAATGAGGGCGAATTTCCCCTTCAGATAGTGTACACGGCGAATACGATATCTCGGCATATGGCTGATGGAAGACCTGTCCAGGCTTTTCCCTGAAAACGACCTACCTTTGCTGGAGACGCTGGGAGCGGATATGAAGAGATGGGGGGCGGCTTGTGTGTCTTGGTTCGGGAGAATAAACACTGTTAAGATGAACCTCTTGCCGTGCCTCCTGTACCTGTTTCAGACAATCCCAATCCGTGTCCCTGTGACCTTTTTCCGCACCCTAGACACAGCCGTTAGACGTTTTATATGGGCAGGGGGTGCTCCTAGACTCCGACGTGAACTGTTGATCCGCCCTAAGTGCAGTGGTGGTGTGGCTTTGCCCTCTCTCCTTACTTACTACCAGACTACGCATCTACTCCGGGTGGTGGACTGGCAAAGCAGTGGGTCAACCTTGAGTGCGTTCAGGCTAGGGGACGAATTCCGTGGGTCAGGTGGCTCCTGGAACCCATGCAGTTGACGGACATTCGGATGCACCCGCTCATAGAAGCAACCATACAAGTGTGGGCCACCGTCCGCTATAGGACAAAAGGATAATGGTTCAGCGCTAGATAATCTAAAAGAAACTAAAATAAGTATAAAAGCAGCAACCTATAGGAATGAAATATATTATCGTTAATAACGCTCGTTTTATCATTTGAAGTACATAGATACCTCGAGACTCCTCTTAATTATGCCCTTATAGCCTAAATTTTGACTTTTGAATATGTGTAGGTCGCGATCACATGCTCCTTAATTATATCATATTTACATGTGCACTATAATGTCAATAACGCTCGTTTTATTACTTTAAGCATAGAAACATCTTTAGATTGCATTACAAAATGCTCCTATATCTTAAATTTTTACTTTTGAAAATGTTTTAAATTATGCATATTTTATGAGTGACGTCATTTTGGCGCCAAAATTCAAATGCTTATCTGTTTTTTTTAGCTTATAAAAGCATTTACTGTACCAGGTTTTTCTCTCTTTTTAATGCCATTTGATAAAGCCCTGTGTGGTGAAACGCGTTTTGGCTATTATTAGTTTGTTTTATATACTGATATATTATATTTTAATAAAGGAATACTGGCTTTTATTTTTGCCTATATATACTTTTAATTCCTTTCTTTTTAATTTGAATTACCTGGTCACCGACTTGGATTGAAGTACGTTACTTTCCAAGAATCCAAGGTGGGGATTGTACCACCTGCGCCACCATATTGAGCAGTAGTTCCTGCTCATATACATGCGAGTATTTTACCATTTTATTTGTTTTTAAAATAATTCAGTGAGCACTATATACGTCTCCCATCTCTCCACATATCGAGGAATTACTCAGGACTTCATCACCCATATCCGACCAGTGGGGTTTGATGCCACTGAACGCTAAGAATACTTGAGCAAGTTTTTTTGCTCATGCTAAGGTGAGTTCTTTACCTACTCACAGACTTACATCTGAAAATTTATCGACATCCTACACTATTGGAGTTCTTTTTATCTCTTTTATGTATCCACATATCGACAAGCGAATCAAGACATCTCCAACATAAGAAGCTTCAGATATTCATTTGGACTTTATATTCACCCAAGAAATATACAGGTTTATCTATTACTTGGGACTTTTTATTATACTTATTTATTCCATTTATATCACCTCTCTGTCCCTTTAGCGCGACCGTTGGGTTTGCTTATCTGTTTTTTTTAGTTTATAAAAGCATTTACTGTACCAGGTTTTTCTCTCTTTTTAATGCCATTTGATAAAGCCCTGTGTGGTGAAACACGTTTTGGCTATTATTAGTTTGTTTTATATACTGATATATTATATTTTAATAAAGGAATACTGGCTTTTATTTTTGCCTATATATACTTTTAATTCCTTTCTTTTTAATTTGAATTACCTGGTCACCGACTTGGATTGAAGTACGTTACTTTCCAAGAATCCAAGGTGGGGATTGTACCACCTGCGCCACCATATTGAGCAGTAGTTCCTGCTCATATACATGTGAGTATTTTACCATTTTATTTGTTTTTTAAAATAATTCAGTGAGCACTATATACGTCTCCCATCTCTCCACATATCGAGGAATTACTCAGGACTTCATCACCCATATCCGACCAGTGGGGGATTGACGCCACTGAACGCTAAGAATACTTGAGCAAGTTTTTTTGCTCATGCTAAGGTGAGTTCTTTACCTACTCACAGACTTACATCTGAAAATTTGTCGACATCCTACACTATTGGAGTTCTTTTTATCTCTTTTATGTATCCACATATCGACAAGCGAATCAAGACATCTCCAACATAAGAAGCTTCAGATATTCATTTGGACTTTATATTCACCCAAGAAATATACAGGTTTATCTATTACTTGGGACTTTTTTTTACTTATTTATTCCATTTATATCACCTCTCTGTCCCTTTAGCGCGACCGTTGGGTTTGCTTATCTGTTTTTTTTAGCTTATAAAAGCATTTACTGTACCAGGTTTTTCTCTCTTTTTAATGCCATTTGATAAAGCCCTGTGTGGTGAAACGCGTTTTGGCTATTATTAGTTTGTTTTATATACTGATATATTATATTTTAATAAAGGAATACTGGCTTTTATTTTTGCCTATATATACTTTTAATTCCTTTCTTTTTAATTTGAATTACCTGGTCACCGACTTGGATTGAAGTACGTTACTTTCCAAGAATCCAAGGTGGGGATTGTACCACCTGCGCCACCATATTGAGCAGTAGTTCCTGCTCATATACATGTGAGTATTTTACCATTTTATTTGTTTTTAAAATAATTCAGTGAGCACTATATACGTCTCCCATCTCTCCACATATCGAGGAATTACTCAGGACTTCATCACCCATATCCGACCAGTGGGGTTTGATGCCACTGAACGCTAAGAATACTTGAGCAAGTTTTTTTGCTCATGCTAAGGTGAGTTCTTTACCTACTCACAGACTTACATCTGAAAATTTATCGACATCCTACACGATTGGAGTTCTTTTTATCTCTTTTATGTATCCACATATCGACAAGCGAATCAAGACATCTCCAACATAAGAAGCTTCAGATATTCATTTGGACTTTATATTCACCCAAGAAATATACAGGTTTATCTATTACTTGGGACTTTTTATTATACTTATTTATTCCATTTATATCACCTCTCTGTCCCTTTAGCGCGACCGTTGGGTTTGCTTATCTGTTTTTTTTAGTTTATAAAAGCATTTACTGTACCAGGTTTTTCTCTCTTTTTAATGCCATTTGATAAAGCCCTGTGTGGTGAAACGCGTTTTGGCTATTATTAGTTTGTTTTATATACTGATATGTTATATTTTAATAACGGAATACTGGCTTTTATTTTTGCCTATATATACTTTTAATTCCTTTCTTTTTAATTTGAATTACCTGGTCACCGACTTGGATTGAAGTACGTTACTTTCCAAGAATCCAAGGTGGGGATTGTACCACCTGCGCCACCATATTGAGCAGTAGTTCCTGCTCATATACATGTGAGTATTTTACCATTTTATTTGTTTTTAAAATAATTCAGTGAGCACTATATATGTCTCCCATCTCTCCACATATCGAGGAATTACTCAGGACTTCATCACCCATATCCGACCAGTGGGGGATTGACGCCACTGAACGCTAAGAATACTTGAGCAAGTTTTTTTGCTCATGCTAAGGTGAGTTCTTTACCTACTCACAGACTTACATCTGAAAATTTATCGACATCCTACACTATTGGAGTTCTTTTTATCTCTTTTATGTATCCACATATCGACAAGCGAATCAAGACATCTCCAACATAAGAAGCTTCAGATATTCATTTGGACTTTATATTCACCCAAGAAATATACAGGTTTATCTATTACTTGGGACTTTTTATTATACTTATTTATTCCATTTATATCACCTCTCTGTCCCTTTAGCGCGACCTATATACCCATTTTTGTCCACCGTCCGCTATAAGCTAGGCCTTACGACCAACCCGAATCCGCTGACCCCGGTGGTCTACAGCCCCGATATTGCGAAAGGATTGGCGACACGAGATGTAGCGGCGTTTGGTGACCCGGACAAACTGTACCTGAGAGAATGGTGCTCCGGAGGAAATTTGAAACCCATTGAGGCCCTGGTCTCCCAGGCACCCCCAACGGGGATAACCAGCTTCCGATATCAGCAAATAAGGCACTACTATCATTCCCTACTGGGCAAGCAGCTAATACACAGGGACCTAACCCGCTTTAAGGCCCTTTGCGACGCGGGGACACACGTACCGAGAAGCATCTCTACGTTGTACTCCTTGTTACTTGACGTAACCCGGTATCCTAAGGCACCATACCAGGCTACGTGGGAACTTGTTACAGGGGACACTCTGTCGGACTCCGCGTGGGAGAAGATTCACATCCTCGCTCATCAAAGTGCTACCAGCGCGAAACTGCAAGAGCTTAATTACAAACTTATGACAGGATGGTACAGGACGCCCTACCTGCTGTTCCGTATGGGCCTGAGACCCACTCCCAGCTGCTGGAGATGTGAAACAGCGGAAGGCACGGACCTCCATATTTGGTGGTCATGTCCGCACATATCGGTTTTCTGGCAGCTAATACACGACAAACTCAGGGAAATACTAGACTCGGACGTGCCGATGCAGCCCCTGCAGATGCTCCTCCACCACACCACAATGCCCCTAGGTGCGTACAAGAGGTCTCTCACGAGGCATCTACTGAATGCCGCCAAGAGCTTGATTCCGGCCCACTGGAAGGTGATACCAACGCTATCGGACTGGATGGAAGCGGTAGAAGAAATCTACACCATGGAGAGCCTCACAGCCAACCTACGGGGAGAGGGGAGAAATGCACCCGGCTGTGGGCGCCCTGGATTGAATACATGGCCTGTAGAGCGGCAAGACACTGAGTGCGAGGGGCCGGGTAGGTGAGTGGCCTCCTGGAAACCCGGGGTTGGGAAGGAGGCTGGGGGGTTTCCGGTGGACCTTTTCCCCCCCTCTTCTCCACCCAGTCTCACCATCAACCCTTTCCTTCGAAAGAGACACCGTGCACGGAACATTCGAGCTTTACTGACTCTTCCTCACTACAGACTGTCCCCGGAAAATACACGGACTTTCATTTGACTCTACACAGATTGCTCTTGGTTGTGACAATAGTTGAGTAGAATAAGTGACCGGAGCCCTAACATATATCCAGAGCTCTATAACGGGGTTAGTTCTGGAACAGGCCATAAGTATGGCAGTAATGGGTTCGGTAGAGAGTAACCAGCGGGTTTGACGGACCATTAAGGGCCTGACCTTTATATTAATGTTACTATGCAGATGTTACTTTGTTTGGATCCTACAGTTACCATTGGCTGTTCTGTTTAAGACCGAGGCGGAGGGAGGAAATCTTAACCGGCAAAAATTTTGTACTGGGGTACTAGGCTGTATTGAACTGTGCTGGATTATGTACGCGTCTATACCGCCCTCATGTTGTGCATATGTGCTCAAAGCCTCAATAAAATAAAGATTGCCAATGGCTTTTCTTGAAGCCATTGCTTAAGGGACTGAGGATTGTAAAAAAAAAACAAATTTGTTGTCTTCATAGGTTAAATTCAATCGTGTCGGAAAGCCCCATGCATATTTTATTTCATGCTTTCTCAGTATAACCGTAAAAGATATAAATGCTTTCCTGTTCAATCTTGTTTGTGATGATAGGTCTCGAAAAACTTTTATTTGTGAATACGGTGAGTCTTTTAGGTCTTTAACAGCATTAGCATGTACCACAAGATCATGTCTCTTGGTACCTCTTCTGGTATCGACTTAGGTTTCATGACTCTGTGGCATCTTTCAGTATAGTTGGTTTCTTTATTTGGGAATAAACCCAAGAATTAAAAAAAATCTTCACAGTAGTCTTCTAACTTAACTGCTGCGAAATTTTCCAGAATACCTCGTATTCTGAGGTTATTTCTTCGTGACCTATCCTCAAGGTCTCCAATCTTGTTTAGTAGAATTTCCGTTTTCTTCTTCAAGAATTTTCCACCTTTTCGTGTTGGTCTGCATTTGGAGGGAGATGTTATCTGTCTTCTCTTCCATTTTTTTAAAATCTTTCTCCGATCTTGGCTAGGTCATTTTTAATATCAGCAGAAGAGGTGTAGATTTCTGCTTTAATTTTGGCCAGTTGCGCTTCAAAGCATTTAGCTAAGTGCTCTGCAGTGATGATGGTCAGTTCTACACACCGATTTTCTGGCGACCCATTATCTGTTTCAGGTTGTCTAGTTTCAAACAAGCTTAAATCGTCTTAAATTCTGGGCTGGGTACTTTTGTCTGACTGAGGAAAAAAATTGGACGCTCTTCTTTCTTGTGGTGCTTTGTGTTTTTTGAGCTTTTTTGTGTTTTGTTTATTATCCTGTACTTTTTTAGATGCCATTATTCTTTTCCCCTTTTCCTTACTTTTCTCTTTCTTTATATAGAAAATATTTGTGTGATGTATTGCTTGATCAAAAATTTGCTTTAGAATATTCACACACTTCGAGGCTTTGCTAAACTGGTGTAAACTACACAATATTGTTGAGCAGACAGAAGAGCAAAAAAACAACAAACCAAAAAAAACAAAACAAGAAGATTTACTACAGAAAAAAGTTTTTTTCTCAGATCTTAAAGGCTGAGTATTTGTCTCTTATTTGATAATAGGGTACAGGTCACTTAGTACAGGGTAATATAATTCAGTTGTGCCTTACCTGGCTATTTCAGTTCTTCTTACTGCCTTTTTTCTTGTCTTTTTCCTCTCACCACTTTCTCTTTCTCTCCTTCCCTGTTTGTCTTTTTCGTTCCCAGCTCCTTTTCTTTAATTCTTAGTTAATTTATTAGTTCTCACAGACTCCCCCAGTGGTCACTGCTTTTTCTTCCTTTTTACTTATGTGTCTTCGAGCACTTAGTATTCTTATCTTTTTTTTCCAGTCGTAGGCACTTGGCACTTAGCTGCTTTCCCCAGTGCATTAACTTGCCAGTTTCTGCCTTCCTCCTAACTCTGTCCACCAGCTAGTCCGGTAGCTTGTACTCGACCTGAGGTCTCCTTGTATCTCTAATGATTCCTGTCTGGCACTACCACCTAGTTCTCCTCGCCAAACAATGGGTCACAGTCTCTCAATATCACGGCTTCAGTACTCTTCCGAAACCCGGCAAGGCTTCCCACGAGGCATCTACGTAATTACGCCGCCCAACATGAACACACTCCAATGGTTCTCATTTCACTTATCAAGTGTTTGACACACGGCACTTTTTGTTTTCTTCCTTTCTGTTTCTTCTTAATATTAAATTTAATTAATAACGTTTCTTTCTTTTTACCTTTAAGAAGTGTTTTATAACTTGATGATAATCTATTTAGATTTGAACCTATATGGGGTTCTTTTCTTATTTATTTGCAGTTACATAATTTGGGTACTGGTAATCATGCACAGGATGCCAGTTAATCATGCATTTACATTTCAATAGGGTACATATATCTGATCAGATCAGGCTGCACTTTTTGTATTAGAAATCATAAAAGATAATAGTAACACAGGCCTAGCATTGAAAAAAAACCCACACAGGTACATGCTATAAAAGGGTATATTAATTAGATAATTGCAGGTAAGTTAGGGGATAACACTAGCCATATAAGACCATAGGCACAATAATAACAACAGCGAAACCGTTAATCGGCAGGTAAGACTTGTGCATCATCTAACCAATGCCCAAGGTTGAAACGTCCCACCATTTCCCACTGTCAGTTTCCCCACTGAAGCGCCCGTTCAGAGCACAAGCTCCCAGAAAGTCTGGAGAAATCCATTCCATGAAGGCACTCACCGGCCAGAATTTGCAGCTGCGGTCTCCTGAATGTGCACACTAGGTAACTGACTCCCATGGCAGGCTGCAGAAAGATTTATTTCCCCGCTGTTGGATCATTCAGAAGCAAGTGTGCAGTTTGTAGTGTTGGCTGAAAGACATTTGCCACCACAGCCTCCTGCATCCTCCCCTCTGGGTCGCTTCTCTGGGTACCCACGGGGGAAGCAGATGCATGCAATGACATTTGTAAGATGGCTCTAGGGTGCCGCGATTTCAGGGACAGACGTGTGTCCTCTGTTAGAGAGCTTCACCCAAAATGCTTCACAGACCCGATTATGTAGTTGAATTTTTCCATTGAGTGTTATTTTACAAATAGATTTTCCCATCTACACAATAATTTAATTACATTATTTGGAATGTAAAATTGCATTTATGCTATCGTCAAATACCAACAATTTACTCATATGCCCTTTTCCCCTGAAATAAAAAAAATCAATATCAATATTCTATCAACCCACTTTTGCAGAAACATAGAAACATACAATGTGATGGCAGATAAGAACCATTCAGCCCATCAAGTCTGCCCAATTTTCTAAATACAAAAATATGAAAAACCTTGAAATATACGAAAAATTATGAAAGAAAATATGGATATATTTATCCACAATTAAATGTATTTTAATTCTATTTCTTTATATTATCTGGAGAACATTAACTCAGCTGAAATTGAACACTTTTGTTGAAAAGGAAAATTAACTCAACTCTGATGCATAAAATAAATGCACTGTGTTTAGTGAGTGAAAATCTCAGCTCTCAATTGATTTAAAGAAAAAAAAAAGTCTTTAAATGATTTCAAGAAAATAATGCAATTAAAATTCAGTAAGCCTTTCTTTTATATTCATGCAAAGCAAAGTCCTTAAAGTTTTCTCTGAAATAATTGACATGTTCTGAAACAGTATTGTCCTTTGTGGAATAATTGCTATTGAACTAATGTTTCACTGTTAATTTTGTGAATTAATTTTTAATATAAGTACACTTTTTCATGACTCAAATTTTCTCAGTGTTAGTAGTGGTGTCACTTTTCATCTTATTAAAAGTAACCCCAGAATGGAAGTCAAACAGGTTCTGTTATTCTCCCAAGTTAGTTTTTTTTGTGTAAAATTAAAAAAGTTTGAACTATTTTTTGGTTTCTAGCTTTACTAGTTTTGAATATTAATTTATGTCTCAACATGGAATCAATATAAATGATTAGCAATATGCATCATTTGCATTTTGTTTTTGGGTTATATTTTTGCGGTCTCTGAGATTCATAATTTCTGGCTAATCACTGCAGCATCATGGGTAGCTTATGGGTAGCTCTGCCCTCAGGACCAGAAAAGGACAGGAAATGGAATTCAAATGAGACCAAATGTATAAAGGGACCCTCCTCTGTTTACACACCAGTCTTTTTTTCTGTCCTCAGACAGACAGGAATTTCCTAATTTTAAATGGTTTTATTTTTTTGATCACCTTCCCATGTGCACCATGGGTCTACCAGACAAAGTTCAGCCTCTCTTTGTCTGAAGATCTCAGTAAACAGCCTGTTTAGAATGGGACTAACTGGGAGAGGTTAAAATTTTGTTATTTGCACTACTTCGAGGAAATCTTCCAATATTCCTTCTTTACCCTGGATATTTATACAGCAGGGAACAAAAGTAAAAAGTCAAGGGCAATTGTAAGTCCTTATCTATCCCCCTACACAGAGTGTCTGCTTAATTTCAAAGAGATTGCTATTTGACAGACTAGCATTTCATGTAAATTTGTCTCTTTTTCTACCGAATGCATTTGTCTCTTTTCTCTACCGATTGCATTAGGTTTCTTACTAGAGTTGAGCGAACCTGAACTGTAAAGTTCGGGTTCATACCGAACATTTGGTTTTTTGGACCGCGGACCCGAACACGGACATATCACTGTATGTTCGGGTTGGAGTTCAGCAATTTAATTACACGTTTTAAAAGGCTGCAGGGCAGCAAATCAACAAGCGTTTGACTTGTGTGCCCTTAGAAGCCATCAAAGCCATGCCTACTAATGGCATGGCTGTGATTGGCCAGTGCTGCATGTGACCCAGCCTCTATATATAAGCTGGAGTCGCGTAGCGCCGCACGCGCATGCGGTCTTATTAGTGTAGGGAGAGGATGCTGCCGCTGACAGCTTAGAAAAGAATTCTGCAAACTAGTACATTAGTGGGGTGGGCTGCACTTCATATCTGAGAGTCAAATAGAAGCTTCAAATACCGCTGTTACATCTGAGTTTTAAAAAGTAAATTATTTTTGGTGCAAAATAGTACATTAGCAGGGTAGTACATTAGTGGGGTGCACTTCATATCTGAGAGTCAAATAGAAGTGTCAAATATTGCTGTCACATTGCAGTTTTAAAACTTAAAAACATTTTGGGTCCTAAACTGCTAAATAGTATTTTAGTGGGGTGCACTTCATATCTGAGAGTCAAATCGAAGTGTCTAATAGTGTGCTGACAGCGCAGTGGTAAACATTCTTATTTTCTGGGTGCTAATCTGCTAAATAGTACATTTTGGGGCATGCACTTCATATCTGAGAGTCAAATAGAAGCGTCTAATACTGCGGTTACAGCGCAGTTGTAAACATTCTTATTTTCTGGGTGTTTATCTGCTAAATAGTACATTTTGTGGCCTGCTCTTCATATCTTAGAGTCAAATAGAAGCGTCTAATACTGTGGTTACAGCGCAGTTGTAAACATTCTAATTGTTTTGGTGCTAAACTGCTAAATAGTACATTTTGGGGCTTGCACTTCATATCTGAGAGTCAAATCGAAGCGTCTAATACTGCGGTTACAGCACAATTGTAAACATTCTAACTGTTTTGGTGCTAATCTGCTAAACAGTACATTTGCGGACTGCACTTCATATCTGAGAGTCAAATCGAAGCGTCTAATAGTGCGCTTACAGTGCAGTGGTAAACTTTCTCATTTTCTGGGTGCTAATCTGCTAAATAGTACTTTTTGGGGTCTGTTCTTCATATCTGAGAGTCAAATAGAAGCGTCTAATAGTGTGTTTACTGTGCAGTTGTAAACATTCTGATTGTTTTGCTGCTAATCTGCTAAATAGTACATCTGTGGCCTGCGGTGCACTTCATATGTGAGAGTCAAATAGAAGCGTCAAATAGTGCGCTTACTGCGCAGTTGTAAACATTCTAATTGTTTTGCTGCTAATCTGCTGCTTACATTGGAGTTTTAAAAAGTCAATTTTTTTTTAAAAATTTTTTTGGCGCTAAATAGTATATTGGGGTGTTCACTTCATATCTGAGAGTCAAATCGAACCGTAACTTTTATTCACATTTACTACATCGGCCACTTGTAATATTGTTTCACACCTACAACACTTGTTACACAGATCTAAGTGATAGAAAAAAGATTGATATTTTCTACACTAGAAACTACCAGATAACCAGCTGCAATTGGTTAGACCAGTGATCAATAGCTAAGAGGTACTTCAACAATATTGTAATTCTGGGGCAATACCCTCACAAGTCAAACTGAGAGGTGAGTTTATAGGGAAAACTGTTGCCTGGAGGAAATTCTAAAACAATTTCCATATGTCCTTTGCACACTTTACATGCTGGAAAAACACAGGTGCCAACTGCTGTGGCTTTCTGCAATGTGCATACCGGCAAGGAGGGCAGGGTTGAGGAGTGGGTGGAAGATGTTGTGTGCTAATCTGCTAAATAGTACATTTTGGGGCCTGCTCTTCATATCTGAGAGTCAAATAGAAGCGTCAAATACTGCGGTTACAGCGCAGTTGTAAACATTCTAATTTTCTGGGTGCTAATCTGTTAAATAGTACATTTTGGGGCCTGCTCTTTATATCTGAGAGTCAAATCGAAGCATCTAATAGTGCGCTTACAGCGCACTTGTAAAAATTCAAATTTTCTGGCTGCTAAACTGCTAAATAGTAACTTTTGGGGCGTGCACTTCATATCTGAGAGTCAAATAGAAGTGTCAAATACAAGTGTCAAATACTGCGGTTACAGCGCAATTGTAAACATTCTAGTTGTTTTGGTGCTAATCTGCTAAATAGTACATTTTGGGGCGTGCACTTCATATCTGAGAGTTAAATCGAAGCGTCTAATAGTGCGCTTACAGCGCACTTGTAAACATTCTAATTTTCTGGGTGCTAATCTGCTAAATAGTACATTTTGGGGCATGCACTTCATATCTTAGAGTCAAATAGATGTGTCAAATACTGCAGTTACAGCGCAATTGTAAACATTTTAATTTTCTGGGTGCTTATCTGCTAAATAGTACATTTTGGGGCCTGCTCTTCATATCTGAGAGTCAAATTGAAGTGTCTAATAGTGCGCTTACAGCGCACTTGTAAACATTCTAATTGTTTTGCTGTTGATCTGCTAAATAGTACATTTTGGGGCCTGCTCTTCATATCCGAGAGTCAAATCGAAGTGTCTAATAGTGCGCTTACAGCGCACTTGTAAAAATTCTAATTTTCTGGCTGCTAATCTGCTAAATCGTAAATTTTGGGGCCTGATCTTTATATCTGAGAGTCAAATCGAAGCGTGTAATAGTGCGCTTACAGCGCACTTGTAAACATTCTAATGGTTTTGCTGCTAATCTGCTAAATAGTACATTTTGGGGCATGCACTTCATATCTGAGAGTCAAATCGAAGCATCTAATAGTGCGCTTACAGCGCACTTGTAAACATTCTAATTTTCTGGGTGCTAATCTGCTAAATAGTAAATTTTGGGGCGTGCACTTCATATCTGAGAGTCAAATCGAAGCGTCTAATAGTGCGCTTACAGAGCACTTGTAAACATTCTAATTGTTTTGCTGCTAATCTGCTAAATAGTACATTTTGGGGCATGCACTTCATATCTGAGAGTCAAATAGAAGCATCAAATACTGCAGTTACAGCGCACTTGTAAACATTCAAATTTTCTGGGTGCTAATCTGCTAAATAGTAAATTTTGGGGCGTGCTCTTCATATCTGAGAGTCAAATCGAAGCGTCTAGTAGTGCGCTTACAGCGCACTTGTAAACATTATAATTTTCTGGGTGCTAATCTGCTAAATAGTACATTTTGGGGCGTGCACTTCATATCTGAGAGTCAAATCGAAGCATCTAATAGTGCGCTTACAGCGCACTTGTAAACATTCTAATTTTCTGGGTGCTAATCTGCTAAATAGTACATTTTGGGGCGTGCACTTCATATCTGAGAGTCAAATCGAAGCATCTAATAGTGCGCTTATAGCGCACTTGTAAACATTCTAATTTTCTAGGTTCTAATCTGCTAAATAGTAAATTTTGGGTCGTGCACTTCATATCTGAGAGTCAAATCGAATCGTCTAATTTTGCGCTTACAACGCACTTGTAAACATTCTAATTGTTTTGCTGCTAATCTGCTAAATAGTAAATTTTGGGGCCTGCTCTTAAATCTGAGAGTCAAATCGAAGCGTCTAATAGTGTTCTTACAGAGCACTTGTAAACATTCAAATTGTTTTGCTGATAATCTGCTAAATAGTACATTTTGGGCGTGCACTTCATATCGAAGAGTCAAATAGAATCGTCAAATACTGCGGTTACATCGCAGTTGTAAACATTCTAATTTTCTGGGTGCAAATCTGCTAAATAGTACATTTTGGGGCTTGCACTTCATATCTGAGAGTCAAATAGAAGCGTCTAATACTGGGGTTACAGCGCAGTTGTAAATATCCTAATTGTTTTGGTGCTAAACTGTTAAATAGTACATTTTGGGGAGAGCACTTCATATCTGAGAGTCAAATAGAAGCGTCTAATAGTGTGCTTACTGCGCAGTTGTAAGCATTCTAATTGTTTTGCTGCTAATCTGCTAAATAGTACATTTGCGGCCTGCGGTGCACTTCATATGTGAGAGTCAAATAGAAGCGTCAAATAGTGCGCTTACTGCACAGTTGTAAACATTCTAATTGTTTTGCTGCTAATCTGCTGCTTACATTGGAGTTTTAAAAAGTCAATTTTTTGGGGCGCTAAATAGTATGTTTGGGGTGTTCACTTCATATCTGAGAGTCAAAGCGAAGCATAACTTTTATTCGCATTTACTACATCGGTCACTTGTAATATTGTTTCACACCTACAACACTTGTTACACAGATCTGTGATAGAAAACAAATTGATATTTTCTACACTAGAAACTACCAGATAACAAGCTGCTATGTTTAAACCAGGGATCAATAGCTAAGAGTTACTTCAACAATATTGTAATTCTGGGGCAATACCCTCACAAGTCAAACTGAGAGGTCCGTTTATAGGGAAAACTGTTGCCTGGAGGAAATTCTAAAACAATTTCCAAATGTCCTTTGCAGACTTTACATGCTAGAAAAACACAGGTGCCAACTTCTGTGGCTTTCTGCAGTGTGCATACTGGCAAGGAGGGCAGAGTTGAGGAGTGGGTGGAAGATGATGTGGAGAATGATGAGGTCCTAGACCCCACATGGAATCAAGGTCATGCGAGTGACGTGTGCAGTTTGGAGGAAGAGGCGCTGGTCACACAGAGGCACCAGCACAGCATAAGAGGGAGCAGGGTGCAAAAGCGGAGCGGCCGTCCCCTAGCGCTCATCGGCATGTATTAGCTCGAGAATTACCAGTTATCCAAGTAATACATGTAGCGATCAAAGTATCCATAATAGAGTTGAGCGAACCCAAACTGCAAAGTTCGGGTTTGTACCAGATATAACGATCCATTCGTAGTTTCACAGTCAGGTGGGCAGTCCAGTGACCAGGACCCAGACACTGTCTGGGCGGCGGTCGAATGACCGGGACCCAGTATGCCTGATGTTGAAGTTAGGAGTCACAGTGTGGAATGGATTAGCAGGGTCTGGTGCAGGGTAACTGCACGCCCCCTGGTGTTGAGGACCAGCGTCTGTGCGGCCACATAGCAGGACCCTGATGCAGCTTCAGTAAAAAAGGTACTCGATACCAGAAGCCATCACCAGACTTATCCGCAACTTGGAACAGGATGTGACATTCACTGTAGCGGCTGTGCGCTTTTGGCATTGTCACCCTGCTGCTGCTCGCCTGTCTGCTCTGCAGCGTAACTTCGGCCTTCCCGCTCACCACCTCATGAGACTGTGCGAGCAGCCGCAGGTGATAGTGGAGTTTCAGCACGCACAGGTCAGTGGCTCTGCACCAGACTTCCCTCCAATTGATCAGAGTTAAAGGATTTCAAGTGGACTCATTACAATTACAGGGCCTCTAAAGAGTTCTGTATTGTTATTTGTCGTCACTACCTTCCCGCATCGGGAGTGGGTCATTTGCGCGCCTGCTGCCTTCCTTGCACGTGGTAGTCGTTTCTCAGGGTCCCTGTATGGAATGGAACCCTGATTCCCCGTTACCCGTGGTCACCATATTAGGCGCAGAAACTGCCAAACTGGATTCTCTAGAGTCAACAAAGTTCCTGCGCAACTATAATGTCAACAGCTACTCTGCGGAACAGAGTTGTCTTTTTTTATATTTTCCAATATTTTGGGGGCTACCCCAATTAAAATTTATATATATATATATATATATATATATATATATATATATATATATTTATATATATATATATAAACAGTGTTGTCTATATTTCTTTTTTTGTATGTCCCAATATTTTGTGGGCTACCCTAATTAAAAAAAAATAAAAAATAACATAAATAACAGTGTTGGCTACCTCATCCTCCTCCTCTTCCACCACCAGAGTCTCCGCCTCCTCAACCTATGGGTCACTTAGTATAAACTAGGTACACATTAGCAGAGGCTTGTAAAGGCCTTTTCTCCATGCATCAGGAGTTGAGCATTTCTCCATGCATCAGGACTGCAAGAAATGCACCGCAGGCCGCAAATGTTTCTTTTTTTGTATGTCCCAATATTTTGTGGGCTACCCTAATAAAAAAAAAAAAAAAATAACATAAATAACAGTGTTGGCTACCTCATCCTCCTCCTCTTCCACCACCAGAGTCTCCGCCTCCTCAACCTATGAGTCACTTAGTATAAACTAGGTACACATTAGCAGAGGCTTGTGAAGGCCTTTTCTCCATGCATCAGGAGTTGAGCTCAGTTTGAACAATGAAAGAGAATACCCTGCACTCCAACCCTCTCTCAAATGGATAATTCTGGTGATCCTCCTGACAGCCATGCTTTAGATTTTGCTTTATGTTCTTCCAAAGCTAAAATCAAAGATACCATCTAGTGCTATTTTATGGCTCAGCTGTATTTTTAATTTTTATGTTATTTTAAGTGATTTCCCTATCCACATTTGTTTGCAGGGCACTTGTCCTACTCTTTCTCCCATTTTACTTCCTTTTGCAGCTCTCTAGCCCTTTCCAGGAGTTTTTTTAGAGGCATTTTTGTGGCCAAAAGTTCCTGACTTCAATGGGGTTCGGGGTCAAGTCCGAGCCCGAACCCGGACTTTTTTTCAAAGTTCGGCCGGACCCAAACATCTAGGTGTCCGCTCAACTCTATTTCTTACCTAATTTAGGTCACTGTTCTCACCTTGCAGACAGCCAGACAGGGGATTTGAACCTGGGTCCTTCATCTCCTGGGTCTGCTATACTGCATCTAAGCCACAGCCGATTCTATTGTTTTGAGTAATTGTAACACTTGAGAGAACTTGCTGGCATTTCGGATCTGGACTGCCCGTATGGATGGGACCAGTCTGATATGCTTCAGATATGTTCTCTCTGTAATGGCACAAGATGAGCAAAAATCAGCTTGAGAACTGAGCGGGGACCGACCGAAGGGCAGGCTATTTCAGCTGCTGCCCGTTCTCAGTATTCTCTTGCAACCCATTTTTGACTCTCCACAAGTTTAAAGGGATAATCCAGACGTGAACCCCTTGCTCACGGTGCCTAAGGAGATATCAGCTATGCCTCACTGATGATGCCTAACAAGGCTGAAACAATCATCTGGGGTTGCTGTATTTCTCGTGCAGAGAGAACTTGCTGGCATTTCGGATCTGGACTGCCCGTATGTGTGGGACCAGTCTGATATGCTTCAGATATGTTCTCACTGTAATGGCACAAGATGAGCAAAAATCAGCTTGAGAACTGAGCGGGGACCGACCGAAGGGCAGGCTATTTCAGCTGCTGCCCGTTCTCAGTATTCTCTTGCAACCCATTTTTGACTCTCCACAAGTTTAAAGGGATAATCCAGACGTGGACCCCTTGCTCACGGTGCCTAAGGAGATATCAGCTATGCCTCACTGATGATGCCTAACAAGGCTGAAACGGTCGTCTGGGGTTGCTGTATCTCTAATGGACTGCCCGTATGGGTGAGACCAGTCTGATATGCTTCAGATATGTACTCTCTGTAATGGCACAAGATGAGCAAAAATCAGCTTTAGAACTGCGCGGGGACCGACCGAAGGGCATGCTATTTCAACTGCTGCCCGTTCTCAGTATTCTCTTGCGACCCATTTTTGACTCTCCACTTGGCTATGTCTGCAGCACTGGGGGCTGGACTGTGGCTATTACATGTGCTTCACCTGAGGCAGCTCGCACATCAACTGGAAATTTAAGCACTACCTCACCCTGGGTATTATGTCAGTTCTGTGACTCTGGTGATCTTGTGTAGTTCCTGTTTTCTTGTCTCCTGAACTTGTTCTCCATATTGACCCCAGCTTCTGACCTTGGCTCCACTGTCCGTTTATCCTGACTCTCTGGCTTCCTCTGACTTTGGCTTACCCCTGACCATCCTTCTGCTTGTGACATTGTCTGTACAGCGTATTGGAGCACCTTTCCTGCACAGCCCCCGTGCACAGATTCACAGTCCAGGTGGCTTCTTACCTGGTCACCTTGGACCATGTTTATCTGCAAGGCTGAGTAAACATATCTGCGCTACAGATTCCAACCAAAGTAAGCCGTGACATAAAGAACTGACCATCATGAAGTCCGCAGAGATGTGTAAACTGCTCACCTCACTTGCTCAGCAAGTATCCAGCCTGGCCCAGATTGTTTCAGAGCTGCAGCGTGTTCTTAAAAGCACAGTATGCACTGCCCCGGAACCTGCTTATTCTGAGCCATTCATTATGATGCCTGAAAGATTCAATGGTTCCCATTCCTCCTACACAGCATTCAAAATGGATTGCAAACTCCTATTTGCCCTTAAGTCCAGGACCTATTACAGCAACTTTGTCAATGTCCGTACCGCTATTAATTTTCTTTCTGGGCGGATTAAGGAGTGGGCATACCAGACACTACAAAAAGGACAGCTGGGAGTCATCAGTGACCGATATACTCGCAGTGTTCTGTTTCCAAGAAAGCTGCTCCAAAACCTGCTCCAAGTTCCCGCGGATCTCGGGTACCAAGGGAACAGAGAGGCTTACATGAGTATAACGATTCTATGTTCTTACATTACAAGCTTACCTTCAAGGACCTGTATTGTCACCCTGACTCTACCCAAATAAGCCTTGTCAGTTCTTTGACTCTGGTAATTGTGTGTAGTTTCTGTTTTCTTGTCTCCTGAACTTGTTCTCCAGATTGACCTTGGCTCCACTGTCCGTTTATCCTGACCCCTGACTATCCTTCTGCTTGTGACCTTGTCTGTACTGTGTATTGGAGCACCTTTCCTGCACAGCACCCGTGCATAGATTCACAGCTCAGGTGGCTTCTTACCTGGTCACCTTCAACCGTGTTTATCTGCAAGGGTGAGCGAACATATCTGCGCTACAGACTCCAACCAAGGTAAGCCGTGACAATTCATGTGCTCCTTTCAATATGTTCCTCTAGTTGTTCGCTGTGGGAATTTATATAGCAGTTTGTGTAAATTGGTGCAAAAGAGTTGGCGTCCTGTATGCACGAAAGTGAATGCGTTCATTTCTATTTATTTTGTGTGGTTTATTTCTTTGGTCTAGTCAATTCTAGCTAACGGTGCATACGTTTCAATTTGTGTCTCTTTGTTTCTGTTCATGCCAATTCATTTTTTTATGCATTAGAACTGAAGCAGTAATTCTATGGCTGCCTGAGAATAGATTTCAGTTTTTCAGGTTAGTATCTAATAGGTGTACAATCATGCTGTATAATGAGTGTCTTTCCTGTAATAAAACTAAAAAGAAAAATATTCTCTTCTCTCTATAGTATGGCATCTACTTCTGCCTCCAGACACTCATTATCTAGAAACCCAAGGTGAGCCAACATACTATAAATATATTGGGGATTAAAAGAGAGCAAAATGGGCCCATATACATTTGGCCTTTTATTCTCGTTGCAGCCCAAGCAGAAGCTGGGACAGATCTCCCAGAAATTTAAGGAGAAGAGCAATCGATGTGTGGGCTGTAACCAGATAGCACCAGAAGGCAACAACCTATGTATCAAATGTCTAACTGAGGTTGCTGAAGAAAATACTAAAAGAACATCTCCTCAAGAGGAGCTATAGGTCTGGATTTCCCAAGCTATTGCAGAAGGCTTTAAGGCTATAGCTAAAAGCATGGGTCCATCTAAACATTCTAAACTTCAGACAATTTCTTCAGAACTAAGCTCAAGTTGAGCAGTAGGCTCTGAAGAAGATGAGGAGGAAATATATCACAGTAATTAAGACTCCAGAACAGTGGACAGACCGATTCTTCTTAAAAATTAGGAGGAAACACAAAGAGTAAGGGAACAGTGGACTAAACTCCACCGTCAGCAACAATCCACTAGGTACACATACTGAAACGTACCACCAAAGGTGCTATCAAAAATACCAGAAGGACATTCTAGATACGACACACGCTCAACAACAGTTCTAGCCCTATTATTCCTGGCTATGTCTGCAGCACTGGAGGCTGGATGTCGCCTGTGGTCATTGCAAGTGCTTAACCTGACTCAGATGAGTCATCAGCAGAGTATATAAACACAGCCTCGCTCTGGGAACTTTATCAAGTCTTTGATCCTGTTGTACATGCTCAGATCCTGTGTTCCAGTCTCTTGAACTTATACTCCATATTGACTCCAGCTTCTGTCTTTGTTTATGTTGATCTCTTGCATTCCTTGACTTCGGCTACACTTCGTTAATCCTGGCATCCTTTGACTTTGGCTATCCCTTGACTATTCTGCTGTTTTTGTCCTTGTTGCTATTTCATTGGAATCACCTTTCCTGCACAGCCCCCGTGCACAGATTCACAGTCCAGTGGCTTCTTATCTGGTCACCTTGGACTGTGTCTATTTGCAAGGGAGAGCAAACATAGCTGCGCTACAGACTCCCATCTCAGGTAAGAGCCCTGACACATATCTCCATGAACCAATGGAGAAAAGAATCGATGCAGACCGGATTAAGGAATATTTAGCCCTAGGATCAGCGCTCCATCCTTCTATTGCATTAACCACTTTTTCTAGATCCCTGACGGTGTGGATAGATAATATGGAAGATGACATTTCCAGTGGAGTAAGAAGGGAAATCCTCATTAAAAAATCTTAAAGACTTCAGAATTTCTTTTCAGAAGCCTCCCTGGATATTACAAGGATATTAGCAAGAAGCATGGCCTTATCTGTGGCTCCACACCTGGGAAGCAGATTATGCATCTAAGTCCTCTTTATGTTCTCTTCCTATATTCAAGGAGAATTTCTATTTGGGAAGGTCTTAGATGAGGCAATACAAAAAGCAGCTGATAGCAAAAAATAATTTCTTCCCAGGAAAAAAGACATCCGATTTAGTCTTCATCAAAAGATAGATGCTATAAAGACCGGTCATTTCGTGAAAGCAGAACATATAGACCACAGAGAGAGTATAATGGATATTCCACTTGGAGGAATTATCAATCCACATCCTCCTCTGCAGCTAAAGCCTCAAGAGGAAGAGGACAATGCATGTCATCTAACAATGTATGAAGGTGTGCAGGTCCAAGAAGGGGTCATTGGAGGAAGACTTTAATTATTTTACCTCACATGGACCAAAAATATCACAGACTTCTGTTTTCAATATCAAATATTTTCAGAGTCAAGGTCTCGACTCCTACAAAGAAAGAGGCCATGCTACTAATTATCTCAAAACTCTTAGACCAAAGTATTATAGAAGAAGTTCATTCAAAAGAAAGATTCAAAGGAAGATACTCAAGAATATTTCTGGCCCCAAAAGCAAACAACAAGTGGAGACTCATAATAAACCTAAAAGAAATAAATCTGGAATTTCTTCAATTATCTCATCGATAAGACAAGAAGATTGGATCACCTCAATAGATATCAGGGATACCTACTACCAGAGTCCAGTGCATCCACTACACTTCAAATTCCTGAGATTTTTCATCTCTGGCAGGCATTACCAATTCAGAGGTCTTCCCTATGGTCTGAGCTTGGCCCCCAGAACTTTCTCAAAGGTCCTGGTGACCCTGATAGCCTTCTTAAGAACATTATCTAGATGATATCCTTATAGTAGCAGAATCATTCAACCAGGCAATACTTCACACAAAGATGGCTCTCCAATGTCTCCAAAACCACGGTTGGGTTGTAAATATGGAAAAAAGTAATCTGAACCCATCTCACCGGGTAATCCTGTAGATTCCATCTTAAAAATATAGCTCGCATTCGCCCCTTTCTTACGCAAGATGCTACCAAGGAACTTGTCCATGCTCTAGTAATTTCCTGCATGGATTATTGTAACCCTCTCCTAATTGGTCTTCCCAAAAGCCATATTTCCCCACTACAGTCTGTAATGAATGCTGCTGCCAGACTGATTTTCTCTTGTCGGTCCTCTCACACCTCCCCCCTCTGTCAGTCCTTACACTGGCTTCCTGTATCCTATAGGAGTCAATTCAAATGCTAACCCATACCTATAAAGCATTGAACAATTCTAGCCCCTCCTAAATCTCTTCACAGATCCATAGGTATGCCCCTTTTCGGTCTCTCCGTTCTGCCCGTGACCTTCTCATGTCCGCTGCTCGCACCCGAACGGCCAACTCACGCTTGCAGGACTTCTCACGAGCGTCTCCCTTCCTCTGGAATAGCCTGCCTACCGCCATCAGACTCTCCCCTAGTCTTCGATAATTTAAGATGTGCCTTAGATTCCATCTCTTTAGGTAAGCTTATGGCCTTCCAGAGTAACCTCTACCTCACAGGGCAGCACTTTACTCTCTTCTACAGCCATGTTTCACTCCCACCTTATTTGATTGATATTTCCTGTCCTAATTAGTTGTATACCCCACCTCCTATAGACTGTAAGCTCATTTGAGCCTATCGTTCCTGTAAGTTTTCTTGTAATTGTCCTATTTATAGTTAAATCCCCCCTCTCATAATATTGTAAAGTGCTACGGAATCTGTTGGTGCAATATAAATTGCAATAGTAATAATAATAATACCTCAGCGATTGCAGACACTCATGGCTGAATTTCTTTTAAAATGTACATTAGGCTTGAAAAACTAAAAGGCTTCATGAAATAAAAGTTTATGGAAGGTACTAGGAGCTAGCATGAGAGTTATTTTTCCAGTTTGGACAAATGACCTTTAAAACTGAAGTGGACATTTAAATCTCTTTAACATTTTCCTTAAAGCCAATGACAAACTATAGTAGAAAGAAAAAGCAGGAACATTTCTAAAGGTTAAAGGCTTCTTGTTAGATTGTTAGGCATTTGGCAAATTGTGTGAGTCATTTCTAGCCTCAGTGACTTATAAATTTTTATGTTTATTTATTTATTTATTTATTTTTAATTGAGGATTTTTTATTTTTTTTGCCCTAACAACAGCTATAAATTCTAACAAGTTTATTTATAGGTTTGGATCATAGTTTGGATAAATCATCCATACTTCTACAGGGTTTTTCATTAAAGTGATATTTGCTGGAAATTAAAAGTGAATTAAAAATGAAATTTAAGGTCAAATTAGTTGAAGCTGAAATTTTCCAGTTTGACTCTTTTGGCCTTACATTTGACATTTACTTTGAGTGATAATTCTCACTATGGTTAATAATCTGGATATGCATATATATCAGGGAGCAGCAATTGAACTACTGTTGGTGGGGCAGCACTGTGGCTTGCAAGCTCAGTGGCCCACACAATTAGGGCCCCAGTCAGGCGATGCGACCCTTTAACAGCGCAATTGGCCTCCTGTTTCATGTGAAGCAGCAGTGCTGAAAGGACTTGCCAATGAGCCATGTGGGAGAGAGGGGAGGACCAGAGAGGAAGGAGAGAGTCACCAGACACCCACCAGTCTCAGTTACTCCTACACCCAAAAGGTATGGAAGCTGGGGCTAAAATTATGTTAATTTGGATTTGTGCGTGTATGTGCCAGTGTGTGCATCTGTGTGTGTTATGTGTGTGTATCTGTGTGTTTTTCAGGGTGCTTGTGTGTGTGTATGAGCATGTCAGTTTATGTGCATACATCCCATAATTGAAACACCACCACTACATAAAACACACCCCTGCATTCAAATACCAAAACTACACACAGCCCCAAATAATCTTGCACCAAGACCCTCTCTACATTCTACATTCTATACTCTACAAACATAGTTCCACCACTTTAAGGGAGGGCTGCATATATTGCATTCAGTGGCCCATATTTGCACATAAATTACACAGTAAATTACACATTTAAGGAATATAACTCCAGTGGAAATCTGATGATTGGATTTGTTAATTCAGATTTCCACTGATGAAAAATGTAAACTTTAATAATTTAAGTATTCAACTACTTTAAGAGAATTCAACTACTTATTTCTTACAGGAATTGCAAGTAAGTTGACCCTTTTTCCATTTGGGGGCATACAAGTTCATATTTTGAGTCTTGCATCCAAACATTCATGAACTAACAAGAGGTAGTGTTTGTATGAGATAAATAGATATACAAATTGAAAGATACTTTATTTTTTTTGGAATCCTACATATTTATAACTTCTCTACAATATTTGTTAATATATGGTTACATAAAATCAATTAATATATTTGTTAAAAACAAGTCATGAAAAATAAAAGAGAATCTCTACTGGGCTCAGTAAAGGTAAGGAAAACTTTCATATACTCATCCATCCACAGGCTCTCACATGCCGACGCACTACCCACACCTGCGGTATTAACTCAAATGGCAGCATACGTCGTTTAGATGGTGTGGGTAGTACTTGCACTCAGCGGTCGGGTTAAAACCTCACAAATATTCGGCTCCTGCTTATTCCCTTCGTTACAGATGCTTAGTACCTAAATGCTTACTTGATTGGGGCCCGCTATGAAGCCTACATTTTGTTTCTTAATTTAGTATACAATATACTAAACATTTTATTAAATTAAACTCTTTTTTTTCTACATGGCAATATAGACTATATTCCTTGATTGATTAATTGATTGGTTGATTGCCAAGAGAGGATTCAGCAGTTGATCTGCTGGGAATCAACTTGTTTATAGTGGTTGTAATATCCAATTCGGAAAAAAATCCCCTAACAGTAAGTCTATTAAAGTAATATATCTGCCACCCTCTTGCTGTGTTCAGCTGGTTCATGTTGTGTCCTGCTAAAAAGGTAGCCACTGACTGCTGACAAACGTGTCTTGGACCGCACAGAAAATCAAGCTTATTTGCAATTTCATGGCATAGTTTATAGGACGGGTGCTTCTGATGTCCCAAATTTAGGTATAGTTATATATAAAATAATTAATAAGTAGGTGATTCTATTTTTTATTCAAAAAATAAATATATCATTTTAAAAGAGTAACATAAACCATCGATCCGGAGGACCTGACAGATTGCCTGTTTTTGGATGTTAATCTACCTGTTCCCTGTGGGCTATAAAGGACAGAGGAAAATATTAATGGTGGGAATTTGAAGGATGCCGTATTAATCAAAATGACATACAGTTGCAAGAAAAAGTATGTGAACCCTTTGGAATGATATGGATTTCTGCACAAATTGGTCATAAAATGTGATCTGATCATCATCTAAGTCACAACAATAGACAATCACAGTCTTAAACTAATAACACACAAAGAATGAAATGTTGCCATGTTTTTATTGAACACACCATGTAAACATTCACAGTGCAGGTGGAAAAAGTATGTGAACCCTTGGATTTAATAACTGGTTGGACCTCCTTTGGCAGCAATAACTTCAACCAAACGTTTCCTGTAGTTGCAGATCAGACGTGCACAACGGTCAGGAGTAATTCTTGACCATTCCTCTTTACAGAACTGTTTCAGTTCAGCAATATTCTTGGGATGTCTGGTGTGAATCGCTTTCTTGAGGTCATGCCACAGCATCTCAATCGGGTTGAGGTCAGGACTCTGACTGGGCCACTTCAGAAGGCATATTTTCTTCTGTTTAAGCCATTCTGTTGTTGATTTACTTCTATGCTTTGGGTCACTGTCCTGTTGCAACACCCATCTTCTGTTGAGCTTCAGCTGGTGGCCTTAAGTTCTCCTGCAAAATGTCTTGATAAAATTGGAAATTCATTTTTCCTTCGATGATAGCAATCCGTCCAGGCCCTGACGCAGCAAAGCAGCCCCAAACCATGATGCCCCCACCACCATACTTCACAGTTGGGATGAGGTTTTGATGTTGGTGTGATGTGCCTTTTTTTCGCCACACATAGTGTTGTGTGTTTCTTCCAAACAACTCAACTTTGGTTTCATCTGTCCACAGAATATTTTGCCAGTACTGCTGTGGAACATCCAGGTGCTCTTGTGCAAACTGTAAACGTTCAGCAATGTTTTGTTTGGACAGCAGTGGCTTCCTCTGTGATATCCCCCCATGAAATCCATTCTTGTTTAGTGTTTTACGTGTTGAAGATTCGCTAACAGAGATGTTAGCATTTGCCAGTGACTTTTGTAAGTCTTTAGCTGACACTCTAGGATTCTTCTTCACCTCATTGAGCAGTCTGCGCTGTGCTCTTGCAGTCATCTTTACAGGACGGCCACTCCTAGGGAGAGTAGCAGCAGTGCTGAACTTTCTCCATTTATAGACAATTTGTCTTACCGTGGACTGATGAACAGCAAAGCTTTTGGAGATACTTTTATAACCCTTTCCAGCTTTATGCAAGTCAACAATTCTTAATCGTAGGTCTTCTGAGAGCTCTTTTGTGCGAGGCATCATTCACATCAGGCAATGCTTCTTGTGAAAAGCAAACCCAGAACTGGTGTGTGTTTTTTATAGGGCAGGTCAGCTGTAACCTTATTGATTGGACTCCAGTTGGCTGACATCTCACTCCAATTAGCTCTTGGAGATGTCATTAGTCTAGGGGTTCACATACTTTTTCCACCTGCACTGTGAATGTTTACATGGTGTGTTCAATAAAAACATGGCAACATTTCATTCTTTGTGTGTTATTAGTTTAATCAGACTGTGATTGTCTATTGTTGTGACTTAAATGATGATCGGGTCACATTTTATGACCAATTTGTGCAGAAATCCATATCATTCCAAAGGGTTCACATACTTTTTCTTGCAACTGTATATGTTCATTCAATTAATATGATATTAAAGAGTGCCACAACCCAACCATTACTATGCATATAAAAAAAATGACCATTTTGTACCCACTTAACTAGAAATCCTAAAACAAATGTCCCAAGCAAAAATTCCACAAAATAAAAGGCAATCTGCAAAATTCAAAGCTGTGTTTAAAATAAACGTTAAGGGATTGCTTCAAGCACCATAACCACTATGGTGATTTGAAGTGGTCATAGTGACTGGATTCTGTATGTGTAGCACTTCAATACGAATCTCTGGTAGCGCCATTGGGACATCATTATCCAGCCCAGAAGAAGAGTTTCAGGCTGGCCAATATCAAACACACACCCCAATTGCTGGCAACAGGTGCCCAATAGTGGCAGCTAGTGGGAGTGATGTCAGCAAAGGAGGATTGAGCTGAGGGAGAACTTGGCCTCGACACTAGAATGGAGGCATGCTTTTCTTTTTAAGTTTTATTTAAAAAAAATCTTTGGTAGCGGGATACTAGATAGGAAGGATTATTCTAACCAAAACCAGAGGTTTTTTTTAACACTAATGAGTAATGTGATTGGCTGAGTTTAACAAAGTAAAGTGTGCCTTGTAATTATATCTTATAAATGCCTGCCATTAGATGACCTTATTCTACTAGCAGAGAAACAAGGAATGAGTGACATCGTTTCCTGAAACAGGAGCAAAAATTGGACATTTCTCTCAAAATCTTTTTTGTTCAAACCTCTAACAAAACATTTTAGTCTCCTAACACTGTAACCTTTACTAATCTCAGAAATGAGGCCCTCAGAAGCACTCCAGAGAACGCAAAGTATTCCATTTACAATGTTGTTCTTTCCCTAACAATTAATCTGCCAAAATACATTAGTATAGGAGATTGCTACTTTTTTGTGTCCTCAACCCAAAGCTACATGATTCAGCTGGCAATTATTTTATTTTTCTATAGAAATAGTCACGGTTCCTGTTTTCATAATCGTGAAGGTAATAATAACGAACTCGTATGTTTAGATGTAAGCACGGTAAAGTGTTTCTGTGGTTTCTTGCTGGAATTGAAAATGCTTCTAAATCTTGCACTTGGAAGGGTTTCCATTGTAATTTCCTGTTGGGAACATCTCAACGTTCTGAATTGAGTAGTTTAGTAATAATAAATTCTAAACTAAATCTATTCTTCTATAAAAATAACTTTTTTTAAAAAAACCTTAAAGGGCTTCTTGTAATTTAGGATGTTAAATTTGTAAATAAAATGAGCAAATAGTGGAAAAGCGTTTTTTTATTATTTGTTTTATTTGAATTTTATTGAATTTCATGCTTGACAGCAGACATTCACATCAGTGTATGGTAGTTCAAAAAAAAAGAAAATTGCAAATAGTACATAACACATAAATCATACCTAACATAGAAATCATAAGTCATCTCTGGCTAACTGCTCTGTGTATGTTGCAGCCTCTACTGTTGTCTCCTGTGGTAAAAGTGTGTCAGGTCCTATTGGCACCTCAGGCTAGGGCATTTGAGTAGTGGCCTCTCTGTGTGGCTATGGTAGTATCTGTTGGTCAGGTGTGTGGGCACATAACAGGGGATCTCAGTAGTGGTTCGGGAGGCAAGAGAGTGATAAGAGGTGTGCTTATGGTAATAGCTTATATGTGCGCTGTCTTACTCTACAGGTGTAGGTTCAAAGTCTACAGTCTCCAAGTCTATTTATTTTGAGCTGGGCTAGCGATTTGCTTTTCCCGACGTCTCTATGTGCCTCTTCTCCGGTGTGTCCGCTCGCACCAGCTTTCAGCAGTGGATCTCCCCTACCCAGATAGTGGAATAGCTTCTCCGGGTCTCCGTCAGAAGTATGTATGATTGTTTGGTCGCCATCTGACACCATTAGGGCTCCGTCCGCTCCCCAGCGATACCTCACCGAGTGGTCCAATTTTCTCCTTTCCATTAGTGCGGCAAAGGGGATGTCACTGAAAAACATTATGGTGTCTCCTTCAAACTTCGCACTCCCGAGTGCTCTAGAATGCGTCATGATGGGCGACCGTACGGCCGTGTCTCTTGTGACTATTATGGTGTCTCTTGGAGCTGCCTCTGGAGCGGTCTTTGCTTTTTCTGACTCTGAATGCTGTGAGCTCTAGGCCTATAGTGGCGATCAGCCACTGGGTGTATGGCAGTAACAAATCAGCTTCCCTGTGTATGTCGTCATGTCTGGGAGAGGTAAGTGGCTCCTCTTCTAGGGATTCCTCCAAGCTGTGTTCACTGTAGCTTGCTGTGGGTGCCATTTTAGGAGGCGCTGGCTGTGTAGGCTGCTCGAACGAGAGCCTTATATCCCTTTGTTTAGGGTCTTCTGGCATTTGAAACCTGCGGTGCTTTCGCCCCAATGTGTCTCTGGGGGGGTGAGGTTGTGGAGGGGCTTCTTTGGTGAGAGAATTCAGCTTAATGTTTGTAAAGTCTTTGGTCTGCCACGCCCCCCCCCCTTTTTCATTTTTTTTAATTGCTGACAACATCACAACAAAGACTTACAAAAGCAATTAAACACTAAAATCAGTAAAATATAAACATAAGTTTCACATAATACATAGTTCAGACCAGTAAAGAAAATGTGACCCTTTTATTTTAATGCTATGTCAGCCTACTTTTTGCATTTTACCACAAATCACTCATTAGTGAGTAAACATTGTTGATTATATTGAACTGGTTAATTTGGGCAAATGGTTATTTAGCAGAAATCACTAGAACCCATTTATTTACAGGGAGTGCAGAATTATTAGGCAAATGAGTATTTTGACCACATCATCCTCTTTATGCATGTTGTCTTACTCCAAGCTGTATAGGCTCGAAGCCTACTACCAATTAAGCATATTAGGTGATGTGCATCTCTGTAATGAGAAGGGGTGTGGTCTAATGACATCAACACCCTATATCAGGTGTGCATAATTATTAGGCAACTTCCTTTCCTTTGGCAAAATGGGTCAAAGAAGGACTTGACAGGCTCAGAAAAGTCAAAAATAGTGAGATATCTTGCAGAGGGATGCAGCACTCTTAAAATTGCAAAGCTTCTGAAGCGTGATCATCGAACAATCAAGCGTTTCATTCAAAATAGTCAACAGGGTCGCAAGAAGCGTGTGGAAAAACCAAGGCGCAAAATAACTGCCCATGAACTGAGAAAAGTCAAGCGTGCAGCTGCCACGATGCCACTTGCCACCAGTTTGGCCATATTTCAGAGCTGCAACATCACTGGAGTGCCCAAAAGCACAAGGTGTGCAATACTCAGAGACATGGCCAAGGTAAGAAAGGCTGAAAGACGACCACCACTGAACAAGACACACAAGCTGAAACGTCAAGACTGGGCCAAGAAATATCTCAAGACTGATTTTTCTAAGGTTTTATGGACTGATGAAATGAGAGTGAGTCTTGATGGGCCAGATGGATGGGCCCGTGGCTGGATTGGTAAAGGGCAGAGAGCTCCAGTCCGACTCAGACGCCAGCAAGGTGGAGGTGGAGTACTGGTTTGGGCTGGTATCATCAAAGATGAGCTTGTGGGGCCTTTTCGGGTTGAGGATGGAGTCAAGCTCAACTCCCAGTCCTACTGCCAGTTCCTGGAAGACACCTTCTTCAAGCAGTGGTACAGGAAGAAGTCTGCATCCTTCAAGAAAAACATGATTTTCATGCAGGACAATGCTCCATCACACGCGTCCAAGTACTCCACAGCGTGGCTGGCAAGAAAGGGTATAAAAGAAGAAAATCTAATGACATGGCCTCCTTGTTCACCTGATCTGAACCCCATTGAGAACCTGTGGTCCATCATCAAATGTGAGATTTACAAGGAGGGAAAACAGTACACCTCTCTGAACAGTGTCTGGGAGGCTGTGGTTGCTGCTGCACGCAATGTTGATGGTGAACAGATCAAAACACTGACAGAATCCATGGATGGCAGGCTTTTGAGTGTCCTTGCAAAGAAAGGTGGCTATATTGGTCACTGATTTGTTTTTGTTTTGTTTTTGAATGTCAGAAATGTATATTTGTGAATGTTGAGATGTTATATTGGTTTCACTGGTAATAATAAATAATTGAAATGGGTATATATTTGTTTTTTGTTAAGTTGCCTAATAATCATGCACAGTAATAGTCACCTGCACACACAGATATCACCCTTACATAGCTAAAACTAAAAACAAACTAAAAACTACTTCCAAAAATATTCAGCTTTGATATTAATGAGTTTTTTGGGTTCATTGAGAAATACAACTTGCCTAATAATTCTGCACTCCCTGTATTTTTTCATTTAAAAAGTAAAATATATGTTAGGTAAAATGATGTTCATATAATATTACATGAAAATAAATGAGTATCCAGAGGGACTGTGGACAGAGGTGATATTAGTAATGGAATGAGGGCTCAATTAAGTTGTGAATAGGTACTGCTTTTTAGAAGTCTAACCCTCATTAATTATGATGCATCCTATTATTTACATGCATCACCTCTCCCCATAACCCCACAATTCAAGGCTGCAGCAAATGTTTTCAGGAAAGTATCTGTCAATATTCTTGGACAGGATGGGATCTGTATGTCCTGGAGATGCCCTTAGATCCAGAAATCTCTAACCATAATCCTAGCTGTACACAAATAGATAATTATGCTAAATTAGCAAAAACGCTGTAATCATTTATTAGACATTTTTGCATTTTTACAAATGTGCAATAAGTAAAAAACAATATATTCTCTATAGAATTATTGCACTGAAGAGCACTAGTGACGTCCGATTTATTTTACTGGTCTGATTTTTTTATTTTAGTTTAGCTTGTGTACACATATGAAACTTGGCTTGAACAAGACAAGATTTGCTTTTATAAATGACAGTGGAAATCCCAATTGGTCTAAAAATATGAATGCATTGATAATGTGTAACAAGTAGAAAATAGCTACAGTATGAATAGAAGATGAGCGTTCTACTATTTCCCTACGCAATAAGCCACTAACTTTCAGCCTCAACAGAATTTCTATTTCCGGAGTTCATTTTATGCTCTGAATACATCTTGATAAGTGCCTCACACAGTTGATTTGCTTATTCCTTGCTGTGGCAGCAGCTGGAAGATTTTGGCCTGAAGAACTGTAATTAACAGACAAGGCAGAAAGAAGATTTCAACAGAACATTAACTCATTAGTGGCTCAGCTGCAATGGGGAATATTGGAGAAGCTTTATAGCCCTTATAAAAATGCCTGTCTCGTTTTCAGTCTCCCGATATCTAATGATAGATGTATTGTTAAGATTACTATTTACGTAGAGTATGACTGGAAGTCATATTATAATTGTCCATGGCTTTATTAGAATGTTCGACAAAAAATGCATCGCAGTTTAATTGTTATTTTGGGATAGTTCATGCAGAAATGGCTAATGAGTAATATAAATATTTAGTTGAATAGCATTTGTATGGAGATATATGGATTTAATAAACGTGACACTGGTTTTCTTCTATAAACAATACAAGTCGTTTTTATGTAGCATTTATAAACTAAATATCATATGACGATAGTTTTTTCAGGTTTGATTTATTTTAAGATTTTTTTTTTTTTACATATCCTCTTTTTAACCCAGGTATGCAAATAAGTAATTCATAGATTCCTTTTTATATATATATATATTAGAGGAAAGTCATGATTTTTTATTAATTATTTAAAATAAAATATTACCTATGTTATAGATGTTTTACATTATTGTGCATACTATTTTTGAATACATATCTTTTATAAGCAAATACCTCTTTTCAGTTTCTCTCTAGTATTACTCTTGCTCTGTGTCTTTAAGACAACTTTAGTAAGAAACAGAGCTTATCCAACCAAAACTGTGCAGACAATCAAAAGATATTGTGTATTCATAGCATGCTCAAGCGGAAATCTGAAAAATAAACTGTGAGATGCTTTCAGATTTTCATATATTGTTTGGTCTTGGTGGATAAATTGTGCTTCTTACAAAAGAGGGCTAAAGATGGCTGCCCTGATGTAACAAAGTAAGCCAGGAGATACATTAAAAATAGTTTGTCTCAGCCTCCCACTGGCCACCTAGCACAAGAAAATGTTAAAAGAAAATATGTGAAGTAATGCCCATACTCCAACTGAGTGCCTCAGCCAGGTCCACTTCCTAGCTGCATTCGTGAACCTTGGAATGATTCATCCCTAGTTGCGTAAGCTTAATGGGGGTCAATGAGAACTTCTTCCACCATGGACCAGGCTGCAGCTCTGTCCTTCCAGGCAAGTATTATCCCCTCTGACTTTGCCTCTTCAGCTAAAATCCCAGGTATCCACACTGACCAGCTACTGCCTTTCGAAAGGCACTTGTGGCTCTCAGTTGTTTTTTTTTTTGTTTTGTTTTTTAATGTTTTTTATTTTCAAATCAAGAAGAAATTGGGGGTACAGAAAGAAAGAGGGGAGACAATTTACACAAATGGGGGGATGTCAAGGCATTTTACAAAGTACATCATACATTGTGTAGTTACAATCATGGATTATAATAAGGCATTGAGCAGTGGGTCTCTATTCTCGTATGGCCTAATGTGTTTTACCGGTGTCCAGCAGGCTGGTCTCCGAATCCATTATGAGGGTGTATCAGCCAACCACCAGATGCAAGGAGATATATAGGTTCTAAGTGTATGGGTGTTCATTCTACATTGCAATATGGTAAAACTTAGTAGATATACACCAAGCAAAATGGTAGAGTATCTTTCTAAGGTTAAATATAAAGATTGGATATGGCTACCATAACCACTGTATCACTAGTATGAAATAACCACCACCAGGGGTTAGACAATCAAAATGAAAAACACTAATTGAAATAAATCAATTAAATATACAGGATTCAGTGGAAATGAAAGTATATAGAGCACTTCACAATAAATGAAAGTTAATTCTTGCTCTCTTATTTAGATACAAATGTGTCAGCTGGTCATGTCATCACCACCTATTAAATAAGGAAGGCAGAGTCTATGAACTGCTGAAAATAATCTAGTATAGGTTTCAATAAATTGTGAATCCGATATACATGACTGGGTAATATAAATAAAATAAAATGAACCCCTCAAAGGGTTAAAATCTAATGCAGCAGACAAATACTTTTCAAAGTTTATTAATAAGTAACAAAAAATGCTACAAATATATGTAGCTTTCAATAAAAGTCCCAAAAAAGAGTAGCAAATAAAACAGCACCAGTACCAGGTTTAACAGACCTCGAGCCCAAAGGATATTAAAATCACTTTCTCGCCGGCCGGACAGAAGTGAATGGGATTTTCCTCGTGCTGTGTACCGCTGGTTTCTAGCCGCGTGTGTTCCACTGCGGCTCAGGATGCGTGTCAGAGGTGCTCACTCTCGGGACCGATCTATGTTAGTGTGCAGATGCCGCCTTTCTTCTTCCACCCTGGACCAGGCTGCAGCTCTGTCCTTCCAGGCAAGTATCATCCCCTCTGACTTAGCCTCTTCAGCTAAAATGCCAGGTATCCACACTGACCAGCTGCTGCCTTTAGAAAGGCACCTGCACACTAACATACATCGGTCCCGAGAGTGAGCACCTCTGACACGCATCCTGAGCCGCAGTGAAACGCACGCGGCTAGAAACCAGCGGTACACAGCACGAGGAAAATCCCATTCACTTCTGTCCGGCCGGTGAGGAAGTGATTTTAATATCCTTTGGGCTCGAGGTCTGTTAAGCCTGGTACAGGTGCTGTTTTATTTGCTACTCTTTTTTGGGACTTTTATTGAAAGCTACATATATTTGTAGCATTTTTTGTTACTTATTAATAAACTTTGAAAAGTATTTGTCTGCTGCATTAGATTTTAACCCTTTGAGGGGTTCATTTTATTTTATTTATATTACCCAGTCATGTATATCGGATTCACAATTTATTGAAACCTATACTAGATTATTTTCAGCAGTTCATAGACTCTGCCTTCCTTATTTAATAGGTGGTGATGACATGACCAGCTGACACATTTGTATCTAAATAAGAGAGCAAGAATTAACTTTCATTTATTGTGAAGTGCTCTATATACTTTCATTTCCACTGAATCCTGTATATTTAATTGATTTATTTCAATTAGTGTTTTTCATGTTCATTCTACATTAACTGTATTCCATAGACCTGCTCCATGGGCTCAGACTTACTTTACCTCCCGCTCTATATGTAATATGCTAGTGGTGCGTCAGTTTCCTACTCAATCTCCTTATTCCTCTGCAAAGCCTTGGGTGTTGATAGTTGGGACCAGGGGGGAGGGTAGATGTCCTATATCGTATGCTCTATTAGACTCAACAGTTCTTTTGTTGTAGTGACACTGTTTGATGATATTAACTCTAATGTTCTAACCGAGGCTCCCATGTTCGAAGATACGCTTTATGTTTACCCTCAACCGACCAATGTAGGTCCTCTAATTCCCTCATACTGTGTACCCTGTTTACCCATTATTTCCTAGTGGGGATTTGGGTCTGACGCCAGAATACAGGGATTAATGCGTTGGCTTCTTCCAGTAGGAGGTCCAGTAGTTTTTGATTGTGGCGGTTCGGTAGTGAATTTGGCCAGCCTAACAAGACCTGGGATGCTGTCAGTTTATTTTTCAAGGGAAGTATTTCTACTGTGGTTGGTATTATCTGTTCCCAATATGGTCTAATCAGTCGGCAGAACCACCATAAAAGTTGGTCCCCATGGTCCCCAGTTCTTCCCCACATCTCCAACACAGATCACTTAGTGTGGACCAGAACCTGTGCAGTTGCATGGGAGTTCTATACCACCTAGTAATGCATTTGTAGAACTTTTCTCTCCTGGACACACTGGTGGATATAGAGCCATCCCCTTAACTAGCAAATTCACCCACTCCCCATCTGTCAAGTGTATGAATCCTAGTTCTTTTAACTTGTCCCAGGAACCAAGCAGCCAGCCAACAGGTCCAAAGACTGTATTGTGATCCACAATTACTGGGATCTTGAATAAACCAACCAGGGCAAACAGTTCCAAATGAAACTAAGGCAATGCTTTATTTTTACTCAGGAGTTGCCCATATGCGTATTACATCAAACTTATGGTGACAAACTCAAACTAATACAAATAACCATATCATATGGAAAAATATACAGGAACTCATAATAAAAAATAAATAGTTATAATATTTATAAAAGGGTGGGGAAGACAATAACTAACATGAAATATCTCCCCTGCCTGCAGAAATCATATTACGCAAAATATATCTGAATATGCAAAATAACAAGCCTTGCTATTTAAGTAGTGAATATGGCTTTTTCAAAATCCTCTCAACCAACAGATAATGCTGTACAGGTTCCACAGCCAAATGCACCTAGTTGATTGAGAGCATCAGCAGGACAGGTGAACACACAATGCGTTTAACAATAAACAACTGCATTATACACACCCTAAACTTATAATGGGCACGGGGTGACTTAAACATGGGAGTCTTCCAGGGACCACCTTGAAATATCCATCTTCTTCTCCCAGTGATAGTAACTACCATCACAAAATATAAGTATGTTTATTCGTGATGGATGACCAGAGAGTGTCGGCTGATGATCTCAGCTTATCACTAGGACTGGTTGTCTTCTCTGTTTCTGTTTTTTTTTTTTTTGCCAAAAAATGAAAGGTGTTTCTAAAGCCTATATATGAAAGACCAGAGAGGCTATGTATTTTTACATTTTTGTATATTTTTCTGACTTGTTATCTCGAGAAAACAACAAAAAAATATGTTGTTTTCTCAAAATAAATCAGAAATTAATATTAAAAATAAATTGCCTCTCTGGGCTTCGGTAGATATGTATAATATTACCCAAGATGTGTTTGGTTGTTTTGTTACTATGGTAATAATACTGCTGTTGGACGTGCAGTAAAGAAAATTTAAGCACAATGATTACCTCTTGCCATTGATAAAATTGGAATTATTTCTGCAATAAAACTAGAATATTCTTCAATTATACGAAATGTAGACCAACACAGCTGAAGGACCAAGACCTTAATTAAACAATCTCTACCCTTCAGATTTCAGCACTAATTATAAAATAAGCTCTAGAACACAAAAAGATAAAATACAGGTAAATATATTCTGTAAGAGGTGACCAGGTATCTGCTGGAAAAAAAAATCATATTTGGAACACTAGATAAGTAATGTGAGTTATTTCAAATATCTTATCTTACAAATTGCAAAAACCTTAAAAAAATTAACAATGTACACGATTAAATATGGTTCATTTACTGAAATTGTAATGGATAATCTCTTGTAAAAATGTATAAGTATTTATTTGTGCCTTCAGCACAAGGTTTGTGTATCAGTTTCACAGTAAATTACTAATTTAAACTTCCTCACACAGTGCCAGAAAAGTCAAAATGGAAACCTCAGAACTTCCATTAAAATGTCTGCAAAATTCTATACTAACCCTTCGAGAATTGCTTGATTTTTTTTCCGTGACTATTGAAGGGAAATATACCGTAATGCATTTAAAGAAAAAAAAGAGGAAGCATGTGAACTTATGCTGACCTTAAAAGAACACATTTCAGCTCTATATTTCAGTTTATCATCTACAATAAGCGAATTTAAGAGAATTAAACATTTTCTAACTGTAATAAAATTGACCCCTTGCTTTGCAGAATAAATCATAGACACTAAAGAGAAACCCGAACGTCTAACTCTTAGTTATCTAGTTATATTATGGCAAGCCAGACATTCCTAATTATATCGCAACCCGCTAACCAGCCATGCTATAGAAAATAATTACTCTGGATGCTCAACTATATTCCTCTATAATTTGCAATAAAGATAAAAAATATATTTCTTAAAAAAATAATAATATTTAACATAAGGATAAGAAAAGAAAATGTTGGTTTAAATAAAAAACAAAAGCCCAGAATGATGTGAGCACAGTACCTTATTTCTAATTAATATTTTTAAGATTTTTATTACATAATGGTATACTGACGCAATATAGAAGGGACCCCAAACACACAGACCCAATTTCACAACTGAGTTTCTATAATATGTATTAGACCTTAGGGCGGCTGGGCTTAACGTAAGAATGGTCAGAGAGATAGCCAAGGTCAAGGTTAGGAGAAAATAGACAAAATGGTAATCAGGAGTCCAGAGGACAGAATAATTGAATAATAATTCCAGGATAGTATCAAAGAGTCAAAATAATCACAAATGCACTTTTGGGCTAAACAAGAACCACTATAGGGTTATTGGAATAACTAAAGCCAAAATTTAAATAGTTGATGCTTTATTACTATTGGGCCATGTCAGAGGAGAGAGCCAGAAGACGCGAGGACAGTAGATAGGTAAATTTATGGCATGGAGGATGTCATTGGCGCCTGCCGAGTAGGCATTCAGAGATGTGTTATTCAGGTATGACCAAGATTGCAAATAAATAGACGCTCACTGAGAGCATTCGGTGGGACTCCTAAATTATTACATTTTTTTTTATATTTTTCTGACTTATCTCGAGAAAACAACTAAAAAATATGTTGTTTTCTCAAAATAAATCAGAAGAGCCCCGTAATCAGCAGGTGTGACATATACACAGTTTACATCAATATTTCATGGTTTGGCAGTGATTGGTTGCAATCAATAATCTTAACCAGAAACTAGCTTTTGGATACACTCCAAAGACTCATCTTGATCAGTGTGCCCATATCAGTAATTGGGATAATTGGGCTTATTTTATAGTCTAAAAGTGCAGGATTAAATTCAGTAGTTTGGTTGTCAAAGTACATCTTTTGGAAAATGACCCAATGGGCCTTCAGTAATGAAACTTTCTTTTGCTAACAAAGAACCACTGGAAAATCCACAAATACATCACTATTTAGCAGGCATAAACTTATGCAGAAACCTACACTACAACTTTTTTTTAAATCTTAGACGGGTAGGTCTTTCTCACTGGGTCTGATTCACATCTATTCCTAAATAATAGATTTAATGTAACAATATGTGTAATTGCTAATTGATTCAGTCACTAGATTCTAAGAGAAAGAGCAGAGGCCCCATGCTCTGTCTCGTGAATCTTACACTGGATATCTAATATATGGTTTTAAGACGGATCTATCAAAATGACCTGCGCAGTGAGAGGGGACTTTCACAGACATCTGTGCAAGGTTAAAAGTCACAAATGCTGTTACCTACAATGCCATTGCAACCAAGATGATTTGTGTTTCGATGATTGCCGTGAAGGAGTCCCACCGAGTGGCTCATGCACTTAGGGCCAACCAGTGGGCTTGTATCAGCAGGGGCCCGTTCGGCCACTGTGGCCCTTTAACAGCTCAACCACTCCCTTGCTTTTTGACAGCCATGAATCACTTTTTCCCATAAACAGAGGAGCTGCGAGGGAGGGGGCAGGAGGAGCCACGTGGGAGGGAGGAGGAGGCAATGAGAATGGGGGCTCCTTACTCCCATCAACTTTAGGCACCACACTGGACCACAGGGAAGTCACCCTCCAGCAAAAGGTAGGAAACTGGAGGGTGGGTTTTAAAATGTAAATTTTAAATGTGTGTCATTTTGTCTGTCTGTGTGTCAGTATGTCTGTCTGCGTGTGTATCTGTGTGTGTATGTCAATATGTCTGTCTGTGTATCTATGTGCATGTCAGTATGTCTGTCTGTGTGTGTGTCAGTATGTCTGTCAGTGTATGTATCTGTGTGTGTATCAGTAAGTGTGTGTGTGTCAGTGTGTCTGTCAGTGTATGTATCTCTGTGTGTCAGTGTGTGTGTGTCAGTATGTCTGTCAGTGTGTGTTTTAGTATGTCTATCAGTGTATGTGTCTGTGTGTGTCAGTATGTTTACCAGTGAATGTGTCTGTGTGTGTCAGTATGTCTGTCAATGTATGTATTTGTGTGTGTCAGTATGTCTGTCAGAGTATGTACCCATGTTTGTCAGTATATGTGTGTGTCAGTATGTCTGTCAATGTATGTAGGTCTGTGTTTCAGTATGTCTGTCAGTTTGTGTATCTTTGTAGCTGTATGTTGTCAGAGTGTGTATCTGTATGTAGTTAGTGTATGTATCTGCATGTATGTCAGTGTCTGTACCTGTGTGTCTGAGCATCTGAGAACCAACATTAAATACAAGTACACCCCTTCATTCAAACTTCAATATTACATACAAACACACTTCTGCATTGAAATGTCAACACTAAATACAAACACACTCCTGCATTGAAACGTCAACACTACATACAAACACACCTCTGTGTTAAACACCAACATTTTATATAAACATACCCCTACATTCAAAAACTAACACTACACATAGAAACATAGAATGTGACGGCAGATAAGAACCATTCGGCCCATCTGGTCTGCCCAATTTTCTAAAATACTTTCATTAGTCTCTTATATCTAAGATAGCCTTATGTCTATCCCACGCATGCTTAAACTCCTTCACTGTATTAACCTCTACCACTTCAGCTGGAAGGCTATTCCATGCATTCACTACCCTCTCAGTAAAGTAATACTTCCTGATATTATTTTTAAACCTTTGCCCCTATAATGTAAGACTATTTCCTCTTGTTGTGGTAGTTTTTCTTCTTTTAAATATGGTCTCCTCCTTTACTGTGTTGATTCCCTTTATGTATTTAAATGTTTCTATCATGTCCCCCCTGTCTCGTCTTTCCTCCAAGCTATACATGTTAAGATCCTTTAACTTTTCCAATGAACCAGTTTAGAAGCCCTTCTCTGATCTCTCTCTAAAGTATCAATATCCTTCTGAAGATACGGTCTCCAGTATTGCGTACAATACTCCAAGTGAGGTCTCACCAGTGTTCTGTACAATGGCATGAGCACTTCCATCTTTCTACTGCTAATACCTCTCCCTATACAACCAAGCATTCTGCTAGAATTTCCTGCTGCTCTATTACATTGTCTGCCTACCTTTAAATGCATGCTTGCATTCAAACTCCAACTCCACATAGACAAACACATTCAGACAAACATACTCTGTACAAAAACATGCTTACATTCAAACACACAAACACTGCTCAGTGCTAAATACAACCCTACAAGCATGGGAAATTGGTAGAGCCCCAGCTGCCAAAGCAGTGTTGCAGTTGCACAACTGATAGGGTTCTACCGTTTGTCCAACCTTGCAATGGGGGGCCCAATAAAATTCTTGCACCAGAGCTCTTTCTACATTAGTTCTGCCACTGCATTGGGGGTGGAGGGCATGACTGCATGCCTGTGAGTGGGGGCAGGGTCCAGGGTGAGTGGGGGGCAGGGTCCATGGGAAAATGCTTGCCCAGGGTCCAATCATTATTAAAGACAGCCCTGCTTGAGTAGTGTAGGACATGTGGCTACCTGCAAGTAGTTCCAGGGACATCATACATATTTATCATAGTCTGGTAAGCTCAAATACTGCAACTCAGTGGTGTACATACCGCGGTCGCAGGGGTCGCAGCTGTTACCGGGGCCATCACTCCAGGGGGCAACCGGTTCCTGCATCCTGTGACCGGGTATCCCCGCCATCTTTTGCGGCCCTGGCCTGTGCGGCAAACCGCCGGGCCGCCATTCAAGGGGTTCATCGGGTGGCCCATGCTGTTAGGGCCATCCAATGGAGATGGATTATCAGGGGACCCGGTCAGCACTGGAAGCTTTAACAGTGCGACTGAGCCCCCTGTGATGACATCACACGCTGGGAGGAAGTGACTGCCCCAGTCACTCCTCCCAGCAAACACAGAGCCAGCGTGGGAGGAAGCAGAGGAGGGAATCAGAGTGGGAACTCTGACTCCCATCAACCTGAGCCACCACTGGACCCCAGGGAAAGTCACCCTCCTGCATCTTAAAGGTAAGAAACAGGAGCGTGAATAAAATATTTTTTGTGTGTGTTTCTTTGTATGTGTGTATGTGTCTTTGTATATGTGTCTGTCTGTGTGTGTGTGTGTCTGTCTGTGTGTGTGTGTCTGTAGGTGTGTGTGTATGTGTGCCTGTCTGTTTGTATGTATGTATGTCTTTGTATGTATGTCTTGTGTGTGTGTGTGTGTGTGTCTGTCTGTATGTATGTGTGTGTCTGTATGTATGTATGTATGTATGTGAGCCTGTCTGTTTGTATGCATGTGTCTTTGCATGTGAGTGTGCCTGTCTGTGCCTGTGTTTTTGTTGGTCTGTATGTATGTGTCTGTGTGTGTGTGTGTGTGTGTGTGTGTGTGTGTCGATCTGTTTGTATGTGTCTGTCTGTGTGTGTGGGTCTGTATGTGTATGTATGTGTGCCTGTCTGTTTGTATGTATGTGTGTCTTGTGTGTGAGTGTGTCTGTCTGTGTATGTATGTATCTGTCTGTATGTGTCTATGTGTGTATGTGTGTGTATGTGTCTCTATATGTGTATGTATGTATGTATGTGTGTGTGTCTGTCCGTGGGGAGAGGGGGTGGAGAAGGGAAAGGGGGAGAGGCCCACGGATCAGTTTCGCACCGGCGCCCAATGGATTGTGTGTACGCCACTGCTGCAACTCCTAGAATATTGAGACCATACGCTACTAGGTCTGGAACAAAAGGGTTTCAAATTAAAAATGCATTGCTGGACTGGAACTGGTGATGCTCAACTATCCCTGTTGTGTGTTTTTCTCAGTAGTTTGATGAAAGCCCGACCTGCATAGCTCACTCCGCATTTATTCGGAAAATTATGTAGTAAGACTGTAACTCATAATCCCCTATATGATAGTGGCCTGAGGAGAAATACTTCTTGGCTCCTCTGTCAGTCCTTCCCTCAAAAGGGTGCCTTTGTAATTTGCGCAAATTGTGCTCTGCAGATTGTTTTTCCAGTAATACAGTACTTCAGTTTCTGATTACATCTAAAATATGTCCCAGAATTATGCAATGGATAACTTGGCCTGCTCATTATTGTGTCTCCGGTCTGCTCCAAGATTATTATTGATATAATACCTTTGCTGACCTGACTAAATCCTAGTACATACCTTTATCTGAAACCAAGTTGTCTGATTTTTTATATATATATATAAATATAGAGAGAGATATATATATTTTTTTTGTTTACTTAAGAGACTAAGCATAAAGATACTGAAACCAGAAATGCTGCATGTTTCATTTCAAAATATGCACAAAGTGTACAAAGTAACAAAACATTTGAAGGAAGGGTGAGAAATGAACAAATAATGAAAGAGGGTGGGACCTATATGTGATTTACTTTTAACTGGACTGTCTGACTTGGCTCTTGTCTGCCCTTCCAGTTTATACAATTGCTGTCTATCTGCCTGTGCCGTCTCTTACTTCCGTATATGTGGCAGATGATGACCATCAGCAAAGTCATGTTCCCCGTTTAAGTCCATTTCTCAATCTGTGACTGTATGTCTGTTATAGTGAAGACTTTTTCACCATATATGTTACTCTAAAACGTATTCTTCACCTGATCCTAAAACAGTCTGACAATGTAATTGTGATTGGATTAAAACAAGATGGTATTGTGCTTCACTTGGTGGAAATGTGAGCCACTGGAACTTTTCTTAGAAAATAATCTAACTACTGTCAAATATTTCTAACCTTTGGTTAGTTGAACTTGCACCTCACTTTCTTAAAGTTGAATTTGCTAAAGATATAAGTAATACCTGATTTTTTTAAACACTGTGATTTGATGGTTAGGTTCTACAGTTATGCCATATCTTCATCTTAAACTCATTATTCTATGTCCCAGAACACATAAAAGATACCATTTATCCTCACACGTTACTCTCCCTTAGAAATAAAATAAAAATATGTGTATAAACTTTCTCTCCTCTGTAGAAGCATAAAGAAAACTTTTTTTAAAGATTATTTTCATAGCATTATAGTCAATTGCATTGACTGAAACTTAATAAGATGCTAGATACAAACAATGATTATATGTCCGAGATAGGGAGAGAGTAACTGAGTGACTAAGATGAGCTCAGATACAAACTTTAACCCCATGTCTCCACACCGGTCCACTCCACATTCTTTATATTGAAGCCCCCACCTTCTGCCCAATACGGGGGGCACAAGAAGAACCTGTTCCAGGTTCTTCCTATATGTTAGTAGCTGCTGGGCCCAATCTCACTAGAATTAATTACACAAGCAATCTCCCTCCCAGAGTTGGTGTAAGGGGCACTGATAGTAACTAGGCAAGAGGGAATTATGTTTTTTTTCTTGTACACAAGCAAACAAAGTATAAGTGACACTGACAGTTCCTAGACACAGCAGTCCCCTAATCAGTTTCATGTTAGGATCAATTAAACAGTTAAAAAAGTTAAGATATCTATCTTCCACACAATGTTGATTGCAGTAGCTAGGCATAAATAGTAGTAACTTAAACCTAATCAGTCTCACACTAGGATCAATGACTCAGGCTACCCTCCACTCTCATGCAGGCAGAGCAAAAGTACAGACTAGCAATCTCTCTCTGCTGGTCTCTTTCCGTCATTAGTTGCAGACAAAGTGTCTTCTAGAAGAATCCTGCTTGGAAATATAGTTGCTTTTTCCACCTCTTGATTGGACAGGAGATGAAGCCTGCGTCACTGGAGAAACCTCTTGTACATCATGGGAAATAAAGCCGTCTTCAGAGTTACACAATATTGCTGATCTACTAAAAAAAAAAAAAAAATACATATTTTAAATATAAAACTAGTAAACTATGTATATTTTATTGTAATCATTAATTATACTTATTAAAAAAAAAAAAATTCCCATCAACATTTTACTTTATCTGTGATATTGGTTGGATAGCATATGTTTCTAGAACACTGGGTTTATATATATATATATATATATATATATATATATATATATTTTTTATTTTTTTTATTTTGTGTTGCTTTTATTTTCAAAATTCATGTTAGCACCAGTGCCCATATTGAATATTTGACTGGTGTTTTTTTGGATCTATTTAGCATGACCCTTTCCAAGTAATGGCACTTAACAGAAAAGTATCTGGTTACTTCCAAATGTAACCCCTTTTCTAGAACAAGGAAATTCACTTTCATCATGGAAATTATTAATGCACAGTTCAGGGATCCTAATTGAAATGTCACATTCCATGCAAATGTTTATAATCACAGTAGAACCTAGAAAAGCTATCAGATGGTACAGCTGCATCTATATTTAACATTTGGCATGCAGCAACATGGGCTACGGAACCAGTCAAACAACTTGTTTTTATTTTCAAATCTAATCTTTGCCAACAAATGCAATAAATATTTTGGAGTCTAGTCAGCCTTTATCTCGAATTCCATCTAACCCAGAATATTATGTGAAATATTTCTTAAATGCATACATGGCATAATATATAATATAGAGGCTTTGGTGCCATTTCAGTTTAGAATGTAAAATTACTAAATACTATAAGTATACTGGATGTCAATGACTTTGCTAATGCATAAAATGCATGGATTTTTTTAAATTATTTCTGGACAGATTAGAAAAATTCTAAAATGTCAGATATTTATATGCCACTATCATTTCTTTTAATAAGTAATGCTGGTAAGGTAGCTCAGTGTATATGAGTATTTCATGGGTCTGATTTCTTGCATGCCAAATCAACCTTTAAAGAAACAGCCCAAGCACTATAACCACTGCAATATACAGCAGTGGTTATGACGCCATGAATACCCAAACACCCCAATGTCAGTGGTTGAACCATTTTAGAATGGCATGATGTCTTATCTGGGGTCCACCAGGTTCCACTCCCTGTCGTCTGCTGAAGTGAGAGCTGGAGGCTCCTGATAAGAGCTTGTAGCTGCTTTCCTGAGCTAGGATTTGCCATGCACGGCCTGCTCATTGGCTGTGTAACCATATCACTTTAAACTAATGAGCTACATTCTGCACAGCCATCCTTACTTCAGTGAAGAGAGCCTCTGGCTGTCAGGAGGCAGATAGTGGTCCCCAGAAGATTCCATGTTCTTAAAATTGTTTACTAGCATTGGTGGAGCAGGTCACTCCTGGCAGCATAACCATGCTATAGTGGTCATGGTGCTTTTAGTGCTCATGTAAACCTACTGATATCAAGAAAATGAGTGCCATTAAAATGGAAAATAATATAATCTAGACCCATAATGTACTTAGAAACAAGCAAAGAGATAAAGGTACATTCCTGAAGTAGATATTTTGTACAATAATAATAATAATAATAATAATAATATCAGCCTGATAAAATATTTCCTTTGCAGATATGAGACCTGAATTCAGTAGTTGAAATAAAGTTTAATGCAGAAAATCCTTAAAGTACATAAGGTGAAGAACTCAGCGAGATACAGTAATTTAAAGTACATATTCAGAAATGGATGAGCAATTTAATAAATACTTGTTTGTTCAGAAAGAAGAGCGGGTTTGCATTTTTCATGTATCTTTTCATTACACCCTTATACCAATTCAGTGTTTATTACCCATCATATGTCTATTTATGTGCCTACAAGATGCACACAAAAAAAATGCATTTTCAATATTAAAATAATTCTCAAAATGATTTGTGCAAAAGAAAATGTGTTCAATTTCTCAGTATGGTAGATGTTTAAAAAGAGCAGGAAAAAATACAAGCACCATCTGTATGACTTGTCACTGATGCAGATGGAAAATTGTTATGTGATATTATCTGCTTGTTGAAGAGAGTAAATCTTGTATAGTCTTTACATTACATAACGTTAAATATCAAGTCAAAAAAGGTTCTAAAGAAGAGAAAAGAAAGAATGTGTAATTTGTTTGAGATGCTGAGTGGAAAAAAAAAGTAACATGTAAAAGAAAAATGAAAAAGCAATAATTAACAATCAAAACTAGGAAATTCTATTTTCACGTTTATTTTCATCCTTTATAAATCTTTGCAAAGAAAGTCTACTAAATTAAGGATACAGACTAAGTAAATGTGTTATATAAAAATAATGCAATTTAAGGGGGAAAATACATATCTCAGGATTTTTAATATTGTGTTTACTTATTCACTATATTTAATAAATATATGTCTGTGAGATGTGAAAAGTACACACATCCATGTAAAAGAATATGGAGTATCACGTAAAAAGAAAAAAAAAATATCCAAATTATGGGTGTTTTGTAATGTTTTACTCAGTGCTGTAATTTCAACAAAGGTGATTCCCCTTAATTTCAGCTGTATTTCGGATAAATGAAGAGCATATTTATGGTGTCACAATGACCATTTTGTTTTTGCCTCTACCAAAGAAGATTTCTGTTCATATGGCCAAAAATATGCAAAATTTCGGTGAGATAAATTCATGACTTTTCCTCTATTTATCGTAAGGAATGATTTAACCACTGATTGAGGATCTTTGTTACTGTTGCCTAACAGTGACTGACTATGGCTTCGAGTAATCAGAGACTGTAAATTAATTTTATGTTGTAAAACCCTTCCCGCTTCTCCATCGTAACTTCGTTGCATTTATTTGAGACCAGTCATTTTTATTTAGCCATGGTTCTGAGAAGGATTCTAAAGGCCTTTTACTCAGTTTAGTCCAACATATATACACATTTCAGAGGTGGATTACAATGTCCACTACTGACACCGTAGCAGGGCCAGACTTGGACAAAACTTTTGCCTGTGCATTTAAATGCATTGCATCCATATTATTATTATTATTATTATTTTATTATTTATATAGCGCCAACAAATTCCGTAGCACTGTACAATGGATGGACTAACAGACACATAATTGAGATCAGACCACTGACGTACAGGAACAGAGGGGGTTGAGGACCCTCCTCGATGAGCTTACATATAAGAGGAGCAGGGATAGAGACAGGCATGCTGTGTCATCATCAATGCAACATGCACTCCTTTTCAAAGAGGGTATGTCAATTTGTTGCCCCTCATGTAGAAAAGTCCCTGTGTTTGTTTAGCATGGTGCAGAACAAGCAATTTAACAAAATGCTTGCTCTGTGTTTGCTTGTGATTTGTTTTATATATATATTTGGAACCCAGACCAGAAATTTTTGGGTTGAGCATCCCACCCCTCCACTATATATGCACAATGTTTCCATTGAAGGTGGTCTAATCACCACCAATGATCAATTGTAATTGGCACAGTCACGTGATCACCATCACGGTCATGTGACCATGACTTCATTTTGGCACAGTTTTCTAATTATACCTGTAATTCACTTTAAAAGGCCCTTGAGACAGACAAAACACATTGTTTTTTCTTTGTTTTAATATTATAACAATAAAGCTATTTTGGTTTCAACCCATATTGGACCTGCTATAGATATCATTTTTAATTTTTATCTTATTATTCTTACTTTCATACCTGGCACTTCTAGTAAAGAACCCTCACATAACTGCTCACATAAATGTGACTACAACTTCAAAATGTTTATATATGTATTTACTATTCTGAGAACTATATTGTGTTTAATTTTTTCCATTGCTTCTATCCATGCTACTGAACAAACTGTGACCACTTTGAGGTGGGGACTGTACAGCTATATGACTGATACCTTCAGCTTAAGATGTAAGCTGCCCTTTTGCGAATGTATTTCCTGTTCTTTAAATATCACCCATTTTATAGTTACAATATTACTCTATTGGATTAATTTCTCTGTGATTGCATATTTGCCACTGAAAAACCATTGAAATTACACGGTAACTATGTTCTTTAGTGGGAATTTGTCAAGATACTAGTTGATCCAGCACGCAGAATTGTATCACACCTAGAACTAAAGGTAACATCTTACCGTGCCTTAAAATGGCCAGACTTAACTTGCCAGAGAATAGTCAGAATTTGCCGAGGTTGGGGACACAGAATGAGACAACGATGAGGGAAAGTCAAAAGTCAAGGATATCAGAATACAGGGAAGTCAAAACGGAGCCAAAGTCAATAACCAGAAATAAATGCTAGGAACACACTCTCTGATAACCTACTAAGGGAAACCTCGACAGGGCAATGAGGAAAAGCAAAAAAAGGAGTTTAAATAAGTCTCTTTTGGATCCGATTGGCCATACCCGACCTTTGACCCCAGAACGTGCGTGCGCGTCCTTTGCGTGATGTCACATGCATGTTGACATCGTCAATACCGTTGGAGGACGTGGGGTTATAAATTGGTATGGATCCGCAGCGGCCGGCAGCTTTAAACATGGCGCAGAGTCAGATACACCAGCACAGGGCTTCTGATTAGCATCTCCGTCAATGCCAGGAAGGTAGTTGCCATTATGGACACCACAAGGTGAGAATGAACATGTGACAGGATTATACCACTACATGCTTGTGGTGAAAGTAACCTCGCCACTTGTGCATGAAGAGGACTAATGGCCAGCCTCTTGCCTTGTGACTATGGCCCTTGGGCTGTATTGCCCTTCAAAAGCTCTGTTTGGGCTTATTGGACCTTAAACTATTCTTTCTGCCCCTTTAAGTTACATGGGAACAGTTCTGCAACTTTAAATTGGCACTTCGCATACAGCCAAAGTGCCGAAGTAGTCAAAGTGGAAGCCATTCGACAAACGAACACGTGGCGGCGGCCATTTCAATTCAGCCGTACGCGTCAGTGGTGCTTTGCCGTTGAGTTCATGGAACTAAAATCAGATACTGAACAGCACAAACACCGCTGAAGTTTTATCTTCCCTAGAACTATCACATTCGAATGGAGTCGAACGGCATTCGACTATTCGAACGTCACGTTAAAATGGGTTATTTGCACGAACGGCGCCCGTTTGTGCATTTGAATGGGACTTAGTCTCTTTTTTTATGTGAAATAGAAATATCTCCACCGTGTTTTACAGATGATGTGGTATGCTTCAGATCATGAGCCGCACCAAGCCTTCTACATACTTTATTCTTCCTATCATTCTGGTACTGCTTGACCTTAGTTTTATCTGTCCAAAGATTGCTGTTCCAGAACTGGGACGGCTTTTTTAGATTTTTTTTTGCAAAGTCTATGATGGCCTTTCTATTCTTAAAGGCTTGTGAATGATTTGCACCTTTTGGTGAATGCTCTGTAATTGCTCTAGTGACGTGCCTACCTCTTGGAAAGAGTTCTTCACTTGGATGGACGTTGTGAAAGGGTTTTCTTTACCATGTAAAGGATGTTAGGATCATCTACCACTTTTGTTTTCTTTGGATATCCAGGCCTTTTTGGGTTCTTTTGTTTCTCAGAATGTACCAAACTGTTAAAATGTCCACTCCTAATGTTCCTGCTATATCTCTGATGGATTTTTTTGTTGGGCAGCCGAAGGATGGCCTGTTTCACTTGCTTTGAGAGTTCTTTTAACCGCATGTTGTGGGTTCACAGCAACAGCTTCAAAATGCGAATGACACTCCTGGAATCAACTCAGACTTTCTACCTGCTTAATTGATTAAGAAATGTAAAGGAATATCCCACACCTGTCAATGAAACAACTTTTGAGTCAATTGTCCAATTACTTTTGTTCCCTTGAAAAAGAGGGGGCTACATATTAAAGAGCTGTAATTCCTAAACTCTTTCTCAAATTTGTATATAAATACCCTCAAATTAAGATGAGAGACTGCACTTTAAGCCCATATTCAACTTAATTTATTTTGGTAAACAGCATAAAAAACAAAACTTTTGTGTGTCAGTGTCCAAATATTTCCAGACCTAATATATATAGTATAATAGTATATGTTTCAAGTATAAGATGTTTCTGTGATAAAACCTACTATGTTCCAGCAGTATAGTATTTGGATTTTGTTACCATTATATGATAAATAATTTCTATTTTTGCATGCCTTGAACACTGTGCCTAATTAATTATATTTCAATTAAGTTATATTCATTTTATAAAAATATACTGCTGAGGGTATTTTGTTATGCTAAATTATGGCAATAAAATTTCAGATGACAAGTTCACTTTACTATATAATAATGCACTGACCTACAACACGTATTGCTAAAATTCGACATAGTACACTGTGTGTAATCCATGGATTTACAGTAAAATGAATAAAACATTGCTTTTATATTATTATTTAGAGTACCATATGGCAAACTATTTTTTTTCAATGAAATACCATTGATATTTAATAAACTGTATATTTCTATTTTTACACCAATATCAACCTCTAGTTAACAATTTTGCCCAAAGACAAATTAATCCTTTCAAATGTCATTAACTTCTGAAATTAACTAGAAACTGATTTACTATAGGCTACATATACAGCAATAAATTAATCATGCTTTACTCTAAGACATTTAATCTTATATTTTAATAAAATGTCTATTTTAGTTTCACTTAGTCTAACTAACAGGTGTCTTTAGAATGCCATCTGTATTAGTCTATCAATCACAAATAGATGCATGGATTCATGAATTTTAAACCATGTGTTTGACAAGCGTTGCCATTAAAGATATAATAATTCTTGGATTATGTTTTTGTCACTAAAAAATTAACAATTTAAACTCCCCTAAAAATATTGAATTCAAAGACAATATTTCACAAATATGAAACAAATGAAAGATTTTGATGTTTTTCTATGTTTTAAAGGAACACTAAAATCACCCAGATGTCATTATCTCAATGTAAAACGCAGTGTTTTACATTACAGGGTTATAACTACAGGGCTATGGGAACAGATACATTTGAATAAACAACTGTCCTAAAGGGTGGAACAGGCACATACTAGAAATTAATTTTAAAGATTGCAATGCCATTGCCATGCCATTGCCAACCTTTAGCACTCCAGATGTTGTGGACTACATTCCCCGTAATGCTCTAACAGCCATAATGCTGCCAAAGCATCAGGTGAGATGTAGTCCACAACATCTGGTAGGTTGCCTACCCCTATTTTAGATTGATTCTATTTAGCTAAGCACCCAGTTTCCCTGCAGGTTTAGCTCGGCAGATTGACCATTAGGTTTCACCACATCTGTGACATTTCTGACATCTCTGACAGTTCTTAAGGGCTTGGAGGATTTTTTGGAACGTTCATAGGCATGGACAGGCAACACAGTATCAACAGTGATAGATTTTTTTACAGGTCAGAAAACATAAGATTAGCTATGATGGACTGTCCAATGGTTGAGCCAGATTACTCCGGATTAGATATGTTAATCAGTCCTTGGACGAAGATAGTCAAGATATATGAACAAGGTCAGATTAGTGTATTCCATTACCATAGGGAACCATTTGTGAAAGCTCTATTGTAATGGAAGTCTTCACAGAGACAATGCTCTACTACATTTGTTCTTAGCATTACCCATCATAGTTGTTATTGAGATGGATGTGATTGCCCAAAGGGAGGAACACATATGTGTGACACAGCAATCTTAGAGGCATTGTCTAAAAGTCATGGTTATTGGGAAAGAAAAGTACACAGGCATGACCGTATACCAATATATGAATGTAAATACAAATGTATATAAAACTGAAATTGCAGATACAATAAATGTGGAGTAAGATGGTGTTGTTAGAAGTGATTTCGATATAGGTTTGTGCAAAATAAAAATTACGGGAATAAATCATAGGAAAACTGCAGAATCTGCAAAGATATATATATATATATATATATATATATATATATATATATATATATAAAGCGAGAGACAGAGACACTATATAGAAGACAATCAATTTCATACTTATTGAGAAAGCTTCATGGACCAAACAAAAAGTTATAGATTCCCCATTTATTGTTAAGATATTGTTAACCATTTAATACAGGTCATTGCTTTAATATAGAAAAATATACAAACAATGTAAAATAATAAAATATGCAATAATGTAATAAATCCAGTATAGTAGTTATCAAGCTGAAATGAGTATGTACAAGGAATGCTAACTCATATTGCTCTGTCTCCCTGAACTCAGTGTAGTAAATGTTACTGTAATAATATCCACTGCGGATTATATCAAACCATAATGGGCAACTATCATAGGAAATTATTTTACTAAATATGATTACTAAAAGCTTAAAAAAAAAGACAACTACAAAAAAGCATTATTCAGATTTTAGTGCTAACCTGCAATTTAGCAGGTGATTTAAAGCCACTGGTAAAAAGTTCCTTGGAGAACCTACAAGTTGAGTTAGTATCCTAGAAAGGATGTCAAGTTCCTAAAATAATTATAAACGTTTACTTAATTCTAAAGGTGTACTTATGCCATTTGAGTGCTACGGTGTTTAGTGTGCCAATTGTTTTGAAACAGCAACTGGCAATTGCCTTTAAACATTGGCATTAAAAATAATCAAGCATGATGGATGTGAGGAACAAATTGCAAGTCTATTCTTTTTAAAGCCCCTCGGTGATTTTGTTTAACCCCCAGATAATGAAGTGATTATTGACCATGAAATAAGGAAAATTAGTCATTGTCACATATCACTGACAGAAGCCTGTTTTCTCTTTGCCGAAATGTTCAGAGAGTGATGTGCTGCATATTTTTTGTCTTGAGAGATACTTCAAGGTAATAGCTTGGTTTGTATATTTTATGTGTACTGTAACATGAGACAATAAATATATCTTGGCTACCTGCAGATAGAAAACTTTTTGAAGGGCATGGTCTTTATGTTCTGCTGTTGTTTTTTATGATCGTTTGCCTCCTTTTAGACTAATATAGAAAATAAAATGAAATAAAAAATTCTGGTGCAATAACTGTTGAACATATTTGTAAAGAAAGCACATTTATGTTATAATTATCTATTAACACTTCAAACAATCTAGAACACTATTTCAAACCTAGTTCAGTTTAAATACTGACTCAAAAAATATTTTTAAAAAAATGTTTGCAAAAATGTCATAGTGACCACTTTGGAAAATTAAAAGCAGTTTGTTTCCTTTCAAGTATTCATCAAATCTGATGTGATTGGTTAGGCACCAACCACATCAGATTTGATGAATACTTGAAAGGAATACTTGTAACAGTTTGTAATTTATCTGCACAGAAAACTTTTGGTTTTCAGATTACAACTAGTATGTTTGTCTTTTTTTGGATAAACCTTTTTTTTGTGTTTGTTTTAGTGCAGTAGATATCAATAAACAAGACATATAGCCATAAGGTGACAATGTTGGATAATGAGTGACAAACAAAATGGTATATTTCTCGGAAAGTGTTAAATCAATACTTCTCAGTTAACTCCAGTACAAAAGTTTAGTAGTCCAGAGACCTGTCGTAAAAGTCACATGCATTCATTACACATTAGGGATGTGCATGGGCAAAAAATCCGGTTTGGTTCGGAAATTCAGGTTAGTAAAAAAATTAATCTGCTTCGGCAATTCGGACCAATGTCGTTGGTTTGGTTCGGCACTTCCGAACTACCGAACTTTGGCAATTCAGAACTTCGGAAATTTGGAACTTCGACACGTCGGACATTCTTAAGCATCCGAATATCAGAATTGCATGAAACAAATTGCACATGTCTAGTAAGTGGTTGTGGTGGAAATCCTGGGCAACTCAAACCCCTAACCCCAACCCTTAATCCTAACCACTTACACATCTGTAGGGCTCCCAGTACCAGGATTGCCACCACTACCACTTACACATCTATAAGGCTCCCAGTTCCAGAAATTAGCTTATTGATCAAGATTTCTGTCATCATTCACGTAATTTTCCCTCCATCTCTTGTTTTGCGACTTTTCAGAAATCTGAAGCACTTCGGAATTTCGGAAATTTGGAACTTCGGCAATTCGGTTCGGCACTTCCGATCTACAGAACTTCTGCACTTTCGGAACTTCAGCACTTTCGGAACTTCGGCACTTTCGGACATTCGTGAGCATCCGAATGTCGAATTGCACGAAATTTGTCTGTATGTACATTAAGAACTAAACTAATTGCACATGTCTATTATACAATGAAAGCAAGTCTGATACCCTATACATCAGTCCCCTCTGCCACCCAAGAGGGAGTGAGAGAGAAGAAAGCAAGAAAACAAATTGTGGGAATGGGGAAAGAGAGGGAAAATGAGGGGACAGCAACACCACACCCAATTCTGGGGGCCACCACCACAACAGCACACACCGTCACAGCCAAGGAGTCTCTTCTAGGTCCCCAACACTGACCGTCAAGGCCAACACAGTCCAGCCCATCCCAAAAGGGTCCACACCAGACCACTGCCCCCGAGACCACCACCAAGAGAGGATCCCGCATCCATAAATGCCCCCAGTCTGTAAGGGTAGATCATACTACAAAATGCCACCTTGTGAAGTTCAATACAGGTCACCTTAGCCCTCTAGAGCCTGATCCCTATGGGACATGGTGTCTCTCCATGGAGCCCAGAGTGCAGGGCTGCCATCAGAAATGTTGGGGCCACTGACAAAGGTCATGGTCTGGGCCCCCAGAGCCCACCCACAAGTCCGCCCACAGAACCCGCCCCTGAATCTGCCCACAAGGATGCAGTGTGTGTAGAGTGACTACAGTGTGTGTGTAAAGTGGCCAAAATGTAGATCAGCATCTGTTGTACAATTCCCAGAATGCTTTGCTAGATGTGGATCTACAATTTTCCAATTCTTGCCAGGATTTATTTAGTACTCAGCAGTGTATGTGTGTTTAAATGTAAGCATGTTTTTGTATGGAGCATGTGTGTATGTGAATATTGGTGTTTGAATGCAGGCGTGCATTTGTGTGTAGTGTATACACACACACATACGCATACAGATAAACACATTGACATACATGCAAATACACAGACACACAGTTACGCACACACAGAAACACACATTGACATATACTTACACACATGCACACTGAGGTGCACACTGACAGGTACAAACACACACAGATACACAGACACACACAGGTGCAAACTGACACAGATACATATAGACACACACAGATACACACACTGACACTGATACACATACACGCACATACATATGAGATACAGACACTGACATACATGCAAATATACAGACACACAGTGACATCAAGATACAAACAGATGAACAGATACACACTCAGGTGCAAACTGACACACATATACATACAGACACACACATTGATACACACACATACACTCAGATGCCTACACTGACACTCAGATACAAACAGACACACAGATACACACATTGACATATACACACACACAGATACACATACACAGATACACATATACTCAGATGCACACTGACACAGATACATACAGATACATATACACAAATACACATACACACAAAACCAAAATATAAATGAAATATACGGTTTAAAAAGTAGAGAAACAATAAAATAATCAAGTCTATGGGCAGCTTCACACCAAATAAAATTAACTTTAGTTGAGAATCTCTTAAAACAAAGATAGTGTCCCGCGCTCCAGCAATAAATAAAAAAAATAAAAAAAAATAAACACTTTAAAAAATAATTGCAAAAGGACAGAAAATGGGTCATGCACATAATCAAATATCAGACGGGCTGTGCAAGATAAAAAGGTACACAATATGACACTGATAATTGTTGCAGTCTGTGTGTAATGATCAAAAAGCAGTTAGCACCAAATAGAAAAGATTCACATTGCAACAAAGTTACCAAAACAAACAGTAACAATCTGATGAAAACAGTTAAATAGAGCCCAACTAAAACTAAAAAAAATGGAGCATATCAACTAATTAGTGAAAAGGACTGTGGACAAAAAGTGTACATGAAAATCAAATACACAGTCACTAGAAAACCATGAACATAAAAGCTGCAGCACTGCTATAAAATAATGAAATATAATAAAACAAAAGACTATATGCCTGTGTAAAAAAACAATAACATAAACTCAGGTGCACACTGACACCCCGATACAAACAAACACAAAGATACACACACTGATAGATACACAGACGCAAACACAGATAGACACATACAATCAGGTGCACACTTACACACATATACAAACACATACACTGACAGATACACACAAACACTCAGGTACACATAGATACATACACACTGACACACTTTTTTTAAACCTCCCTCCTGTTTCTTACCTTTTGGCTGCAGGAGGGTGGACTCTGCTGGCTGGGACTGATGTGGGTTTGGCTCTCTCTCCTCCTCTTACTCCCCAATGCTTTCTCCCGCGCGGGTGTTAGCTGGGAGGAAGTGAGCCCAGGATCCTTAAAGGGGCCCCTGTCTAGCTATTGGAAATCCACAGCATTGATCGGCCCCTTTAGAGATATGCCCATCAGGTGGCCCTAAGTGCATGGGCCACCCGATGGGCCATCTCAGGTAGTTCTGCCACTGCCAAAACACATATATATATATAGTGAAACTCGCTATATATATGGGTGTGCACATTGGGAATAGGGGGCCTGAGTGCCTGAGCCCCCCAGGACCACGGGCCCCATTGTTCTGGTTGATCTTGGTATTTTTATAAAGAAATAATTATATCAGATTTAAGAGAAAAAGAATAATGATAGTGCCATATTACCTGTTTTGATGGAAGGTCACATTGGTTGATAATTCTGTAAAATTAAGTGTTCCATCTTAGGCTTGGAAGCATTTTTAGTTTGTTTTGTCATAAGAAACATTCTTATAATAGTGAACTAAAGTCAAATGACCTAATTTGCAACAATACTACTCTTTCTTTTATAAAAGAAAACATATTGCTCATAAAATAACTATATGATTTAACATTTTATTTGATGAGACCAGAGTATTCATTTTGAGTAGGTCCTTGTGTAAGAGACACCTTCAAGGTGATATATTCTTCCATTTACTGTTCTTGGATCATATTTTCAAATGACTTAATATTTTTGGATACCTTTTTAAAATAAAATATAAAAAAATAAATCATATATAAAAATTATATAAATATACAAAATATATCAATATATTAAAACATGTAAAAAAAATTCATAAAGCCTCATAAATAGCAACAAGGCAAGCCCTAAATTCATCGGAAGTGTGATTTCTTGCAAAAATGTTGTATGCATATAAGAGCAAAAGGTAGAGAGCTTCAACTTTGATGTTCGTTGTGGGCTAAACTGAAACTAATCGGTGATAATAAGCTTACAATTTTACAGCCAAGTTAACCATGTAATTTGCATATTCTGCGCTTTTTAAGATATGACATGCGTCATGTGACTTTACTTGTGTTTTTAAGTTGGAATTAAACCTTCACATGCTAATAATATGTAAACAAAGTATACCAAAAAATGAGTACGCTGGCAAATGACCCTTAACTTTTTCTTTATAGCTTTGAGCTGTAAGAGTTTGTATTGGGCTTTACCTGTTTTTGCATGCTTTTTGCTACAAATCCATGGATGCCACCCATGACATTTCCAAGCAATTTGCATCATTTGCACAAGATAAACGTGGAAAGAGCATAGACAAGATTGGTTGAGATTGTCAACTGATCGCTCTCATCTGAGCTAAGCAAAGCACCACCAGTCTTAACACAGAGAGCTTCTGTGGTGACAGGTAGCAGCAATAGCAGGACCCCAGGTAATAAGTCAAATCATTTTAAAATGGTTTGACTACATACATGGAGGGGAGTGGAAGGGCACTGCTTGAACCATGACCACCACAGCAAGCTAATGTTAATTGAAGGTATGTTTCTTGCAATCTGGATACCATTATGAGTTTATATTACTAATAACATACATTTCATAGAATTACTTAAAATTCTTGATATTTATTCTTGATAATGCATACACTAACACACGTTCATGGATATTAGGGAATGTTTTAATGACAATGACTCAGCGCTGTACAACCAAATAGAAAAAAAAATGAGGGGTACTCTAATACTCAGGAGACTTTGCTGAACACAAATATTAGTGCTTCAACACTGTAAAACCTATCACAACAGTTATATTGTTAGTGTAAGTGCCACTTGTGTGTGAAAAAAGCAAAAAATTTAACTTTCACTGATGATCTCATCTTTGCAATACATTTTACTGTTTTGAAACACTAATATTTGTGTTTAGTGAAGTCTCCTGAGTAAAACAGTACCCCTCATGTACAGGTTTTATGGTGTCTTGGACAGTTAAGGGTTAAATATAGTGCTAGCAAATTAAATTCTCTGGACTTTCTGCCTGGGTTATCAGGCAGGTTCCGCAAATTGTAATTAATAAAATGACTTAATTAGTAAAAATATTACATAAATATATTCGTAAGATATATATGTAAAAGGCCATAGGCCTGAATTTGTGGGAGGAGTTTTCCCTATAAAAGCTCTACCCCCCTGCTTACCTATGCTACTGTTGCCATGACAAACAGCACTTCTGCTTTTTTCGGCCTTCCATTTCTCCAGCAGCAAACCACGGACTCAACTTCAGCCTCTGACTCGGCTTGCAGCTCTCCAAACCTGGCTTGCACCTTCATTTGGGGCTCCATCTGCCCACAGGGCCTCCTACCCGGTTCCCATTCTCTGTAACTGGCTTCCTGCTGTTTGACGCAGCACGCTCACTTATGTACACATGGGAACCCATTCATGGTGTTCCCACGTTTGGGCCCAACATATGCTGGGATTGGCTCCCTCTGTTTAGCTTTATTATGTCAGTTGTCAAATTCTGTTAGTTTACATTGCATTTGTTAATCCATTCGTTAAAATGGTCATTCATTTAACCCCTTAAGGACACATGACATGTATGACATGTCATGATTCCCTTTTATTCCAGAAGTTTGGTCCTTAAGGGGTTAAAGCTCGCATTTATATCACTTTAAACCTATCGTTTTGTTTAAATCAATTCGTATGAACCATTTCGTTTATATAATTTCGTTCAAGCATTTCGTCTAAAACGTTTCGTTTAAATCCATTCATATAATTGCTTTCGTTTAAATTCATTTAGTTTAAATCCATTTTGTTTAAATTAATTCGTTTAATACTGTGCATAATATATTTCGTTTAAATCACAGTATATCCATTCCTCTGTCTCATACACTCGGTGCATTCGGTTAATTAAGCCGCACGGCTGCACTATATCATTCATACGTTGCCTAAATCATATGCCCATTAAAACCCTAGAATAGATGAAGACTACCACTGTTATTGTTTACCTACTATTGGTGGGAATTTTGCCTAAGTAACAATTATGTTGGGTAATTCGCTTATTTGTACAAGTTAAACTGATTCGGTCTAAGCAGTTCCTAGACATTATTTAAAATATCATAGACACTTCAGTACGTCATTGCACATATCTGCAGGTTAATTCCCTGGATCCTACAGGCTAGTCACATTACTTTCCTCACCATCTCCTCCTACACGGTTATTTTACTTGTAAAAAAAAAAAAAAAAACAACAACCTGCCTAGGTTTGTTATATAATCAGTTAATGCAATGGTCTGGGGTTTTACCTCATGATACTGTTTCTAATATGTCTTGTGACGAGACCAATCTCGCCACATTGCATTGGAGAAGCCTGGTTGCTCGCTTGTTGCCTTTGGATTATGGCCCCATGTTGAAACGCTGGATTTTCCCCTGCAAAGACATGAAAGCCGGGTCATTTGGTGCTTGCCCTGTTTGAGCGGTGATACCCCAGATAGCTATGCCATGGAGCCCATTCGTATAATGAAAGACTATGGGAAAGACCCAATTATCTCCAGTTAAGGGTACGTATATATATATATATGTATATATATATATATATATATATATATATATTTATTCGTGGGAATTACATTACTCCACTTATCATTAGTCAACTAATTGATCCTCTTTTTAAAAAATAGGCATCTATTATCCTGCATCATCCCTCCAGCTTCCACTCAGGGTCTTTTCTCATCTGGTTATTAGGTTACGTTCATGCTGTTTTCCATAAAGACAAGCCCCAGCCAGGGATAGAGAACTGGCTGCAAGGGACAGGATCTGCCTCTAATACTTTAAACTCTAGTTCCCATGAGGCCCCCACCTGACACGGAGGTATTGCCCACATGGCCCACATTAGCGAAAGGGCCTTATATCCCTTTCTACTGGTATAGGTTTAGTATGTCACATGCCATGTCCAAACATTTTTCTCTATACTGTCACCGAGAGGCCAACAACCCACCATATCGTTCTGTGGCCACAGTTCCCCACGGGCCAAATCATAGGTAGTTCCTCTCCGCGCCACTTGGCAACTAGCAGGGACTCACCTATGATGGCTAGTTTAGTTCTTTGTCATTGGTACTAGCTAGCAAGCCAGTTCTATACAGTATTTCACCTTTGGCTCAAAATTCTGTGTTTACTGATCTCTTCATAGGATGTCGCAAGAATCATTCCATAAAGATAACTTGTCTCTCCAGGGCTCTCCCCCTGAGCCCAGTACACCTATTAGACCTGTCTCACCAGCCATATCTCTCTTAACCACTACCCCTGGGTCTCTGAGATCGATGAGTATAAATTGGCAGCAGAACTACGCTGTAGGGACATTCCTTTCCCGGGCCTCAGCTAGAAAAGCTGAACTTTTTAAGTTGTTAACAGTCCACTACAACGATCCAAGGCTGATTTCAGCTGTTCAGGACAGGTTCAAGACACTTTGTCTTCTATCTTGTCCAACCTTCAGTCACTTAACAAGAGAATGTCCAAAATAGAAACCATACTCCCTATGGTTACCACATCACCTCACATTCTATGACCACCACCGGCACCTTCAAAATCTTATATTACTATCACTCCCTCCACTCTACACGGCATCAACCCTAACCCCATTAGGGAAGACATTCTGGAAGGCAAGGATGTTAGCCTAGTCACCCTCCTTATAGCTTCTCAGGATACTTTAGAGAAGAAAGCTTTTGGTTTTGAAGATAGGTCAGTGTTCCTCAAATCTAGGAACTCATGCCTCAGTATAAAGCTATCCATCCCCGAATTTGTTCTCAGTTTCAGACTATACAGGGACGTCATCTGCTCTGTATACCCGCAGAGGTTAGAGGAATTCAAACTCTATCTACACAAGGTGGTGGACTTGGGGCACATGTACGGGGGTTTCGCCTTTTATGATTATCACAGGACAATGTCATCTAAGGCAGCAGCAGCTCTTGCTCAATCCAACACTCGCATCGATTGGAGCCAGTTGGGCACAGAGCCGTTCTGCAGGCATTTCGCTGGCTTAAAACCCCCCATCTTGTGCACTTTGCTCCGTTACCTCACGTTCCTCCAACTCATGCCCATGCAAAGCAGAACACTATACACCTCAGCCCTCCACTTCCTAACCATCCTCCAACCACTCCGTCAGTCAGGTCAGGGGACAGAGAGATAAGCTGGGTAGACCAGGAGTATTCCTGGGCAGGGCACAGGTATGCAATGACTTCAATGCAGGAGCATGTAACCAGAATGCCTGCAGGTTGTTGCATATTTGCGCCATTTGCTTCAGGGATCATACAAAAGACACGTGCCCTTCTAAGCTTTCCCCTAGGAAATCACTGATGGAAGTAAGCATCGACACCTTAGCTTACCATTTATGCACCCACCACTCCCCTCACCTGGTACAATATTTGATTTCTGGGTTTTCTGAGGGTTTCCACACAGGGTTAGTAGCACTCCCAACAGGCACAATGGAATGTCCTAACTTAGTCTCTGCTACCAACAACCCATCTGCTGTTAACAAATTACTACAGAAAGAGACCACATCAGGCTTTATGATCGGTCCTTTTTCACAACCTCCTTTTTCTACATCGCATACGAACCCTATCGGAGTGGTTACCAACAACACATCTAAAACAAAAAAGTTTGATTATTGATTTGTCAGCACCTAACTCTTCAAAAACTCTAGTCTAAATTCATTAATACCAGCTGAAGAATTCTCTCTCCATTATGCCTCCGTGGATCATGCCATACAAGCTATACTACTGGCCGGCAAACAAATAACTAACGCTTTCAAATTACTACCGATCCATCCGTCTCTCCGGCACATCCACAGCATCAAATGGAGGAATAATTATTACTTTGCCATCAGGCTCACTTTTGGCTCCAGGAGCAGCCCGAAGCTTCTCGATATATTTGCAGAAACCCTTTGTTGGCTGCTCCTGAATACAGTCAGATGCCCCACAGTCATACACTATTTAGACAATTTGTTACTGGTCAAGGCAGGATCCCTCACTCCACATAGTATCATTAGCACCACTGCACTGTTTTCTGCACTAGGTGTCCCATGGTCCCCTGACAAAACAATAGGCCCCACAACACAGTTGGTATTCCTGGGTATGTCACTCGACTCAGTGTCCATGCAGGCACGCCTCCCCGATGTGAAATTGGTACGCATTAGACTAGAATTGGACTAGTTCCTCCAGAAAGGCACTGGTTCTCAGAGAGATCGCCAGTCTCTACTGGGATACCTCAATTTTGCGATGCGTATCATTCCACAAGGGAGATCCTTCATCTCCAGGCTACTCTGCCTCCTACCCGGCGTACCTAATGATGGCACCATAGTCCGTAACCCACCAGCCGTAGCCGATTTAATTATGTGGAAGCACTTTCTAGCAGAGTGGAACGGCATCTCCATGTTCATTCCCCCACTTACAGAGCACTTTCCTGTTGTTTGGACTGATGCAGCAGCACCCTCGAGGTTTGCTGCAATTTTTGGTAACCACTGGTTCAGGGACGTGTGGCCTCAAGAGGCACTTGCCTTACTGGCCTTCAGGGATACTTCAGCCCTTTTCAAGATATATACCATTGTAGCAGCAGCACATACTTGGGGTCATCTGTGGGCCGGTTTGGCAGTCAAGTGTTTCTCAGACAATTTGGCGGCTTGCGATATCATTAATAAAGGGCGCTCTTCCTCCTTAACCATTATGCGGTTAATACGGAGATTGACATGGCTGGCCGCCAAACTATAATTCTTTCTAGTTTGTGAACACATTCCAGGCATCCAAAATTTGGCAGCTGATGCAGTGTCCCGATCAAACTTTCAAGCATTCTACAAGGTGCACCCCTTCGCCAACCAGCTCCCATCCAGAAAACCGACGTTTCCAGAGTTAATTTTGGATTCACTAGATTATTAACCCACGCACGGCCACTCTCATGATATGATCTGTCTACCAATATCAAAACAGCCTACAACAGGGCTTTGACTGAGTTACACGTATTGGGGGGGAGGACTTCAAATTTTTATGATAATTAATCTTTCAAGACCATGGTGGCTTTTTCCCCTTTTGTCTTAGCCACCTACACTTAAAATTAACATATCACTATTAAATGACATCTTACAGGTTTACAGCACCATGTCCTCACAACTTTTCCCAATCACCCACCTTTTCTTCCTCAAAGGTATCAAGAATAGATCGACCTACAACTAAGAATAGCTTACCCTTAAACTGTACCATATTCATGTACAGGTCATAACCAATGGATAACTCCTTTAATGTCCAGACTAACTCGGTCATCTAGTAGCCATTAACATCACACTCTACGGCCGCCTCAGACCCCGAGAGTCCACTGTGGTCCATCAATGGATGTCAGCTCTGGTTTAAAAAACTATCTGACAGAACCATACACAGTGACCACCATGTTAGGTCTTGAGTCTCATCCAAACAAACCACGCAACTACCTACCTACAATTTCTCCGTTTTCTACAGAGAACCTCTGGTGTCCCAGTCATATACTCAACTTCTATCCACAAACTTCAGTCTCCCACCTAACACTTCAAAGACCGGGCAGATAGAATCCTCGGTGTACAGCACTTTACTTCACCTTCCGAGAAGAACTCAGGAAACCTTTAAATGTCTAGCATTGTAATAAACTATGAATAAAGTGTGTTTTCTGCAATATCTTTTGCGCTTTTTATTAAAGATGGCACACCACTACCAACTTCTTCTCTATTTTCATATACAAATTTTCCGACTACAAATATATATATATCATTTTTAAAATAATAATTGTTTATAAATATATATGTATATATCACTACATATACGTATATATAGTGATATACATATATATTTATGTATATAGATATAAATATATATTATTTTGTTCTATGTTGATATCAATATATATTATATATATATATATATATATATATATATATATATATATATATATGAGTCCCCAAGGACAGCATAGCACGCCTGCTGTCCTTAAGGGGTTAAAATATTAAAACACTAAAACAAATAAACAAAGAGCAAGTAGCAAATATTAGAGTCCAAAGTCAGTGTGTAAATGTGCAAAGGTAGCAGCCAAATCCCATAAGGGAGTCTTTTCATCCTTTTCTATACTGGATCCAAAGTTTCTTGCAGAAGGTGGCCTATGCCTGCTCTGCCCTATGTTGTCCTTTAACTGATGAATCATACAACAAAAACTTTCTGTCCTGTCAGATCAGGACATTTTGCTGGGACAACTTTACTCTTACTCCACCATGTCTCCATGCCAAATAAATATTTTAGCATTCTGTGATTAGCTATTATATGAATTCTGCAAAATCACTCACAACATTTCACTGGTAATAAAACAAACCAGTGACTATTGGAGAATGGCTTGATAGGTTTGAGGAAAATAGGTCCATGAAAATGTTAGACTTTTGAAAAATGGTAGATGGGACAAGATGCATATTATAGCTACTTAATCTCTAAGACCTTTAAATGGATGGGCCTTGCCAATTCTGAAAGAGTATACTCTGGCCCCTAGATCACTGGACCCACAGAAAGCTTTAAGCTTTATGGTTAAAAATACCTTTATGAGTCCACTTGTCCTTGTGTTTACCATATCTGCATATGCTATACTAGATATTTCAATTAGTTTACTGTATAATTTTTTTACACTGGATGCCCGAGACACATTCTTTTCAAAATGTTTTTTTCCTTCTTTTTTTCTTTTCCACTGAGGTACTCTTGTCTTTCGAGATGGGGACTGTACCTTTCGCAATAGTATTCTGCAAATGTTTTACTTTTTATGCAATTGTTGCAATGTCATTTTTGATATACAGTTGTTTGTTCTTGATTCTTGATCTTTAAATAAACATTATTTACAATGACTATATGGCCCTTGAGATATCATTTAGATAAAAATTAACATAGTGGGAATGAAGAGAGGACAAGGTAAGGTCATTTGCAGAGATAAGGGAAGATAAGGGATGTATATGTTAATTAAAGAAGAAATATACACTTATCACCACATCATTGAAACCACCTGCCTAATATCATGTAAGTCCCCCAAGTGCTGCCAACACAGCTCTGATGTGCTGAAGCATAAACTCCAGAAGACCTCTAAATGTGTCCTGTGGTATCTGACACCAAGATCCTTTAAGTCCTGCAAGTTTTGGGACAAGGCCTCCGAGGATCAGATTTGTTGTTCCAACACATCACACAGATGCTCAATTTGAATGAGATCTGGTCATTTTGAAGGCCAAGGCAACACCTTGAACTCTGTCATGTTTCTCCAACCATTCCAGAGCAATTTTTGCATTGTGTCAGGGTGCATTATCCTGCTAAAAGGAGCCCCTGTCATCAGGGAACTCCATTGTTATGAAAGGGTATACATAGTCTGCAACAATCTCTAGGTAGGGGGTACATGACAAAGTAACATCCACATGGATTCCAGGACCCAAGAGCATAATATTGCTCCTGCTGGCCTGCCTTCTTTCTGTAGTGCATACTACTTCCATCTCTTCCCCAGGTAAATGATGAACACATACATAATCATCCAATTGATCTAAAATAAAACACGAGTCATCAAATCTTCTTCCATTGCTCTATGGTCCAGTTCTGATGCTCATGTCCCCAGTGAAGGTGCTTTTAGTTGTGGACAGGGGTCATGATGATTACTTTGATCGGTCTGTGGCTACACAGATCCATACACAGTCAACTGTAATGCACTGTGTGTTCTGACACACTTCTATCATAGCCAGCATGAAGGTTTTCAATATTTTGTGTGATCGGACCAAACAAACTAGTAAGTCCCGTGTCAAGATCAGTCTATTCCCACAGGCAGTATTGGTGGTGTGCAGCTAGGTTACTCCAAGTGAATAACTAAAAGGCCACACCAGCACAGGCTCTCCTCCAGCTCCAGGCCTGTCTGATGGCCAGCATCAATAGTCACATCCATTCCCCTTCTAGGGTAGAAAGAAGATCTTGATGGTGAAGGCCGCTGGCGGTGAGTGATCCTTTGTGTATGTGGTCGATGCTAAGAGGCCATACCTCTAGTGGCTCTTGGCCCAAGAGGGCAGACATCAGGGTGAGTGGGCTCGGGCAAGGCAAGATCTGTCCTTGCCTCCCTATCATGACAGCCTGCAAGCGCTCATGGATTTCTGTCCAGTAGCTCTGAAAAGACTGTGTCTAGTTGTTGCAGACTATATTCGAGTGAGACTTCAGATTAATAAGCATCTGCCATTTTGAGTGCTCTGCACGGGGTTAACACTTCCAGTGTGCGACTTAGTATCCAAGGCAGGTGCACTATTGACAGGCCAAGGATATCCAGTGTGGACCTGGATAACAACCACATGTCTTGGAGGGATAGGAGAGCAGCAAGGCTGATTAGTGACCCTGAGAGCTGGGAGATTGGCCACAACTCCACAGCTCTGTCCTCAGTAGGTCACAGCAGTGCTTCTCTGGTCTCTGGCAGGTTGTAGCCTGAATTAATTTTTATTCTTATTTAATAATAAAAAAATAAAATGAAAATAATAAAAAAGTATATATCTATATATTTATTTTTTTTTTGAACAATTCTTTCTCAATTTGCGTAAAGGTAAAAGCTTTTTAACATCATGTAGAAATCTTTACTTCAGTGAGAGGTTTATGTGAGTCAACTATAAGTACTGTATTTTCTGGAGTATAAAATGACTTTTTAACCCTGGAAAATCTTCTCCAAAGTCGGGGGTCGTCTTATACGCCGGGTATAGGGTCTATATGGCTGCCGGGGGCGAAGAATGTAGGGAGGATTGGGGGGAGGGGAGTAAAAAGAATGGAGGGGGGGGAGTAAAAAGAATATATCGCAATTAGCCTCCTGTGTGCTAGACCAGCAGGCATGGATTATATGCCCAAACAGCCTGGCACATACCTGGGCTTTAAATGCTATTTCAGATTATCATTATTTAATGTCTTGCTGTGTAGCTCTGTCTGCTCACTGTACATCATGGCTAATTTTTATTTGTTGTGCATTGGAAGAGGGGTAGTCTTATACGGCGAGTATATCCCAAACTCTATATTTTAACTGGAAAAGTTGGGGGTCTTCTTATACGCCCAGTCATTTTATACGCCGGAAAATACTGTAGCTAATTTAAAGGATACTGTAGATCTAGTGGTATAATCTGCAGAGGTTACATTGGTGCCTAGTCACCTGACTACTATGTAACTATATAACAGGGCAACATGGGCTATTGTTTTAATCAAATCATTTTTCAGCTTCACAATCTACAGATTAATAGACTATACTATATTTCAAGGACACCTGTTGAAATGCCTTGGAGCCTGGCAGGGAAGTGGTGGGTGGTCGTGACAGCGTTAAAGCAGTGTTCAAATGTGTAGATATGATTGCTAAATATATCTATCATTAGGCAGTCATTGATTTATGCCATTGTTTCCTAACTTAAGGTCTATAGTGGGATCTGAGAGGATGATATTCACAGTGAATATTATCTCTTCAGGAATGTCACGTTTTGATATTTAAGAATAAAGTGTTGTTTTTCAAGAATGCTACGTAAATATAAATATTTATCATTATCAACACCATATTAGTTGATAATAGTAAGACAAATTATTCTTAGTTATCAATATTCAATAATTTCTAAAAAGTGAGTGAGGAATATCCTTTCTTTAGAATTGCTTTGCTGTTCTTCCACATAATTATTGGTATTCTTTACTGCTTAGTATGGCCTCATTACCTCGATGAGTGCTGCATTACCTTGATGGGTACTCTCACGGGTCCTATGTATGTGAATGCCTTTGTCATGGTTTATGAATCTATGCATATGCTGCCTGCATTTGGAGAAACAGAACTAAGATTTATATGCCACTATATATAATTTGCTTATGCCCACCCAGAATCCTTTGCTGTAGTAACATCACTGCAAATTTGAGATTTCTGTGGGAAAAGCAAGTCTTATGGCTTGACCGGTGTGCAGATCTGTATTTAACAATTATTGACAATCCACTGACTTCAGGTGGAAGGGGTTTAAAACACACTTTTCCCCTACCATAACCTTCTTGGTTTTTGCTTCTCAAGTAATGTCAAGCATCAATAGCAAGCCACTAACCAACCTCATGATGATGAGTTGCATTAACAATGAAACAGCTGTTCATGAGTGGTTCACTGGCTTTGCATCTCTTCCTGAGTTGTGTTTCAAAGATGTTGTATACAGCAAACAAACTCCAATGAATCCATGTGTAAAATTGAATAATAGGGCAAACATGTGATTCTTTGTTGAACTAATTTGCATATGCACACCCAGAATCCTTTGCATTAGTAACATTACTGCAAATATTAGATTTCTGTGGGAAAAGTAAGTATTATGGCTTGACTGGTGTGCAGATCTGTGTTTAACAATATACTGACTATATATATCACATTGATAACATGTTGATTAGTTGTTGAAACTAATGGGAACTGTTAGGCATGGAAAAACATTTTTATTCACTTCCTACTACAGTCAGTTCTTCTTTAAACTTTGACAATAAACAAATTAAGTTTCTGGACATGCTAATCTTTACTAAAACTGTCTGACTTGGTTACTCCTTGTTTAATAAATAGACAGACACACAGGCAGCTGTCATCCTAAAACTTTGAAGAATTCCTTACCTGCCCCACCTTTCCTTAGGCTTATTCTGTATAATGGTGTTTCTCAAACTTGTATGGAGAAGTACCCCTGCAGGTCAAAGATAAATTCCTAAGTACCCCTTGTCACAAACGCATCTTACTCCAAGAGTGTGCGTGACGTAGTTGGGGTGGTGAAAGGGTCAAAGTTCACTATTTGTCTGCACTAATAATGATAAAAATCCCCCTTATCACCACCCACACCTAACCATAATAATATAAATATGACTATTTTAGTGCTGCCACCACCAAGACAATTTATAAATAGGGTGCCTTGGTCCCCCAGGTAACTTAATAATAAAAAAACCACCAAATATAACTTAGCACAATATCTATGTAATTGCAAAATACTAATTAGTCTCTTCAGGTAACGTAATTCTTTACCAGAACTTAATAAAGGAATATTTATTACGAGCAAAAAATAGTCACAGTGCATACACAAAATAGTTGATAAATTATTTACACCAACAACAGATAAAAACAAAAGGGATTCAATAACAGAAGTCCTAATCCCTTACTCAGGTTTTCAAAGTAAACTTCTGTCCTGGGGTCTCTGGCAAGGAAGATGGTGACTCACTCAAAATCAGATTTTGGCCCCAAACAAGTACAACACACTTTTCAGAATCATTAGATATATACCCTGTGGATTACCAAGTCTAGCCCAGGGGTGGGGTTAAGTCGTACTTATAGAAACAATAAGTGACTGACTTTGTGTTCCAGACCATCATCAATCCAAAATGAAACATTTGGTTCTATCTCCTCTTATGTACTTGCCACAGAAATAATAATTGCATCTATAAATTGGTTACCATTTTTCAATTTCACAGATATGTTACACTCCTTACTTGTGACCAAATATAGCGGACATCATAATCACTTTTTTCATATGGTTAAAGGACCACTCTAGGCACCCAGACCACTTCAGCTTAATGAAGTGGTCTGGGTGCAAGGTCCTTCTAGGGTTAACCCATTTTTTCATAATTATAGCAGTTTCAGAGAAACTGCTATAATTATGAATGGGTTAAGCCTTCCCCCTAATCCTCTAGTGGCTGTCTCATTGACAGCCACTAGAGGCGCTTGCGTGCTTCTCACTGTGATTTTTCACAGTGAGAGCACGCCAGCGTCCATAGGAAAGCATTGTAAATGCTTTCCTATGAGACCGGCTGAATGCGCGCGCAGCTCTTGCCGCGCGTGCGCATTCAGCCGGCGGGGCGTAACGGAGGCGGAGAGGAGGAGGAGAGCTCTCCGCCCAGCGCTGGAAAAAGGTAAGTTTTTACCCCTTTCCCCTTCCAGAGCCGGGCGGGAGGGGGACCCTGAGGGTGGGGGCACCCTCAGGGCACTATAGTGCCAGGAAAACGAGTATGTTTTCCTGGCACTATAGTGGTCCTTTAAGTTACACAAATCATGTTTAGGCTTCATTAGAAGATTGTGCTTGTCTCATTCTAAATATAATAAAAATGAGGCTTAATTATTATTCTGTGTGTAAGTATTAATGTCTCTTTTGGATATGATACTGGAACTCCAGGGTTTTCTTGAAGGCTAATGATCATTAACTTATCAAAGGAATTAACTCCTCAATTAGGATTTACAGGCCATATGGTTGAAGTCAGTTAGTTTACATTGGAACTAGACATACAGGCTTTTCAAGTGTGGAAATTCACACTTTATAGAGCCTTTGATTAATCAAAGGATTAATCCATGTTGTAAACCATCTGCCCCCTTTCACATTCCTATACAAATTACATTACCCCTTTTGTCATCTGACCTCTACCAAGTGGCCAATTCATATATGCACTACACAAATTACATTAAATGGCAATATTCTATTGTGCAACAATGAATTATGCACCTCTGGCGTGACACCTCCCCCAAATAAGAGACGCAGTGGGAGGAGGCTCATATGCCTCTACCTTGCGTATCAACACTTGTTATTTTTGCCTCCACATCATACACCCATCTCTTTCATAACACTGTTTATGCATGAATGGGCTAGCCCTCATGTGTTCGCACACCTCCTCCAAAAAAGGCTTGCCTTTAGTCCCTAAGCCATATCACAGTCATATCCACAATACAAATGCCCGATTTGCCTGTTTTCATTTCCCACTGCTCTCTCTGGTCACATCTCTTGGGCCACACCCACTGCACCCATGTAGTAACTCTAAGGGGAAAAAAACAACAGATTTCTGCCGTACTCCCTGGTAAGCACAAAAAGATGAGACAGAGAACACTCCCAGGGTACTTGCGCTGCATCAGCACCCTTCATCTCTTTTCTTTTGGGGTCTGTCTGCTGGGCTCGTTGTACTAGCTGACTCTGAACATTTGGTTCAAAATCAGAGAGTTGCTTAGCGACAGACTCCTGCTCCTGAGCTGGCTGTGGTGTATTTGTGAGGTGTGATTGTGATAAGCCAACAAGGTTCCTTGTTCCCCCATCAGTATGCTCTCCTGCAGACATCCTGCCTGGACCCACAAGCTGAGTCTGTTCCGGCCCTTCACTTTGGACAGACTGTGGATGGGTCCCCTTTCTACTGATGGAACCTCTGTCTCTCCCTCACTTTCACTCCCTATACTCACAAATACAGAACCTTGGGAACCGGCTGAGTCTGGTGCAGAGTAAGGCTCACACACACTCTGCTCTCCTCCCAGGCATTCTGTCTTTCTACATTTTCACACAGCACATCAGATACACTTGCTTCAGGCTCCTTTTGGCACATATATTCATTCAGCCCCCTCTCATTAGAAAGTGTAGAATTTCACACCTTATAGAACCTTTGATTAATCAAAGAATTAATCCATGTTGTAAACCATCAGTCCCCTTTCGCATTCCTATACAATTTACATTACCCTTTCTATCATCTGACCTCTTCCAAGGTGCCAATTCATATATGCACTACACAAATTACATTAAATGGCAATATTCTTTTGTGCAACAATGAATTATGCACCCTTGACATGACACCCCTGCCTCAAGAAAGTAATTTCTGTTGATTTAAATTTAAAGTGAAACATGTAGACATTGATATTTAAAGGGATTCTTCAGTGCCAAGAAAACACATTTGTTTTCCTGGCACTGCAGGACCCTGGAGTGCCCCTCTCCTAAAATCCCTTCAGTGACTTACCAGAGTCCAACGCCGGTGTCCCTCGGCACTGGGTCAGGCACCGCCGACTCTCTCCCCCACCGACATCAGCGGGGGAGACCTAACGGGCATTCGCAGCAATGGCCGCGCACGCGCATTAGACCTCCCCATATGAAAGCATTATACAATGCTTTCGTATGGGGATTTCGGCGACACTGGAGATCCTCACATAGCGTGAGGACGTCCAGCGTCGCTGAAAACACTTTTTAAGTTCTATGAACACAGAAGTCCCTCTAGTGGCTGTCTAGTATACAGCCACTAGAGGAGGATTTAACACTGCAAGATAAATATTGCAGTTTATGAAAACTGCAATAATTACACTTGCAGGGTTAAGGGTAGTGGGAGTTGGCACCCAGACCACTCCAATGGGCAGAAGTGGTCTGGGTGCCTGGAGTATCCCTTTAAGTTAATCCTATATGGGAGAACGAGGGAGTGCATCCCTCCCTTTCACAGGTGCCTAATTCCAGGGCCCTATTTAACCTTGTAATACAGAGAGCACCAGATGGATTTCCCCCCCTCCCCCAAAGTAAGTGGATTAACCCCTTAAGGACACATGGCATGTGTGACATGTCATGATTCACTTTTATTCCATAAATTTGGTCCTTAAGGGGTTAATCTCATAAGAGCAGACATTAGATTGTTAGAGTATGACCTGACAAAAATAAAGTACACTGGCGTTGTGGCAGTCTTATGCAATGTATGATCATATACTGTAACTAATACCCCATTATTTTTGCCTAGATTAGGTGTTTTTAAAAACAAATAAAACTAAATCTGTGAGCTTTAAAGTTGCTGTTTAGTGGATGAGTGAGTGCGCTGGATCTTGTGTATTGTATAAATTAGCCTCAGCAGCACCCATTTATGCATGTTAAGGTGTATGCAGCCCCATGTTTATATATATACACACACACACGCTCACTTATTGTGAAATATTTCAAACTGCTTGGCAGTGTAATCCTTTTTGACTTTGTTGTTGACCTCTCCTATAAATTTTTAGTTTTCTGGGGGAGTCAAAGGAGGTGCAAGTTCATTTCATAAATCCAGTTCAATGTTTATGCCACTTTAATTATCCAGCATGGGTTCCGATATTTCAAAGCCTTGAAACTTACTAAACTAATCTAGCCATGACCTTGACAGAGCTTTACTACAGCAAAGAAGGTGATTAATATTTTCAACTTGAATCTGTTATTTTATTATTTTTTGGTGCAAGCAATTGTATTGGCTTTTTCATTTCTTCTCTTTTGTTCTTGTGACAAATTGTTTTCAGCCATCTCTCTCTACTGCTAGGATTCCCTCCTGTGTAATGACATTGTGCCTGGTCTAAGTAATTGAAGCACTGATAAACCTAAAAACAACTGGTGGAAAAGAAAGCCATTGAGTGATTATAGAGAAAATAGTTTTCACAGATCTGAGAGAGACACATATTAATAAAGGCACAATACCATAATTGCACTGTGTGTTGGATGTTTCACAGAAGCTTTGAAGTGTAAACCTGTAATGGATAATAGACTCATAAACTTCCACAAACTGATACATCTGTTCTATTCTTGAATGGAACACAAAGTGGTCACCACCTGCTGCAGAAATGATGGATATAGATTTGGAGTTTTCACAGTAGAAAGTGGAATTCATCACTTGGTATTTACAAATATGTTATGAAGATTAGAGCAAGTAACACGGGAAATAAAAATTGCACTTTATATACCTCTTATCTTTCATAACCAAATTAAACAGGTAGATAGCCTAAGTGTTAACTGCATATATTATGTAAAAGTGCAAAAATTAGAGTGCACTCAGAGGACTTTAAGGGAAATGTAATAAGTATGACTACACTATAACAAAAAATATGATCAATGTTTCAACCCCACCTGGTCTTCTACAAGATTCTGAAGATGATATGGTGGAGTCAAAACATCAATTGTATTTTTGTGATTGTGTACTAATATTTGTTAAACTTCATGTCAGTGGTGGATCCATGGGGAGGTAACAGAGCAATTGCCCCCTCCCTCCCACACATCCACGCGCTGCATCCTTCCCTCATACATTGCACCCCTCACACACATGCAATTTATCCCTCAAAAATACACACTGCACCCCTCATACACACACAATGTATCCCTCAAACATCCACACTGCACCCCTCATACACATACAATGTATCCCTCCAACATCCACACTGCACCCCTCATACAATGTATCCCTCCAACATCCACACTGCACCCCTCATACACACACAATGTATCCCTCCAACATCCACACTACACCCATCACATACAATGTATCCCTCCAACATACACACTGCACCCATCACTACAGCTCCAATCACTACTGCCTCTATCCCCTACTACACACCCTGTCCCCCACTAGAGCTCCTATCCTGGCTGATACCAAGTAAGTTGTCAAACTGTTTTTAAACAATTTGGCTATTTACTCGGAGGGCTGTAGTGGTTATTGTGCCTGGATTGTTCCTTTAAGTAACCTACCAGTGTACCTCCCGAGATTATGTTCTAGATCCACCTGTGCTTCACATATTGTAAAGTCCTGCAAATGCACCCTGAATTTTTATATATAAATAAAGGTTCCTGCACATATTGTATTGCCCGGTGCTTGTCAAGCAAAAAATTCAAAATCCAGTATGATAGCACTCTAAGAACTGTGTTTCTCAAATAGAACTTAGCTGTTATTGCTCACATAAATATCAATGTTTCAGCTTGTCACCCAAACTTTCATCAAGATAATACCATATAAGTCAAGGCATTTATATACCACCACAAAATACATAGATCTTACCCCGTCCAGATGCAAACCGCCAGGCAGATGCCCTAGCCAGAACAAGCATACGGTGCTTTTCACACGTGCTCCTGAGCTCCGATGGGACACGCATGCACAGCAAGCAGCGTAGACGTGCGTGAATAGTGCCATATGCTTTTTTTGCAAGCTTTGTTATAAATATAATTATGATATCTTTTAAGAGCTATTTTGTTTTCCTTGTCACCTTGCTGTAGGTACTGTAGAGCGTGAAAATGCGGTTAGTGTTATCATGGCTGTGGGTGCTTGCTTACATGTTTAAAGGAGAACAGTCAATTTTCTGGATTGTTTATGACATTTACATATTCCTATATTTAACAAATATGCATTTTTTGTTATGTGTGAAAAATTAATGTAGAAATCTACATCTCTTTAACCTGTAACTGAGTGTCTCCATTTTAGCTGCCTAATGATTATTGGTATAAGCTCCGTCCTTTGCACCTGGCTGTCAACACAGAGAAAGCATAGATAGAATAGAAGAAATTAAACTATTTAAAAATTTAAACATTTTTCTATTTCTCCTCCTAATTTCCAAGTGGGCACTGCCTCTAATCTTCTGGAAAAAGAAATTTACAATAAGTAAAAATTTTTGTTTTTCCCTTCAGATTAGAGGCAGTGCTTTACAACTGGGACATCCAAAAGCAATCCCTTAGGGCAGGACTCAATTCTCACTGCAAAAAACCTGCGACCAAAGTTGTATCTTCCAAGCTCAACAGACCAAACTGAGTGAAGAGATCACCTCGAGGCTGTTAGGAATTCGGGAGAATGTATAGCAGAAACCCTCACGCAACCGATCCGTACATAACTGTGATCGAAGGAACTTCAATGGAGATAGGTGTTAGATAAGAAAAAACCCAAACGAATGCAGACCTTTAGGGTAACGTAGACGAGAACTAAATGCCCAGGCAGTGGAATTAAAATTCCAAGACCCTAGAACGCTGTTGGGAAAAGTTAGAAAAATAATGTTGGATGGAAGATTGAGAAGAATTAAAGAATCCAACTTAACTCCACTTTCTCCTGCTGAAAATGGAAACTTGAAGAACTTGAAGTTCTTCCCAAAAATATTTTGGGTGAATACCCCCAAAGACCTAGAGCGAAGACTTAAATCAGCAGAGTAAAAAAAAAAAAAAAACCCCAAAAGAAGATCCCCTGCAGATAGGAACTAACCACGAAAGAGCCTAGCAGATACTGGTGATTTGGAGACAAACCTCTGAAAATCAACTGATAACCGAAATTTGACTTTGAGGATCTCTGGCTTTAAACCATCCGCAAAGCCCATCTGAAAAAAAAAAAAAAAAAAATTAAAACTTGGAAGCGGATGCCTGCTTTTCTATGAACCAATATCTTAAAAAAAAAAACCAACACCTTCCATACTTGAAATAAATCTTGGAACAAGATCCATTTATAGTAAAATAAATTGTCAATTTCCTGAGACAGAAACATTATCCTTCAGTATCTGGTATACATAAACAAGGTCGTCAGCTTGAATTACTACAAATTTGAGAAGCGGTACCCTTGAGAATTCCAGGATGCCTATTTACAGGTAAGGTCCCCAAAGATTCCTCCGGATAATTTTAGATGAACGGTGAAACAGCTACTTGCCACCAAGGGAGGAAGACCATCATTCTTACCTTTTCCATCCTATAGGATCTTGGGGAATAGGGAACCAGGAGGAAACTATAGGTTAGACTGGAATTCCCAAGAAAGAAAAGGAAACCAAAGCTTACTGGTCTGTCCAAGCTTGTCCAATGAAACACTTCATGCTGTTTGATCTAGAAGTCCCAGTTCCATAACTGGAAAAATCTAATTCTTCCTATCATTTGGGTGAAGATCAGGGAGTATGAACCAATCTGCTTTGTATTAAATGTTGACTACTCAATGCTACAGCTAAACAGAGGAATATTAAGTTCTATGCATAAGTGAATAAACCTAAGAAAAACTAACCCAAGCATATCCTGGAACAAGATTTTTCAAATAAGATGACCTTGCTTGTACATAATTGCTACCGATGTAGAACTATCTGACCTGATCTGGATAAGATAATACCTGGTCTTTATCTGAAAGGCAAAGAGAGCTAGCCAGATAGCCTTCCATCCTATGTAGTTAGATACGTTTTTACAAATTATCTCAGCTAATTTCCCTTCAACCCTATGAGAACCTAGCTGAGACCTGAAGTATCAGTCATAAAATTCTGAACGATCGATTTGAGAACTAGAACAACAATTAAGAACCGTCTGGCATCCTTCATTTCTGCCTGGTTCAGAAAGGAATGACCGAAGTATAGGATTTTACTGCAAAAATCTTAGCAACTGTATCTGGCCTCTGAAGGCCAGATACAGTTATGCCTAAAGAAGCTGAAGAGTTATGCCTAAAGAAGCTGAAGCTATGCCTAAAGAAGCTGAAGAGACCAAGCAGGTTCTTACAAGACGGGAACCAATATTATTTCCCTAGAATCTTGTCTACTGAAGTAGAAGAGAGATTTCAGGTGATAAGGACAGAGAGAACCACCATTTTTTTCCTTCAGGGTATTACCATTCTCAGAGTCAAAGACCCTTGTCAAAATATTTACACCTGAAATGTTCCTTGACAAACACCAGAACTGCACACTTCTTGAAAAGGGAATTCTTTATCAGAAGATTGATTAGCATCCACCTGTATGCTGTAGAAACACCCTAACATTTAGGGGCTGGTGTACAAAAAATAATTAGGTGCCCCTGAGGAAGCAGTATTGTAGAGATACAACAAATTTATGGATGGCAACATTTTGCATAGTGAGAGAATCTCAAGTGGCAAGGGCCATAAGCTTTTTCTTAAAAGAAAACTGCAGACAAACCTAGGCAGTAAACCATCCCTGTCATACCGTATCTATTGCAGTGAAAGGAACAAATTGAACCTGGTGGAACTACAGCTTGATCAATAGGCTTGCAGCTGTACTAGAACTTGCTTCAAGCCCAGTAACATGAGAAAAATAATTTTCCATTGAGACTAGTTCATACAGGTTACCATCTTTATTGGCGGAAGCGAGACTGATTACATAGATATACAGTCTGCATAAGACAATACCCATGATCCAGGCCTTCCTTAGCCGTAATTGGGAAGCAGAGGCTAGAGCAGAAAGAATATCTGCAAACTGCATTTCAAAACCTGTTTGATGCAGACTCTGCAGGAATCAATTGTAGAAGTAATTCTTTAAAATTGCAATTCCAACCAACAGCCTTACCTGATAGAGGCTTTCCTTAGCCGTATTTGAAAAACAGAGGCTAGAGCAGACAGAATAGCTGCAACTGCATTTAAAACCTGTTTGATGCAAACTCTGCAGGAACCAATATTGGGAAGCATGTTCTTTAAAATTTCCATTCCAACAGTCAGTTAGCTCAAACCTATCTGACAACATAGGACTTGGAATTTAAGATAAAACATAAAATGTGCAACCATGGAGTGAAGCACAGGAAAAGTTCTGCCCCAGCTGAAAAACAGACTGCCTTTTTAGAAACGGATATCAGTTGAAACTAGTTGAGGTGGTGAGAATGCTAATTGCAACAGAGCTTTGTCTACAGCAATTGCTAAAAGCCTACTGCATGTTTAAGAAAATAAACACTGTGGCTAGGATCCTGGCATTTAAAGAATCCATCTGCTACAATAGTATATTAACTTAACCAAAACCAGATTTTAAATATCAGCCTCCTAAGGATAACATACAGAGGATAATCATCCAATAGTCATACAGGGCCTGCTCTTGTGAATATATTCCACCAAACACTTCACTTTAATTGCTGACCCTGTTGCAGCATTAGTGATTATTGAAAGCCATATTAACTTATCACTGTGTAGCAGCTATTTTGAGCCAGAAAGGAAACTTAAATTTTCCAAATAGAATTATGTAAAAGTATATGCTAATACCCTTTATAGGCTTTACTCAAAGAATAATCTATTTTGGGCCCAATCTACTAGGTGCTTACCCTTTCAAAGCACTATTTGTTTTAAGATTTTAGTAATAATCTTTAAGTGATGAGAAGCTAAAAACTCTCCAACTTAGAAACATTTGCGCTTTTTTAGCTTATCCATCTAGCAGCACAGATAATTAACTTATTCAGGCTGGAGTCATTTAAGATAAAGCAAAAAGGCTTACCTTAAATGTCCTCAGAGTGTGTTGGAGGTTGGTGAGAACACACTTGCAACGGGTTCTGAGTGCACCTGGCAACAGTTAGTTGCTGCTGGGTAAACAGCCTCTCGAATGCAGACCTTTAGGGTAACGTAGACGAGAACTAAATGCCCAGGCAGTGGAATTAAAATTCCAAGACCCTAGAACGCTGTTGGGAAAAGTTAGAAAAATAATGTTGGATGGAAGATTGAGAAGAATTAAAGAATCCAACTTAACTCCACTTTCTCCTGCTGAAAATGGAAACTTGAAGAACTTGAAGTTCTTCCCAAAAATATTTTGGGTGAATACCCCCAAAGACCTAGAGCGAAGACTCAAATCAGCAGAGTAAAAAAAAAAAAAAACCCCAAAAGAAGATCCCCTGCAGATAGGAACTAACCACGAAAGAGCCTAGCAGATACTGGTGATTTGGAGACAAACCTCTGAAAATCAACTGATAACCGAAATTTGACTTTGAGGATCTCTGGCTTTAAACCATCCGCAAAGCCCATCTGAAAAAAAAAAAAAAAAAAATTAAAACTTGGAAGCGGATGCCTGCTTTTCTATGAACCAATATCTTAAAAAAAAAAACCAACACCTTCCATACTTGAAATAAATCTTGGAACAAGATCCATTTATAGTAAAATAAATTGTCAATTTCCTGAGACAGAAACATTATCCTTCAGTATCTGGTATACATAAACAAGGTCGTCAGCTTGAATTACTACAAATTTGAGAAGCGGTACCCTTGAGAATTCCAGGATGCCTATTTACAGGTAAGGTCCCCAAAGATTCCCCCGGATAATTTTAGATGAACGGTGAAACAGCTACTTGCCACCAAGGGAGGAAGACCATCATTCTTACCTTTTCCATCCTATAGGATCTTGGGGAATAGGGAACCAGGAGGAAACTATAGGTTAGACTGGAATTCCCAAGAAAGAAAAGGAAACCAATATCTTGAAAAAAATAATAAAGATATTGGCACCTGAATTTTAAATCGCATTACGCATGTCCTGCATTTCGTGATTCCACGGTGGAAATAAATGTAACCTGTACGAGTATACCACCGCCAGGACTTCCCAGCTAGTGCCCAAATGCACACCATCATCTGCCCGGCACCTGGCACGGTATAGACGGAAGTAATACAACCCGGGGAGATACAGCCATCTGGTGTGTTATCCCTGGCTGATCTTATTTAAAAGAAGTAGAGCCTCCAGAGCCTCAGCCCTCGCACCATACTTCTAGGGAGAAAACCTGAACCTGACACCCTCCTCTGCTGGAGGCAGGCAAAGAACTGGGGATGTCTTGGGTAGGAAGCAATTTATAAGGCCAAAGGTTAATTGGGGGAAGTTCTTGAAAAGTTTGTGAGATTGCCTGCCTGTTTTTTTCCCTCCAGGTAATGAAATCAAAGTTGTAAAGCACTGCCTCTAATCTGAAGGGAAAAAAGGGATTTGTAGTCAAAGGAATAAAAAAAAAACAGAAACACATTGAATACTCACTTTTAAAATTTAAATATCCACCCTCTTAACAAATGGTATGGACCATGTCCTTTTTATGATTGAAAAGTCAAGAACAGTTCTTATTCCTGTCTCAGATGCCATCAACAACACTTCTGGAGTGTGTGACTACTGTGACAATACATTTTGCTGACGGATTCTACAGATCTCAAAATTTTCTCTTCTCAGTCTTGATCTTTATAAATATGTACATTTATTTGCCAGCTACTGATACATTTCATATTCAATAAAAGTATGTCTGTTACAGTAACATGATCTTGGTTCATTCACGTTATATATTTCAATCCAAATTAAATGCTAGTTTAGCTCAGTGTTGTTAACTTTACCATTACCATTATATGAAAACTCTTTATTGTATTAGGTGTCTTGTGTTAAATTGCCATTGTTCTTGCAACGTTCAATAATAAACAATGGGAAAAACATGATAATTTTCTCCAGTTCTGTGAATTTTCTACATCTTATATAGTCTTTCTTTCATAGCTCTACATTGTACCCCAACATTAATTTAACCTATCACTGCATGACCAACATTGATTTAACCTAATTGGATTTATAGGAGATAATTGAAGATTATGCTAGCGCAGTGTACTGATAATCTTAATTTTAATAATGACAGGAGGCGAATATTTGCATTAACTTTCTTTACTAGCTCCATAGCAGCAAAGAAAAAAAAAAAAAAAACTCTTAAAGAAAAGAACCAATCAGAATGAAACAGAGGATATATAAACCCATACATATCCCATCATTCCCTCTTTCTTTGCTGCTCCATCACAAGTACAGGTCAGAGTACTACTTCTGTTTACTATTGTTTAATTTTCATTATTTACGGTTTTAGATAACTGATTGTGGTATTTGTAGTGGGGGTAGTGAGGGCTCCTTTAATTGAGGGCTCCTTTAATTAAGGGCTCCTTTCATGCTTGAGGGCTCCTTTAATTAGGGGCTCCTTCACTGTTGTGGGGCAGATTAGTTCCTTGAGGGTATCCCCCCTCTCTCCCCACAACCCACTCCCCTCCCTCCCCCCAGTGGCAACGTTCGCCACCTTTGTCTACCGCCCGGCTCACACTGCTGTGTGCACGGAGCCGGGCAGGCTGAGGCAGCATACACACGGAGGGATTTATAGGAGATAATTACATGTGGATGGAGACATGTTTAAATACCTTACACATTTATGGTAGCTAGGATGAGAAACAGCGATGCGAGCTGAATACAAAAATATTTCCCAAGTCTTTGTCCATCACAGTTTTTAATAAAATTTATCATGCTTAAATCTCGGAGAGGAATAGTGACACGGCCAAGATTGCAGGAAGGTTTGACACTGATATTTTGACACTCTTGGTTTCTGACACTGAGAAGTTCTACATAATCATTCCGTTTCTGTCAGTCAGTGTTAACAGCCTTACAATATTCACAAAAGATGGAGATTTGCATTATTCTAAAATAAATGAGTACGGATATGACAGTAATTTAATTTTTGCTCAATGCCATATATAAAAGATAGACATGTTGATGTTGTTTTAACTATAAATAAAATTCCATTCTACAAAATTAAAGTTGATGGTAACGGAGATTGTTTGTCGCTAAAACAGTCATATTTTAGAAAAACACACATGTGTATTTGTTTCATGTACAGACACAAAGTGCTGGTATGCATGAATGTGGGGATCATCATTTACAATTATTTTGCGGTTACCCATATGTGGTACACAATTAGATGCCAGTTGGTAGACATGCAGAGTGGTAGTTGCCTCGTTATAGAGCGGTGACCTTAGGATAGGTTGGGCTTGGGGAGATCACAAAAGAGGAAAGATAATTAAAACTTCACTTTTAATATAAATAGTTAAAAGGGGGTCCCCTCTAATGTACCTGTGAGGTGAAATGCGCGTCAGGGGAAACATCACTGGCGCTATCCACCAGCCACTTTACTAAGAGTGACCTGTCACTGCACTAAGAGTGACCTCTTTACTTACCATACCAATTAGAGCTTTCTATCGGCATCGGCTCGGCCGTTACCCAGCAGCACTTGAAGCAGCCTACAAAGTCTAGGCATTTCCAGCATACTTCTTTCATTGTAGCAGTATTGGTGGGAAATTTTCTATTTGTATTTTCACATGAGATTGTAGGCTTTTGGCAAAGGGGGTGCCCTCGAAGGCACAAGTACTTAGGGACCACAAGCATAGGAGCATTCCTAGTGTTTTTGTAGTTAACCCCTCTCTACCCATAGCTTGTTGGTTATTTAGCCAGTTACTGCAGAATATCCCAGGCAATATCTTTGCAGTCTGCACCTCCTAGTTACTATACTGCAGATACTCCCGCCTGCACATACCACTACACTAGGATTTCCAGTGTTTTTGTAGTTAACCCCTCTCTACTTATAGCTTGTGGGTTAATAAGCCAGTTCCTGCAGAATCTACCAGGCAACATTTTGCACCTCCTAATTACCATACTGCAGGTACTCCCGCCTGCACATACCATAACACTAGGACTTCCAGTGTTTTTGTAGTTAACCCCTCTCTACCCATAGCCTGTTGGTTATTAAACCAGTCCCTGCAGAATCTACCAGGCAACATTTTGCAGTTTGTACCTCCTAATTACCATACTGCAGATACTCCTGCCAGCTCCTACCTCTAGATGCTATTTCTCACGATCTTTAACACAGGACCCTGTCATTATTTCTGAGATGTTATTTTCTGCAGTATACTGGCACACTCAAGCTTATTTTGGAGTCCAGACACTGCAGTTTCGTTAAATATTGTTATCAGCTTTGTTAACAGCTTCAGTGCAGCTCACTGGGACTTGGCTATTTTTCCTTGAGCCCGGATACTGGTATATCGATACATTATTGACACTACTAATTTGTAGCTGGTGTTCCCACCGTTGCATTTCACTCTGTTAACAGGCAGTGTAACTGTATCACTTGAGGATTTCTTACAACAGTCATTGGAATGAAGTGTAACTGTATCACTTGAGGATTTCTTACAACAGTTATTTTTACTAAAATTTGTTTTTATACCCCCCTCTTTAACTATTTATATTAAAAGTGAAGTTTTAATTATCTTTCCTCTTTTGTGATCTCCCCGAGCCCAACCTATCCTAAGGTCACCGCTCTATAACGAGGCAACTACCACTCTGCAGGACACTCTATCATTTATCCTGTCCCTTCTCCTGTCTCCCTTCCTTATTGTTTAGTTTTATAGTGCATTTTGTTACACTAGGGGTTAACCCCCGCTAAGGAGTAAGATTATTGTACTATCTTCCTTCCCCTTGTTTTTTGCAGTTGGTAGACATGGCTTACGATTGGTGTCATCAGTTTGGTAGGGTCTGTGTGTGTAACAGTTTAACAGGAGTTGGAGCCCAGTTGCAGGAGATGGCACATGGAGAAGGCAAAAACCAAAACACAGTACAGATAAGGAGGTAATCCAAAGGCAGGGTCAGACGAGAAGCAGAAGTCAGGGCTGGCAGCGGAGTATTGTAGTCAATAAGGCAGGCAGAGGTCAGAGTCCAGGAAATCAGTCAGCAGAGTAACAAAGATCCGGCAGGAAACACCAAAGACTGGAAACAAAACAATCAGATACTAGGCCTCAGGCAGAGCTGGCTTTTACAGCCTGCTAAATAGGAGCAGCTGACCCTAATTGGTAAGGGGCTGCAGGTGGATCTGCACTGCTCCATCCATGCAAGGAGTCAGGAAGCAGACAGTTACAGATGGATACTGAAGCAAGGTAGATAATTTGACTTTGATGCTGGAGCTGTGAGTTCAAATTCAGCCAGGTCTCTTAAAGGGATGGCCATGCCTTATGGTTTGGGGTGCACCGTGACAGAGCGCCCCGACAAGGAGCGAACAGGCAGTTGCAGAAAACCAATAACAAAGGAAGTACGTTTATTTTCTTTGGTTGGCTAATAAAGAGCAAATCAATGTTGCCTTTCTTCTTTTTATCTCTGGTAAGTATCGCTGATTCGAATAACTCAAGGTCTTCTTTTCTGATGATAGAGCCAATGTAAGTTCTTGTCAGTTCAGGGGACAGTTTGGAATTGGTAGCGTTACAGTAAACACGGTTAGCCTTTTTCTGTAGGATTGGTTCATTTGTCTAATTTATAAGACAAGCTCTTTGATAGTAAACGGTTCTGTAGACTTTGGTTCTTTAGAACCACTGAACTGTTCGTTGTAAAGGGGATCCAGTTTAGGCTCAGACAGGGACTCCAAGTCTGTGTAGGCATCTGAATCATCAGGATCCGAGAATGTTGGAACATTTTGCAGGTTGCCCGCATTCTTGGAAATGGCAGTGGAGGCAAGGAGCAGCAACCATCTGAGGGGATGCAGCTCTGGCCTTAAGAGCCTGTTCAAAGGCCTCTAGATCTTCTCTGTGGACCACGGTTCCACTGGAGGCAATTACACAGTCTGGGGACAGAGTCTCTGTGTTGGAGCAGAAAACGTTAGAAGAGAAAGAGGCTGAGGATTGGAAGGTAGCCACAGCAACCTCCTTTTGAGGCTCTGAAACAGGAGCAGGGTTAGCTGGGACCACAATGGTGCCATTGTTCTGGTTAGATGGTCTTTTCGGTCCAGTAGCATGCAGAGTAGAACACTAAAGGTGCCATGGAGGACTTGCTAGATTGTGACACAGAGTCCCCACATGGCAATGTTTAGGGTGAGGAGGACGTACAGGATAGCTGATGTAGTGGCCTCCATTGATGCAATAAAAGCAAAGGCCTTTGGCTCCCCTTCTGACCTTTTCATTTACCGTGAGCATGGTATTCAGTGTTCCAATTTGCATGGGTTCCTCTATGTCCATGGTGTGGGTAGGGGTATAGGTCTTACCAGCAGGTTTGGAACGTTGATTGGGTAGAAAGTTGGTTTCAAAATCACTCCTGCTTTCTTTCTCTGAACCGGCGATCTAGCTGGGTGACCAGAAGGAACAGACTTTCCAAAGAAGTGGGTACCCCAACTCTGGCTAGTTCGTCTTTTAATGCCTCAGACTCAGTTGGTACTGTTCTATCCGGCCAGTTTCGTTATAACCAGTGTCAGAAGCCAATTTCTGGAAATCCGTGGTGTAGTCCTCTATGTGTCTTTGTTCCTGGTGGAGGGAATGGAGGGCAGTGCGTGCAGCAGAGGGTCTCAAGGGGTCATTGTATAATGTACGCATTGCTGCAGCAAAGGAGTCCCATGAGTCCAGTATTGGACTGTTGGATTGCAGGAGTTGGTGTACCCAGGTTTGGGGTTTACCCGACAGCAGGGCAATAGTAGTGCGAACCTTCACATAATCATTGGGGAATGTGCGTGGTATTAAAGCGAAGAGCAGTTCGCAGGCTGAGATAAATGATTGCAGTTCAGTCTTTTTCCCAGTGAACTTGTCAGGTAATGCAATATCAGGTTCAGGAGCATGGTGTGTGTTCTCTTTTAACTCAGCATAACCACGCTGCAATTCACTTACGGTTTGGGACAGGAGGGTCACTTATTGTGTGAGGGTACTCGGGACATTCATCATCTCTGCAAGCTCCATGGTAGAGATCAGGTCGTTATGCAACAGTTTAACAGGAGTTGGAGCCCAGTTGCACAAAGAGAAGGCAAAAACCAAAACACAGTACATATAAAGGGGTAATCCAAAGGCAGGGTCAGACGAGAAGCAGAAGTCAGGGCTTCCTGCGCAGTATCGTAGTCAGTAAGGCAGGCAGAGGTCAGAGTCCAGGAAATCAGTCAGCAGAGTAACAAAGATCCAGCAGGAAACACCAAACAAACACAACAACCAGATACTGGGCCTCAGGCTAAGCTGGCTTTTACAGCCTGCTGATTAGGAGCAGCTGACCCTAATTGGTAAGGGGCTTCAGGTGAATTAGCACTGCTCCATCCAGGAAAGGAGTCAGGAAGCAGACAATTACAGGTACATACTGAAGCACCCTGGTGGAGGACCTGACTTTGATGCTGGAGCTGTGAGTTCAAATCCAGTTAGGTCTCTTAAAGGGGTGGACCACAAGGTGTGACCACCTCTTTAAGAGACCTGACTGGATTAGAACTCACAGCATTTGGCACAAAACCGACTTACACCACCATAAATGTATATAGTCAGAGGCAAAAAGCTGGGTTATAAGTTATGGTGGTGTGCCGAATGCAATGTTCGTGTAGGCCTGAAAAATAGGGTCCACAAAAATTGAATGGCTTGATAAAGGGAGTGGTGTGTGAGCTGAACCAGGAAATATTGACACAGAGGAAGGGAGGCCTGTGTAGGTCTAGACTGGGTAACCCTTCCCAGAGCTATAGGCTCTCCTATATAAATATATATAATTTAGGTAACTATGGAAACAATTACCCTTACTTGCAATAGAAAACAGGTAGTAAAGTAAAATTGTTACCGCACAAAAAGCTTCTGTTGATAAAATTAGTACAATATTGATTTTGTATTTATTTAAGAAAAATATCTAAATGTTTTCATTCATTAGTTCTGAGTGCCTTTTTTTGCACATTTAAATAAATCCAAAATCAAAATCCCATTTTCTAAAACTGATGTTCTTACATATGACATATAAATTGTGTGGCTCTATGACACAAAAATTACCAAAATTGACATTTAAAAATATAATGAATTATAGTGTCACAAGATATATAATTTAGCCTTTTATTTTTGATTTGCAGTTTTGTGTTTGAAAATATTTGTCTGTAATCCTAACTTTTATTGCTTTGTGAAAATCTTTTTTTTTTTTTTTTACGAGACAAGTCAGTGCATATTCTTAAATATATGCATTTTCAAAATGTGGACCAATACTAAAAGTCGTAGATAGTAGATTGTGCTAGCCCACAGTCTGGTTTACACCCTCAGCTTGTTGTGGATTAAGTGTGGTTCCTATTTAAGTAGAACCATAAGCTTTTATCGTGAAAAAAATCTAATGCATGTTATGAAATTTTTTTTTTCAATTTGATAATGAGTAAAGTGAGAAACAAATTTGTGAAATTTATGACAGATTTCTGTAAATTACCAATGACTATTGAACTGATTTTGTTTTCCAATTCAGCAATTTTTGCTTAACTCTAGCAATCGCATTTTCAATTAAACTAAATAAACTGTTTAATGAATAAAGTTTCTTGCAGCATTTCTATTGCTGTTATAAAGGACATACAGATACCGTGTGACGATAAATGGAAGAAGAAAGTTAGGCAGAGAATGTGAGTGGTTTACATCACAAAAAATGGTGATAGATACACGTCTCCACAAATTTTATACAACTTACAAATAGAAAGCAAATCCATACCATTTCATGTTTTGAAATTGGACATGGCAATCTATTTTCCTAGAATATGTGGGAATAGAATGTAAGGGATTTTTGTTAATGTCCAGTGCTCAATATATCACATACACCATTGTGCCCAAAAGGTTAATCCTCAGATGTTGTAGAACTACGACTCCCATGATGCTTTGCATTCTTTTAGAATGGCAAATGTCTAAAGAATCACAAGTAAAAAAAATAAAGGGAGGGTTGCGCTCAGTCACAAATTTTCAACACAGGGTGCCACTAAGCATGGGTCAGCAAACCCCAAGGGATATGTATTAGTGAAAAAATCTCAGGCACTCACTGTGATTGCTTTCAGGCAGATTTACTGCAACAGTTCGACCTGTAACCAGGTCTTTATCAAACTTGATAAAGACCTGGTTACAGGTCGAAACGTTGCAATAAATCTGCCTCGAAGCAATCACAGTGAGTGAGTGCCTGAGTTTTTTCACTAAATAATCACAAGTGACAGCATCATGGAAGCTGTAGTTTTAAAACATCTGGGGATGTACCTTATGCACACCCCTGATGCACACTGTGAGTGCATACGCTGATCAGCCACAACATTAAAACCACCTGCCAAATACCGTTCTGCCAAAACAGCTGTAATGCATTGAGGCATGGACTCCTTGAGACTGCAAATCCTTTAAGTCATGCAAGTTGCAAGGTGGGGCCCCCATTGATCAGATTTGATGTTCTAGCACATCCCACAGACACTCAATCAAATTGCAATCTTGGGAATGTGGAGGCCAAGGCAACACGTTGAACTCTTTGTTATGTTCCTCAAACCATTCATGAACAATTCCAGAGAATAAATATGACAGTATTTTCTTCAAATCTAACACAACAAAATATATTTAAAAAATAGTTGCTAAATATTTCCTTTGAAATGAAATGTGATCAGATTAGCCATAATTTCTAATTGTATACTTGATATTTTACATTAACGCATTATTACATTTCTGGAAAGATTCCATGATTATGTGGCCATGGCTATGTTTAAAGTTGATGTTAAATTATTAGAACATGTGACAACTAAATAAACGGAATAAGATATACATGTTGTTCTGCTTGTGCTTGTTTGTGAACAGACTGATCGAAAGACAGATGGGCACAGTGCAGATGGCTTTCATTGAGAAGAATTCTATGACTTTTAGTCTACCCATATGGCTGTACATTGGGAAAAAAAGGGATATGTCATTATTCAGAAGCTTGTCATGATCTGCAATAAAATAAATGTACTATAATGGTGCTGAGGCAGATGAAAACAGAAAACCCCTGTGTGTATGTATATTTAGATATATAGATATAGAGATAAAATACATAAATGAAAATCATGTATTATGGGTAAACAATCCCATTCAGGAGTTCTGGCATCATTATAATAAACCACGAGACCAAAGATACCAAGAACCCTAAGATGGGTTGCCATCACATTGTATCTTTTATGTCACAGCGCAAGATATTTTTGAGTAAGGTTAGGGTTGGCATAAGTGACAGTGTAGGGTAGGGTTAATAGTGTAGTGGAGAACTGTGGAGGATAATGTTTAGTGTAAGGGTAGTATTTGATATCATGTGTAAGTGTAAAATGTTTAAAGGGACATTATAGTCACCCAGACCACTTCAGCTCAATGAAGTGGTCTGGGTGCCTGGTCCCTCAGGTTTTAACCCTTCAGATGCAAACATAGCAGTTTCAGAGACATTTGGGGTTAATCCAGCCACTAGAGGCACATCTGCGACACTGGAGGCACATTTCGCCTCCATCGCGCAGAGCGTCCATAGGAAAGCATTGAGAAATGCTTTACTATGGACACTTTGAATGTGCGCGCGGCACTTGCCACGCGCGCATTCGGCTCCGCTGACGTCGGAGATGATGTCGGCGGGGGAGGAGAGGTCACCAGTACCGGACTCCCGGTGCTGGAGTAAAGTAAGTAACTGAAGGGGTATTTGTATTTCAAGATATGTTGGCATACATTTTTGTATTGTGACACATATTGACTGCATATTTTTGTTGTGTATTAGCTCACCTGAATATAACTGATATGTTTACTGATGACTGTCATGGCAAAAATAAAGAATTTAAATTTTTTTTTTTAAAGACAGCACTTTAAGGATAATATGCTGGCTGAGATTTGTATGAGTTATCTTCATAAACATGGTGGCGAGTGCATCTCGGGTGTTTAACTCCCACTAATCTAAAAAACGTGCATATCCCCGTTCTGCCCAAACGTAGGACCCCTAAACTGCACAAAGGTGATCTCTACATTATTATCTCTACACCTTTCTCAGGTAATATGGAACACAGCAAGTTTGTTCTTAGAGGCTGCGTGCATTTGTTCAGTGGACAAATAGTGAAAAAACTGTTGAAATACTTAAACTTTTTGTTGAAATGTTATGTTCAAAATATTCTAACTTTGATTGAGGTGGCCTTCCAATACTGTATAATGAAACCTGTCAATTGAGCTATAAAAAAAATCTCTGTATAATTACATTAACACGTGAAGTGATACAGTATTTTAGTGCAGGTTTTATCTTTCTCAATTGAGCCCCATTGTGTGTGCAATTGGTTCTATTCAATATGTTTCTTATGAGTGGAAAGTTTAGACCCATTACAGCTGAATGCTTTTTCTACAAATGTTCGAGGCATGACCTAAGGCACTACAAATAAACTTTCAGTCATCATAGAAAACTTTAAGAAACATACCTTCTCCCATTTTGACTCAGTTTCCCAACCTTCACAATGGTAGAAAAGGGGGCATACTTCATCATGCCATCCCTGGCTAACAAGGGTTCCAACAGGCCTATCTCTTATTTTTGGATATATTATTTATTCAGCAGAAGCAGTCAGCAAACAAAAGTTTATATTTTTTCTCATTTTGCTTGCGTGGAACTCTCAGATATTACATCCAAAGTAAACACTGTTTGGTAATCACCGTATTTTGGAACAGCAGTTCTCATATTTACCTAAGTTTATTCTGGTGAAATCTGGTCAACTTCATGAAATCTCCATCAATCAGCCGAATGCATTCTGTATCGGATTAAAATCAGTCCTTTTCACAATATTTATAAAGCACTGATGTAAAAAACCAAAAACATTGAAAAAGAATGCAAACAATAATTTCAAGTGTTATTTGCCCACTAGCAGCACTAGCAGCCAGAAAGCAAATAGTTTAATAACCCTTGGCAGCTTGAGTATTAACCATGTGGGTGTTGGCCAGTGCTTGCTCGCCAACTGCCACATTAAAAGAAAAAAGAAAAAAAAAAGCCTATTAGGGTCAAGATGGTGGCACCCAGCGCTCGCGAGAAGCTTCTCTCTCACCTCCGGCCTCCCCAGGGACGGACACGGAGGACAGACCCCTCACTGTGGCAAGCATGCAAGTGATGATGGCAGACTTGGCCAGGAACATACATCTCAGTTTCCAGACCCAAATGCAGACCTTAACAGCTGAACTGAGCAAAGACATCCAGGACATTGGAAACCGCACGGCCCATCTAGAGACAAGAATGGACGACCACTCAGCAGCACATAATAGCCTAGCTGACAAGCTGCAGGAATTACACAGCACTATTGAAGCACAAAAAATTAAACTGGCAGACCTGGAAGACAGGTCACGCAGAAACAATCTGCGATTTAGGGGCATACCTGAAAAAGTAGGCAACAACGAACTGGACAGCTACTTACAAGAGTTATTTCTCCAGTTAACGCCTGCAATACATCCCAATCAACTGATCATTGACAGGGCTCACCGCCTCAGGAGACCTGCCCACCTACCTGCATCCTCCACGAGAGACGTCATTGCCAGAATACACTTTTTCCATGCCAAAGAACGTATACTCCAAGCCAACAGGAATGCAGAGATGCCAGAAAAATTCCACGACATAAAGATTTTCTCAGACCTGTCGGCAGAGACAAATCATTGACCCAAATCACCATGACTAGGTTTAACTACAGATGGGGATCCCCGGCTAAACTGTTGGTATATCACCAGGATTCTCTTCACGCTATAGCGACACCAACACAAAGCATATGTATGCTCAAGGACTGGGGTATCCCACTGATGGCTCCAGGTCCAGCCAAGTTCCCCAGGCTGACACAGGACTGGTCCACCCGCTAAGGAGAGGAGAGAAGGGCAGCGGTGTATGTAAGATGTTGATATACTAGACAACCAAATGTAAAACCACTATACACCCCTGCTAGGCTAAAAAGTTCAGAGGTTATTGCTTTAGACTTACCTATTTGTTATATACTGTTCGCTTCTGTTTAGATAAGTTTTTGCCCACAGACATTGTAATGTGTAATACAGGACAGCGAGACGAAGTCTCGGTTAGACGTCGACACTGCCCACAAGCCAGGGAGTGGGTAAACCGGAGCTGGGGCCCAGAGTCACACATAACAACTGCCAAACATATGAGGCCTTGGGTCATGGTGCCTCGCCGCACCCTCTTACAAAGTGCTACATGTTACAGCACCATTATGCTCCCACGGCTCCCCAAGGTAGGACTCCCTCACAAATGATGTGTCCTATGGCCATGACCCCCACAGGCCATGCACGACCTTTAGTTGGCACAGCTCAAATCCTGTGAGCTAGATAGAGAAGAACCCCCTCGACCCCTCACTCCCACCCTCTGTTTCTGCAGCCTACGGCCGGCCACTCAGTGCAAGGCCCAAGTGAAGCACTCATGCGTAACCCACACCCTAGTGAAGGAATCCCAAATCCCAAAACTTACCATAGCACAGCATGGGCCATACCCTGCGGTGAACCTAAGTGGACAACACATGTTCTATACCCATATATATATACAGCCCAGAGACAAAAAACAGGTATTCAAAATGTTAAGAATAATGTCATATAATGTCAAGGGGCTCAATACCCGGGTAAAAGGAAACTGCTACTGCAGGATCTCAAAAAACATTCTGTAGCAATTGCATGTATACAGGAAATGCATTTTAAAAAGTCTAGAGAGCCAGCCATATTCACAAGACTGTACCCCACACAATACCATGCCTTGTCCGACTCAAAAACAAAAGGGGTTTTCATCCTCATCCATAAAGATGTAGCATGTACACCTCAACAGAGCTGCTTAGATGAAAAGGGTAGATACGTCATCATAGTAGGCCTCTTTAACAATGTACATTATACTCTAGTAGCCACATATTTCCCAAATGATAACCAAGCCGTATTCCTCACCACCCTCCTGAACAAGGTAGACCGATACAAACTTGGGGGACTTATCATAGGGGGCGACTTCAACTTCATCCAATCCCTTTCCCTGGATACAACCGCTTCCCTGACAGACCCTTATCAAATTCGGACTTCCCACATCGTTCATAAAACAAATCTTTGCGCTGTACTCTGGCCCCACGGGACAGGTGTTGCAGGCCGGATTCCTGTCGGACCGGTCCCCCCTCTCGAATGGCACGAGACAAGGGTGCCCCCTGTCGCCATTACTATACGTACCAGCCTTAGAGCCTCTCCTATGCCAAATCAGACAACACGAACACATCCATGGGATCACCCTCAATGACAGAGAAATCAAAGTTAGCGCTTTCGCGCACGACATTCTCCTATACATCTCCCAACCGGTAGAAAGGGTGACAACAGTTAAAATGTCTGTTCTCCCTCGACTTCAATACCTGTTCTGCACTCTCCCACTGTGCCCTTATCTTACTTCAGGGATGTATAAAAAGAGATAACTAGATTTGTCTGGGGAGGAGGCACGGTTAGGGTACAGGGGTCGCTATTAAGAGCTCCGTCAAAACAGGGGGGCTTCACCCTCCCAGACATCAAAGCCTACTATCAGGCAGCGGTGCTGATGACTATATTGCCCCACCTTCTTGATGTGCACCCACTACAGTGGGTTGCGTTAGAAAAAAAGTCACTGAAGCCATTCGATATGCCCACCATGCTATGGCTCCCCAAATGGTTCCAACCTCCCATGCCCCTTCTGCCGGAGCAAATTAAACTCACTCTACGTGTATGGGATGCGGTGAGATGTACCCTAGAAAGCCCTACCCCACTATCACTGGCCACCCCACTCCAGGTCATAACATATTTTATACCAACGTTCAATGCCAAACCATGGATAGCTAAGGGGGTCACACATCTCTCCCAAATGACCACACACCACAAACTGAGATCATTCCAAGACACGCAAGAGAAACACAACATACTGAAAGCCTTGCAAGTCTCACATATACAATTAAGCTCCTTTATGGCTAAATGGGCCACCTGCCCCCTCCCCCCCCCCCAGAGGGGACGACTCAGATTTCGGGATGACAGAGTGGGAACAAATAGCGATTAGAGGTTTGTTACCACGGGGATGCAGGCCTCTGTCCTGGTGCTACCGGATTCTCAGGTCCTCCACACACTTTGCGGACTCTAGGCAGGCAGCACAGTGGGCCCAAGATATACAGTGCACCATAACCAGAGAGCAATGGGAAGCCATAGTAAGCGCACCTAGAAAAGTCATAAAATCAGAAACATTATTAGAGCAACATAGAAAAACACTGTATAGATGGTATATGGTCCCCACACGAATCCACAAGATATATCTGAACTTGTCCCCGAGGTGTTGGAGATGCGGGCGGCAGACAGGCACAGTGCTACATATGTGGCGGAACTGCGCCCTCATCTCTGGATTCTGGGAAGCAATAATTAAACTAATACAGGACATTTCCCACACACAGATGCCCTTCACACCAATGACGTGCCTCCTGCTGCACACGCCTCCTGGCATACCTGCAGCAACACAAAAAAATAACTTTTCACATCCTTCTGAGGGCGATAGCACGCCTATTGAAAACCACAAGGCCCCCACAGATCACAGGGGTGTGTGCGGAGGTTGACACACAACAAATATATGAAACAGGCTATCGTAATGTCTTCCCTAAGACAAAGATGGCAGCGGAGGCCTGGGGGCTCTGGAGTTCCTGCAAGGCGGGCACTACTGGCCGCAGTACACCACTTAGTGGGGATGGGGCTAATGCCAATGCTGGTTACCCAATAAACACGAGCCAACCAGGTACCACATGGAGCCTGATATATACACCAAACTAGATCGAACCATTATATAACCGAAACCCGTCCACTTATGTACATGACTGTAATGCATTGAGTTGTACAGTACCTGCTGGCTACCAATGAAAATGCCATAATTGTACTGAAAATGACAATCATGAGGCTGTATGCTTCCCCACCCCTTCCCCTTTCCCTTCTTCCCTTCTGTACCCTAACCCCACCCCACTTGAATTGTTGATGAAAAAACTCAATAAAAGCTTTATATGAAAAAAAAAAGTATCTAGCAATTGGATCATCATTGCTGCAAAGTTGCGAGAAATACCTCACCTGATCCCCCCATGCCATCACCTCTTGGCATCGGGTGGGGTTTTTAAATTAAATAATAGAAAGTTGATAGATTACTGTCCACCCGCTGCCTCCACCCATTTGCAGCAGGTGGATGCTACAAATTTTATACAGAAGGCAAACCTAGAGTCCCCCTCATCACCTACTTATGAACGACAGGTGGTACTACTAATAAAGTATACAAGGAAGGATGGACATACCATTTTTAACCCCTTAGAGCTGTGCCATTGTCCCTCCACCCTGCAGTGGCTATGGATCCCTAAACTCCTAGCCATGTTTCCCTGAATAAAATACACCACCTATCCTCCATACCCTAAGAACAAAATATAATAACTCCACATATCTAAAGACCTGTGAAAAAAATATACTTACCAACTGATACTTCTGCTAAATCCTTCTTTTAATCCCTGAAACATCAACCATTACTATTAAAATTTAAAAAACACCCAATTGGCAAATACTGACTGAAAAATAAAGATCCAAGAGAGCACCTCAATGGCTCTACACAGAATGTGCTTCAAAGTGAGAAAAACCTTTATAAAGGCTTTCCCACACTTTGAATTCTCTTTAGAGCCAAATGAATAGTGTGAACAATGTCCCTCGGCGGTGGGTCGGCACTCCGCCTCCCTGACATCAATTAATAAGGGGACGCTAATGTGCATTAGGCACTCCCCATAGGAAGGCATTGCTACAATTCTTTACATGGGTATTTTACTGACGCTGGATGTCCTCATGCAGGAATTGCCTCTAGTGGCTGCCTGATTGACAGCCACTAGACGCAGTCTTAGTTCTGCAATTTAATTATTGCAGATTCTCAGAAACTGCAATAATTAACATTGCATGATTAAAAGGACAGGGTCACTGCACCCAGGCCACTTCAATGAGCTGAAGTTGTCTGGGTGCCTATAGTGTCCCTTTAAGGACTACCATACCAGCTCCACAGAGCTAAGAAAGAAAACACACATAAACTACTTTACTTATAACATACTTTATATAGTAGCATTGTAAATGGAAACCTTTGTTTCAAGCAGAATTTTGTTTTGGTCAACAAGCAATGTTTACTTAATAGCTTCATCACATATATCGATCTACTAAGACAGCTGAAGCTAATTAACATCCTTGGTGGATTAACTCTTTTACCAATTTTCAGCATTTATACATATGTCAAGTTATTATAGCCATAAGCAATTGGGATAGCTCACAGCTCTTAAGAATATTAGTAATCTATATTTATGGACACAAGATTAAAAATATTGGAGTTAATGAGATATTCAGTTGGAATAATCAAAGGAAGAAGCACTGGGGGAAATGTAATCGTAGCACTCTTCTTCTAACATTTTTTAGACATGTATCTGACAAGTACTTTTTAAAAATATCGAGATGTTTCTAAATTATTCAATGTTTTCATAACACTGCAACAATGTGTGTGTAATGCGTGAGATAGTTTTTCTTTCTTCTTAAGTCAATTACATTTAGAACACTAAAAGATAGGGATCTGATTAAAATTAGTAATAATATATTATGCTCTCTCTTGTGTGTGTGTGTGTATGTATGTATGTATGTATATATATATATATATATATATATATGTATATATACACACACATAGGGAGGAGTGTATACACACATTCAAAGGGAAAGCGGTATACACATGCAGGGAGAGAGGTATACAAACATACGGTTCATGGATTGCGGGATAAAACTTACCAGGAAAGGTTAAAGGATCTTAACATGTATAGCTTGGAGGAAAGACGAGACAGGGGGGATATGATAGAAACATTTAAATATATAAAGGGAATCAACACAGTAAAGGAGGAGACTATATTTAAAAGAAGAAAAACTACCACAACAAGAGGACATAGTCTTAAATTAGAGGGACAAAGGTTTAAAAATAATATCAGGAAGTATTACTTTACTGAGAGGGTAGTGGATGCATGGAATAGCCTTCCAGCTGAAGTGGTAGAGGTTAACACAGTAAAGGAGTTTAAGCATGCATGGGATAGGCATAAGGCTATCCTAACTATAAGATAAGGCTAGGGACTAATGAAAGTTTTTAGAAAATTGGGCAGACTAGATGGGCCGAATGGTTCTTATCTGCCGTCACATTCTATGTTTCTATGTTTCTATGTTTCTATGTTACACATACATAGAGCGAGGCGCACATACATACACACACACACATACATAGGAAGAGAGACACACACACATACATAGGGAGAGAGGCACACACACACATACATAGGGAGAAAGGCACGCACACACACATGCACACACACACACATACATAGGGAGAAAGGCACACACATGCATACATAGGGAGAGAGGCAAACACACATACATTGGGAGAAAGGCACAAACACCCACATACAGAGGGAGAGAGACACACACATGCATACATAGGGAGGAGGCATACACACATAAATAAGGAGAGATGCACACACACATACATAGATAGAAAGGCACAAACACACATACATAGGGAGATAGGCACACACATATACATAGAGAGAAAGGCACAAACACACACATACGTAGAGAGAGAGGCACACACACACATACATAGGGAGAGAGGCACACACACTCATACATAGGGAGAAAGGCACACAAACGCATACATAGGGAGAGAGGCATACATACACATACATAGCGAGAGAGGTATACATTCATACAAACACACACATGTATATTTGATATTAACAATATTTTCAATGCTTTCACTTATAAAGTCCATATTTTATACAGAATAAGTAAAGTTGAGTAGTTCAAATATGTTACAATCAAAATAATGCCCATGCATTTTACTTTATCACCATTTTTCAGGTGACCTAAGGCATCTGAAATACAGTCGATGGCACTTGACATTATTTTATGGCATGACTATTTGCTGAAGATGAAACAGGTTTATAAACTCATGAAAACATTGTGAAACTGTAGTTCGAAAATGTTAAACTCGATCTTATAAAAATGAAAATGGTACCTAAGATTTTTGTCTATTATCGCACAATAAAGCTTATTTTATTAAACAGAGCAATTTGGAGCTCTTTGGGAAACTACTAAGCAGTTTTTTCCCCAAACTACAGATGAAATTTAAATTTGCATGTTCTACATAGTTACCATCTGGAACTCTATTTTTCAGCCAAAGTTATTATTGAGCAAAAATGTCATGATGCATGAAAGATGCCAGATGCCACATCAAATAATAATGATAGTAATAATAATTCTTGTAAGGTGTAAAAATAACAATTCAGATGACACATTTACTTGCATAGAGAGTTCCTTTAAGAGAGGTATGTTACTGTACTCAATATATTGTAACCTACAGCAAGTAACGATGGGGATATACGTAATTACATACATTTGTGTCACTTCTATAGGTTATATCACATCTAAACTCTACATCATTATGCAAAAAATATAATTGCATTGTATTTGTCAATAACATACAATTAGAATTAATATAGGATCTACTGGAATATATAAAATGTGACACTCTAGATCAGGGGGTGGGTGGCCAATGCGTTGATCGCGGTCTACCAGTCGATCGCAAAAGTGATGCTAGTAGATGCAGGTGGCTTAATCATGGTGTGGCTTGGCAGCACTATTTAATCATGTGAAGCAGTAGCATGGAGGTGCACAGAGCAGAGCGGAGGTGCGCGGCCCAAACCCGATGTGCTCCTCCTTCAGTTTCCAGGCAGCAGAAGGATCTACTCTGACACGCGGTAGTAGAATTTGATGCCAGAGTCAGGCATTGACATTATTAGTAGCAGGGAGCAGCATGCAGGCGATTAATTTTTGATACATCCATCCCTTACAGAATGTTATCAATTGTGAGTGGAATGTCTGCTTCCTAATATTGTGTTGTTTTGTTTTTTTAATGGATACTACTTTAAAGAGTTGGGCATGCATTTTGTAAAAGAGGTGGCAGGGGTTTTGTAGAAGGGAAGATAGGGGTTTTGTAGAAGGGGAGACAGGGGTTTTGTAGAAGGGGGCCAGCAGAGTGTGAATGTAAATGTGGGGTATCAATGCCAGGTACCATGTGTCCCTCTTTTGAAGGGATTATATATCTGTCCTATGCTGTTGTCCCTCTTTTCAAGATGTTTGGTATTTATAAATGTATTTAAATGTTTAATATAGCAATACAGTCCCCAGTGATGTGTTTTTAAACCCTTTAACCTTTAGGGCGTACTACATCGCCGAGCAAAAGCAGGGTTTTAACATCATTATGGTGGCAGAGTAAAGTTACCTGAGCACTATTTATAATGTTTTGGGTGTCTCTCCCTCCCCATCCCTTGGTTGCATATATATTCCTGGGGATCTGAGCAAACAGATTTCTACAAAACTAAAGAAAGCTGTTTAAGTTATATGTACATTCCATTTGATGTAAGGTATACAAAAAGGAAAATGTCATTTTGCCCAAATCCATATGTGCGCTGAGATCTCTTTTGGAATATACACAGGCTAGCTAGCTACCAGAAGCTACTGCTCGAATTACGCAAAATTCTCTGATTCCATTCAGTGCAAGTCATCAAAATAAGGTAAAAGCCTGGATATTAAAATATATTGTGCTGTCAGTGTTTTGAGTTTATTGTTTAACTGGAACATCTGTATTTAAATAATTAATTTAATTCAATATGAAGATGCATGTAGTACTCTCTCTGTACAAGAGACCAAAAAATGGTGGGAGATATCTTTTTTGGAATCTTACTTCAAAGAAGGTCTAATACTCAGAGGCCTGAGGCTAGAGAAAAGTCCAGCCATATTGAACGCTTGGATGCAGCTCTAGAAAAATGCTCATTGATACCAATGGAGATTATTGCTGACTTTGAAAGGGAAAATTTAAATGATATTTTGGCACAAATGGAAACTTTAGCAGAGTCAATGTTAAAACATAACCAAATATTTTCAGCCATGGCCTCAGATAAGGGATCTAAAAACAGATTTGCCCCTTGAGAGAGTGGAATACACCAGGGAAGAGGAGAAGGATGAGTGGCGAAGCATCAGGTATTTAATGCTCAATAGATCACAGGAAGAAAAATGAATTTTTTTTTTTCAATTTGACAATTTTTATTGGTTTCGCCATTGGTACAGAAGAGAAAAGGGGAGGAAGGGGGTTACATGATTTGCCTTCATCAAACATTTCAATGACATCCTTACAGTAATACATTAAAACAGCGTGAAATATGACTTGTCATGTACATCACTACCTTCCTCTCGTCCTGGTTGACAAGTATCTGGTACCAATGGGGGGGGGTGGTTGAAGGGGGGGGGTAGGGGTAATCTTTTAGCTCACATGCATATCCCTTATAGTTGTGAAGCCCTTGGTCTCATTGGCCTTATCCCGGCCGTCATGTTATTTCCAGCCTATACTCGCCTTTGAGCTTTCTATGTATCTTGGTCCTGCACTTTGGCTCCCCTATTTTAACCAGATCAAAACGCTAAACTAAAGAACTATGTACACGTGGGTTCTTCTGCGCAGTTATTTGCCATCACCTCTCCCTCTTTGTGTCACTCTCCCTCCTTGCCCAGTCCCAACTCCCATTTCGCATGAGCCAGGTTGGCATATTTGTTTGAGGAGCTTTGCCTATGCAGTTCCTTTTCATATACCAGATTCGTGGTGATTTGTTGAATCAGGGCCTCTCTAGTGGGTGCCTGATCCTGCTTCCACGCTCTAGCTATTAGAGTGTTTGCTGCTATGAGAATATGAAATAGTAGACGTGAGTCTGTGATGTTGAGCTCTTCCAACCCCATAAACAGGAGTCCGCACTCCGGAGTAAGTGTGATTTCCCTGTCTAGGGCCATTCTTGCTATCTCCTCAACTTCCCTCCAGTATGTTGCCACTTTCGGACACGTCCACCAGATATGAAACATTGTTCCTCTATCTCCCTGACACCTCCAGCATGTGTTCGGGGTGTTTGGATATATCTTTGCCAATCGCTCCGGTACCAGGTACCAGCGGTATTGGAGTTTTTGCATTTGTTCCAAGTGAGAGGCACAACTCGTCCTCTTCATGTGCGCTAAGAATGCTTTTCCCCATTGTTGGTCAGTAAAGGTTTTGCCCATGTCCTCCTGCCAATCTCCCATGAATTTGTCTGGGGGGTCTGTATGCGATTGGATCAGCATATTATAAAGTGTGGATAACAGTCTCTTGGGCTGTGTGGTGGCTGTACACATCTGGTCAATGTGCTTTGTGTTGGCCGTTGCAGTGGGGCTGTTGGATCCTTGTAACATGGATTTTAATTGTAGGTATTGGAAAATGGTGTTGTGCGGTAGTGAGTATTTCCTTTGTAAGTCTGGGAAGTCAAGTAGTTTGTCTTTGCCATATAGGTGGCTTACCCTGTTACATCCCCTGCTTGTCCAAGGTCTGTAGTCGAAGGCTGGGTTTGCCAGATATAGGCTGTAAAGGGGAGTCGCTTGCGCCCACCCCCTGTCTTGTCCCCATTGTTTTGTGGCAGTGTCCCATACCTTCAATAAGAGTCTCGTCGTGGGTGGCACGTCCTGGTGGAGTTTCCTGTGTCTATGGGGTATCCAAAATAGGTACTTCAGACCCTTGGGACATGCCCACGAGGCCTCCATGTCTACCCACTGTGGTACTTCCTTGCTAGCGTGTGTTTGTATAGCCGTGGCCAGAATAGCCGCCCTATAGTACTGCCGAACGTCTGGCATTCCCAGGCCACCGTTTGCCTGCTGCCTGCATAATATTTTTGCTGATACTCTTACTTTTTGATGGGCCCATATGAAGCCCGTAAATAGCTTATGTAGGTTATCTAGGTAACTTTTTGGTATGTGGATTTGTAGGGTTCTTATCAAATATTGGAACTTCGTCAACACTAGCATTTTTACTGCGGCCATCCTTCCCAGCCATGACAGAAACTTGCCTTCCCACCCTTTCAATGTGTTCGCTATAGACTTCAGCAATGGGTCATAGTTCGCGGCTACGAGGTTTGTCGGGTTTTTTGTAATTTTAATGCCTAAGAAAGTTAGATGGTCTTGCCTCCAGTCTAGTGTGAAGGACCGCTGTAGCAGGTCCAGCATGCCAGCTGGGACCCCTACTCCCATAGCCTGTGTTTTCGTTATGTTGAGTTTGTAGTATGAGTGGGTGCCATAAGTAGTTATCTCTTTCAAGATATTGGGGAGGGAGACCTGGGGCTGGGTAAGCATCAGTAGGACATCGGCAGCAAATAAGTTGGTAGGAAAAATGAATGTTTAACATTTCTAATTGTATTTTAACATCAGAAGAAATTTTACTTTTAAACAAAGGGTTCAAATTTGTGCCAAATGAACCACCCAATCTATTTCAGCTATTTGTTGATGCCCAAAAGTTTGTTAGGAGAATGTGCATTAAGAGATTTTTCATCAAAAAACAGAATGATAATATCCAGAACGATCACACTACTAGTGGGAATACTAATGTCTCTAAATTTAGGTCCAAATCAAAATTTTGCATAAAATGATAAGGGAAGCCAAATAACAGCTTTTAATAAAAGTATATTGAGAGATTTTGAGAAACTTGGCAAAAACCCGCTGTAGCAGGTCCAGCATGCCAGCCGGGACCCCTACTCCCATAGCCTGCGTTTTCGTTATGTTGAGTTTGTAGTATGAGTGGGTGCCATAAGTAGTTATCTCTTTCAAGATATTGGGGAGGGAGACCTGGGGCTGGGTAAGCGTCAGTAGGACATCAGCAGCAAATAAGTTGGTAGGAAAAATGAATTTTTAACATTTCTAATTGTATTTTAACATCAGAAGAAATTTTACTTTTAAACAAAGGGTTCAAATTTGTGCCAGATGAACCACCCAATCTATTTCAGCTATTTGTTGATGCCCAAAAGTTTGTTAGGAGAATGTGCATTAAGAGATTTTTCATCAAAAAACAGAATGATAATATCCAGAACGATCACACTACTAGTGGGAATACTAATGTCTCTAAATTTAGGTCCAAATCAAAATTTTGCATAAAATGATAAGGGAAGCCAAATAACAGCTTTTAATAAAAGTATATTGAGAGATTTTGAGAAACTTGGCAAAAACTTGAGCAAAAAAGAAAAATCGAATAACCTAACACAGGAAGAAAGTAAAACTTTATCCCGGGCCATTTGATGGGTCCTCAGGATCACATGGCCGGAATAGCCAGCTTGTGCAGTGCCTGAGCAAAAAAGTTTTAAAAGTTAAATAAAAGTTTAAAAAAGTAAATAAAAGTACTTAGATTATATATATATATATATATATATATATATACATTGCTCAAAAAAATAAAGGGAACACTTAAACAACACAATGTAACTCCAAGTCAATCAAACTTCTGTAAAATCAAACTGTCCGCTTAGGAAGCAACACTGAGTGACAATCAATTTCACATGCTGTTGTGCAAATGGGATAGACAACAGGTGGAAATTATAGGCAATTAGCAAGACACCCCCAATAAAGGAGTGGTTCTGCAGGTGGTGACCACAGATCACTTCTCAGTTCCTATGCTTCCTGGTGATGTTTTGGTCACTTTTGAATGCTGGCGGTGCTTTCACTCTAGTGGTAGCATGAGACGGAGTCTACAACCCACACAAGTGGCTCAGGTAGTGCAGCTCATCCAGAATGTCACATCAATGCGAGCTGTGGCAAGAAGGTTTGCTGTGTCTGTCAGCGTAGTGTCCAGAGCATGGAGGCATTACCAGGAGACAGGCCAGTACATCAGGAGACGTGGAGGAGGCCGTAGGAGGGTAACAACCCAGCAGCAGGACCACTACCTCGGCCTTTGTGCAAGGAGGAACAGGAGGAGCACCGCCAAAGCCCTGCAAAATGTGCATGTGTCTGCTCAAACGGTCAGAAACAGACTCCATGAGGGTAGTATGAGGGCCTGACGTCCAAAGGTGGGGGTTGTGCTTACAGCCCAACACTGTGCGGGCATTTGTGATTTGCCAGAGAACACAGAGATTGGCAAATTCACCACTGGCACCCTGTGCTCTTCACAGATGAAAGCAGGTTCACACTGAGCACATATGACAGATGTGACAGAGTCTGGAGACGCTGTGGAGAACATTCTGCAGCCTGCAACATCCTCCAGCATGACTGGTTTGGCAGTGGGTCAGTAATGGTGTGGGGTGGCATTTTTTTGCGGGGCCGCACAGCCCTCCATGTGCTCGCCAGAGGTAGCCTGACTGCCATTAGGTACCGAGATGAGATCCTCAGACCCCTTGTGAGACCATATGCTGGTGCGGTTTGCCATGGGTTCCTCCTAATGCAAGACAATGCTAGACCTCATGTGGCCTAAGATTTTTGTCTATTATCGCACAATAAAGCTTATTTTATTAAACAGAGCAATTTGGAGCTCTTTGGGAAACTGCTAAGTCTTGCAGGAACTGCTGGAGTGTGTCAGCAGTTCCTCCAAGACGATGGCATTGATGCTATGGACTGGCCCGCCCGTTCCCCAGACCTGAATCCAATTGAGCACATCTGAGACATCATGTCTCGCTCCATCCACCAACGTCACGTTGCACCACAGACTGTCCAGGAGTTGGCAGATGCTTTAGTCCAGGTCTGGAAGGAGATCCCTCAGGAAACCATCCGCCACCTCATCAGGAGCATGCACAGGCGTTGTAGGGAGGTCATACAGGCACGTGGAGGCCACACACACTACTGAGACTCATTTTGACTTGTTTTAAGGACATTACATCAAAGTTGGATCAGCCTGTAGTGTGTTTTTCCACTTTAATTTTGAGTGTGACTCCAAATCCAGACCTCCATAGGTTGAAAAATTAGATTTCCATTTTTTAATTTTTGTGTGATTTTGTTGTCAGCACATTCAACTATGTAAAGAACAAAGTATTTCAGAAGAATATTTAATTCATTCAGATCTAGGGTGTGTTATTTTTGTGTTCCCTATATATGATTTCATTATAAGTGTACTTTAAGATATATACACATGTCTAATTTATAAAATGCTTTAATTATAATATATAATACATAAATAGGAAATAAAAGTGTGTGTGTGTGTGTGTGTGTGTGTAACAGCAACTTAAATGTTGACAGATTTTATTAGTTTTGTTTTTTTTTTAAAAAACACCTAATCTAGGCAAAAAATAATAAGGAAACCAGGTGTTCACACAGTGTAGGAAATTAGTGATAAAAAGCACCAATGATGTGTATGTAGTGCGCTTAAATATATACAGACTTACCCATATGGGTAAACATACATATGTATGAGGAACGTATCGCACAACAGTGTATCCGAAACAGATATAAGTGCAAATAGTGCAAGTAACGTATGTGATAAATCCGGTGAATAAATATTCTGTATGGTCCCACTCACATGTAGCAGAGCCCTATAGGATAGGCTCAGATCTCAACAGCTTGCGTGTACTTATGGTGACATGATACCCAATCGATCCTTTAATCACCTGGAGATCCTTATGCATACATAAGAGGAAAAAGAGGGTAAACAAAGAGCCCCTAGTGCAATAAATTCCAGTACTCAGTGTCTAATATGAAGAAAATTGGCTTCTTACCTGATAGGGAGCCCAATACCTGGCTCCTGGTATAATAGTATATGTGCCTTTAAGGAGGCTACCACCCTTCTTTAAGCAGCAAAACGGAAGATGGATTCCAGATATAAAATACAGTTTATTAAAAAAACTAAATAAAAACTTACATAAATAAACAAATGAATATATAAAATTTGAAGTAGAATCTCCAATCTTCCTGCCGCGACATGTTTCGTTGTATTGTAACAGCTTTTTCAGTCGGTAATATGTTTGCTGCTAATCGTTGTTTAAATGTTGTGCTCTTCCTCCTGTTTGGTCCATCACTTGTCTCCTCCTCCAATCGGCTTTCAGAGCTGTCCTGCCCATTGTGAACAGCTGTGTCCAAATGCTACTCCGATACCTAACACGTTACGTATCGCGTCACGGATTGGGCGTGTTTACGAACTGGTGCTGTTAGCTCTGGAGCGTCCATCTTAGAGTTGGGCAAATGCCCTTCCTTTGCAAATGTCCATAGATCTATCTTTGTTCAAAACACAGCAACTCAATATGGATAATATACAAACAAAGAGTCAAGGGGAGAGGAGAACATTGTATTAATAAAAATTATTCTCAAACTAATTTATAAAATATATAATTAGAAACCATATCATATCACATCTAACCATTTTAAAGCGCCAGTATATGCATATAAAAATGAATATTAGAGAGGTGCCCACCTAGAAAGATATAGAAGAGTAAATCCCTACTATGCTAGCACCCAAGGTCATTGATGATGTTGATGCTAATATTTAAAAAAATTATGTATAAAATCATATATATACATGAAAAATGTGTATACATAGAATATATATATTGTATATAAAAATTCTTAAAATATTAGGTTAAAAACTGACATGGCTCAAAATCATCATTAAGACCATATGGCAGCATTGTGTTTAAATTAAAAATCCATTGCATCTCCCTTTGACCCATTTTCTTAATGAAATCACCCCTCCCCCCCCTCCAATCTGGTAATATCCTCTGTATCGCATGGAATTTTTGCTGGGTGGGGTCACTATTATGTTTATTTTTAAAATGCAGGGAGACACTATGTTTTTCAAAACTATTTCTAATGTTTCTAATATGTTCCTGTATAGTGATGTCGCGAAATTTTCGGTTCGCGAACGGCGAACGCGAACTTCCGCAAATGTTCGCGAACCGGCGAACCGCCATAGACTTCAATGGGCAGGCGAATTTTAAAACACAGAGGGACTCTTTCTGGTCACAATAGTGATGGAAAAGTTGTTTCAAGGGGACTAACACCTGGACTGTGGCATGCCGGAGGGGGATCCATGGCAAACCTCCCATGGAAAATTACACAGTTGATGCAGAGTCTGGTCTTAATCCATAAAGGGCATAAATCACCTAACATTCCTAAATCACAATGGATATGGATTGACACCTGACATATGACATATTGACACCTTGACATATAGATTGACACCTGTCCTCAGAGACCCTGATACACACTGACACAGAGCAGAATAGAGACTGTTCCTCCTACATAGGGTCACTTGGCAGATATGGATTGACATCTGTCCTCAGAGATCATGATACACACTGACACAGAGCAGAATAGAGACTGTTCCCCCTACATAGGGTCACTTGGCAGATATGGATTGACACCTGTCCTCAGAGCCCCTGATACACACTGACACAGAGCATAATAGAGACTGTTCCCCCTACATAGGGTCACTTGGCAGATATGGATTGACACCTGTCCTCAGAGATCATGATACACACTGACACAGAGCAGAATAGAGACTGTTCCCCCTACATAGGGTCACTTGGCAGATATGGATTGACACCTGTCCTCAGAGCCCTTGATACACACTGACACAGAGAAGAATAGGGAATATTCACTAAATGCCAAACATTGTTATACAGGGGAATATTCAGTAAATAAGGATAAGGGGGGACCTACTTCCTCCCCCCTAGCCCCCACCCCTGCACGGTGGGTGGGGGCCATAAATCTCAATGGGGAGGGACCTACTGTCCTCCCGCCCGCCCCCACCCGTGAGCGGTGGGTGGGGGCCATAAAAATAATGAGGGGGGGACCCACTGTATGATGTTGTATCGATCAGGTAGTGTAAGGGTTATGCCCGCTTCACAGTGACAGACCAAACAAACTCAAACTCCCCATTTGCACAAGGTTGGATACCAAGCTAGCCATGTCCCGTTCCTTGTCCTCACTGATGTCATTGAAGGTCTCTTCCTCCACCCAGCCACGTACAACACCAAGGGTCCCCGAAAGGTGACAACAAGCCCCCTGGGACGCCTGCTGTGTTTGTTCTTCCACCTCCTCAAAGCCACCTTCCTCCTCTGACTCCTCTTCTTCAGACTCCTCTCTCTGCGTTGCCTCTCTCTGCATTATTATAAGGTGTGTTAAGTAGTATTATTCATATATTCATATATTATTTTTCATATACTTCACAGAACACCTTTTTTTTTTTTTACAGCTTCCACACCAGCAATGCTCTGGTAGACATGCTCCCCTGAACCCCTTGTTGCCTAGCACGCTACTTGCATGGTAGAATCTTAGTGTATGACTTGTACACTATAAAAAAGGCTAAACATTTATATAGCACATTATAATGTAATCTTGTCGAGTAAGCTTGAGTGCATTCAGAACAATGGACCTAAAATGAAGCCATGGTGACAGCCGATTCCCTTGACTTTTAACGTTTTGTTGCCTTCATTTGTATAAACTTGAGTAATTTTCAGGTAGCTATGAAAATATTTCATATTTCATAAAACATGAAAGAATGTACCATCACCCTTATTATTAATCCAATTAATCCTGTAAATCAAATCATGCAAGAAGAAATCCATACCGCAAAGAAGAAAACTCATTGTGCTTACCCAGGCAACCATCATTTATCAAAAACTTGCCTGGTATAATCGTATAATCACTCAAAGGACTAGTAAACAGAGGCTCTTAATTATTTTACTTCTCCAGTCTATGGGAATCCCTTGTAAACATAACTTCTTCCACTTCCTGAAAAAAAACCAAATAACACATTAAAAGCTCACAGCTCATTATTTTATTTATGACCAGTTAAAAACAAAAGTAATCCTATGCAGATAAACAAAAATGGAAAAAAAAAGACACAGCAGACATTGTCTAGAGGTACAACTCCACTTTCTTATGCTGGAATTAATTACAGACTTAGAAGACAGAACAATACACAGGCTTGCCATTTAAGCAGGGTCACTCTTAACATATGTGGGGCCCAGGGTGAAACACATTTTCAGGAATCCATATCTGCCCTCAGTGTGCTTGGCCCCTCTTTCTCTCTGTACCCCACCCCTTTGTGGCTGTAGTATGTAGGGACGATAGAGGCTGTAGTATGTGGGGAAATAGGGGCTGCAATGTGTATGGGAGATAGGATAGGTAGTTAGGAGCTGTAGGGAGGTGAAAGGGGCTAATATAAAAATATATATAGAATAAAAATCATTATAAATAAAATAACACTTAATTTACCTTGGGCCACGCACTGAGATATGTGGTACATCGGTGTACCTTGTCTGCACCAGAGAACTTTGTCTGCACATGCAGGAGTTGGAGACCAACTTCACTATCTCCCTACTTTCTTTGTGCATCTGTATAGGGTTGCCAATGAAGGAAATCTTTGATTTCCCTACCTTCCTGGGGAGCCCCTTTTCTGGGCTAACATTTGAGATGCTAGCACAGAGAAGGGCTAACATCTGCAGGAGCTGATTGGGTAAATCCTTTTATCTTCCCTGTCAGCGATGGCCCAGGACTCTACCAAAGGCATTTGCTCAGTTTGCCTGATAGCAAACTCCTCGAGTGTGGAGCCCAAAGCAGGTGCCTCTATCATGAGGTGCACCTACTTTTAAAGTATCCAGGATCTAACGACTTAAGGCAAAGACATTCAAATATATTAATATGTAAAAAAAATATCAAAATAGTACAAAATGTGAACATCCATAAATTTTAAATCACATGGAAAGCTTATCCAACAATATTAAATTGAGGCATTGAAATTAGTCCTTACAATGTCAATGGATTTTTTTTTTTTATTGCAGCAAAACTGTGGGGAAGTTGGCATCACCCTACCTGTCTCCACTGAGCTCTTAAATAATCTTCACTAGACAAATATACAAAAAAAAGGATACATTTAAAGGGATACTCAATAAGTTAATATCAAAACGGTAAAATAATAATTAAATTTGAAATAAAGAAATGTTGATTTAATTTATACATTACGTCTAAACAAATAATGTATACATTACATTTCAACAGCATATTTCTAAATTTGTATCCAGCTCTGCTATTTTGATTATGTCTGCAGCTATTTATGAAATATATATATATATACAATGTCTGCTGTGTCTATATATATTTCATAAATAGCTGCAGACATAATTATTAAAACATAAAAGGACTAACTGTGCAAAATTGATCTCCAACAGGCAGTAAAAATCTCTACTGCATATACTGATAAAAAAAGGCTATTGGGATAGCACTATATTTACAAGGCAAACGAGACCACATCTGCTTTATATGTGCCGTACTTTCTAACTAGATATTGGAGAACACTTTGAGTTATATCCCGCTGTTTTTGCATTTGCTTGTAGTCACAAAAAATATAATCTATATAATTAATTACAATAGTTAGATACTACAGAACATAATGAAAGTAGAACTTACGCCCACTTTCTTTACTTTTCGTACAAACAGAATGGCTTCTAGACTTCTAGTCTAGACTTCTAGTGTACGGCCAAAATGTTTGTTTCGGCTGAATCATTTGTCCCGAAATTTAAAATTAGTTTGGGATGTCCAATGCTCGTTCATGTTAGAGTTCCGTTTGGCAGCATATCGCCCACGAAAAAAAATATTCGGGAAACATTGGGACAAACCAAATAGGGTGAGAAATTGTCCAATCAGTGTATTGCTAAATATATTCATAATATAAATGTTATGTATATATCTTGTAGCACACGGATAGGGACATTTTAATTCACAGATCACATGGAAAAATGTAACCAATAGATGGTAAAAGAGGAGAAGCGGTAAACAAAAAACAAATCTATATTTACATATTACATATATTTAATACATATACCACATATAAATATAGATTATATAGATTTTTTTAATTTTTATTCTTAAAATATGGCTGAAATTTGGCTATTCAGGACATTCTCACTGTGCACAAGTCTAATTTGAATCCATTGTAAATTCTCACTTTAGTGAATAGACCTGATTGAATTAAACATGTTACATGAACATATATTTATAATCTCTACACCTGCAGTATTGTCCCCAAACCATACTGTATTTATCTTTCACCCCACTGCATTAAAACTCTGTACTCCACTTCAATATTCCCACACTGTATTGTATACTAACTCCATATATGGTGCATTAAAATGGCAATATCACACATTAAACGATTGCAGATGTTATTTCTCTCTCAATATTAGGGGTCTTGTAGCTAAAAATAAAATGCTGCCAAACTTAGTCCCAGGGCTTTTCACAACACCCTATAAGCCCCCTCTAGCAATGCATCAAGTTATGGGCCATAGTCAAATTCAAGGGTAGACTCTACCACTGGGTATGTACTGTGCATTGTACAATACTGATCTAAGTGTTGTTATATCATACAACATACTGAAGACTATGTATGTATTTACTATCTTTTCTTCCTTATGCCAAATATCAATACTTGGTGCAGCCATTTTGTTCTTGTCATGGGTTACCTGGGGTTGTAGTCTAGGGTTGTAGATCCTCTTTTACAAAACATAGCATTTATGTATATTATTTATGACAATCAGGAAATTAATCATAATGTATAAAGCAGACCACACTGTGCATAATGTATAAAGCAGACCACACTGAAGACTATGTATGTATTTACTATCTTTTCTTCCTTATGCCAAATATCAATACTTGGTGCAGCCATTTTGTTCTTGTCATGGGTTACCTGGGGTTGTAGTCTAGGGTTGTAGATCCTCTTTTACAAAACATAGCATTTATGTATATTATTTATGACAATCAGGAAATTAATCATAATGTATAAAGCAGACCACACTGTGCAAGAGAAAAGTAAGTGTGATTAAACTACCTTTTTCACATGAGCGGGCAATGGGTCGGCACGGTCACTGACACTTGTATTCTTATCGCTATAGAATTTTTTTAAGGCTCCGTAAAGTGGCAGTGTGTTATTATTGCTCGACAGGATCTCTTAGTAAACCAAAAATAATTGTGTTATTTTTAAGTCTCCCATATGACTATTTACTAATTGTAAAACATTGTATTTATACCCTATGAAGATTTTTTATAGCAAAAATATCAATAACTAAGGCATAAAAGGAGTGATACATAGAAACACCTCCCCTTATTGTAATTCCACGTATTATAGCATGCATAATTTATTCACTGCTATAGATAATTTTGCAACATAAAATAACTACCTGTGACATTTGTTTTTCTTTCTTCCCAGTCTTTCTTCAGCTTCTTACTCTAAGCATTATGTTAGATAATGTGATATATGATGTATAAAGAAGGGTAAAATCCTCTAATGCAAGCCAGGGGAATTAAAAAAAAAGTATAAATTGCCTGGACTTTCAAGAACCGCTTAGTTGATCATGAAGCAAGTATTTGTGAAATGCTTTAAGTGAGTAATAGCGTTTATCTAAAGTTATATACATTCCTTATCAATCTTACCTAGGGACTACATTTACATATCTTTATTCCCAATTTTGGATTGATTCCCTATTACTGAGAACATGGTATGCAATCCAATGAAAGTGGTGTTAGTGTATTTCTGCAACTTACTAGAGACAATTGCTGAGCCATATTATTGCAGTTTTTTGTTTCTTTCTCGTCCTTCCTTCTTTCTTTCTCTTGCATCCTGCTTTCTTTCTCTCCCTCTCTCTCTTTCATTCTTTTTTCTCTCCCTCTTTCTTTATTCCTTCTTTCTTTTTCTCTTTCTTTCTTTCTTTCTTTCTTTCTTTTCTTTCTTTCTTTCTTTCTTTCTTTTCCATGCAAAACATGATTAATAATTTTGAGGGCTAACCTAAATCCAATCCGACAGTTTCCCCTTCCCCGTTAATTGTCAAGATCCCAAAGTTAACCTATCCCAAGGGACATGGTGGGAACCAAGAGAGACTTGACAAACTCACTTTCAAAGGTTTTGCATAATGGGGCAAGCCTAAAAACAGTGGACAAGTTACTTAAGTAACTTAAGTTTTATGTATCTTTTGCTCCTCGGACCAGACATAAAACATGGGTATTGGTAGACACAGCCACTGGATCATTTTTTGCAACTTAAGAAACTGCTGAAATAAACTGTCCAATTGCGATACTTTCAATAGCCCCACTACATTAAAACTTCACTCTAAAATAAATATCTGGTATTCTCCAGGTTTACTAAAATATGAACTTTACGCTCTATTTAAGGATTGCCATTCAGACCAAGAGTGCTCACAAACTTTAAGGCTTAGCAAAGGTCCATTTAAATGTTTTGGATGTTCTCTGACCTTGTCTCCACTTATTAGTATGCATCTTCTTTTGGTAACATATATATTATATTTTTTTCTTGTTATCTAGTTATTTTTCCATGCACGTCTTCTTCTGTTTCTTCATGTAGTTAATTTAAGTTGATTGTATGGCTTTTATAGTTAATGATCATAGGTTTAAATCCCTTGTTTTTTCCATTATCAACAAAAAAGGGGTTGACTTGTTCAGCAAATTATTGATTAGTTAGAAAAAAAATTTTTGTTTGATTGCCTGATTCCATCATACAGTAAGTACAGTTGCATCAAGCATCTCATGCATCTCTACTATAATTACTATTGCTATTGTTGCCTGCAAGAATTTCTTTATTGTACTCCCTTCTTACCCTTAATAGTTTACAAGAAAGCAGCCTTGAGGTGTGACCGATGGGGGTTGTGGTAGAGTATGAAAGGAGGAAGAGGTACAACATGCAGCCCTTTTTAGAGATACATAGTGGTAGAATGGAGTTAAGACAGTGGAATATCTTTTTCTATAGAATTTATAAGTTACATTTCATTTTGCAGAGCTTTTATTACATCTTATTATTCAATGAAAGAAAGATAGAGAATGCAAAAATAAAAGGCAATTTGTGCATGGTAGTGTGGACAACCACTATTAACGTATTTTTTTGGGATATTTATCATTTATCATTCTGTTCTAAAAGATAATGTTTCAAAAATGTAAAAGGGAAAAGTCACCAATAGACATTTAGATAAATGTATCCAACTGCCTCTCAAGTTCCTGAGAAAAGAAGCCAGAACCTGTTTCTAAGTGTCACATACTCCTGTTTTTTAAAGTCTACTTGTCACTTATTGGCTTGATCCAGATAACTTCACCAGTTCAGTATGTCTGTTTGGTAATTGGACTCCGTGGATACAATCAGTAAAGTTCATAACTGTGAAGTTGTAAAGTTTCAAACTTTCTGTAATTCCTCTAATTAATTTACTATCATCAGTCTCACATTAATAAAGTATTTATATTTCCATACTTTAACATTTTGAGTTTGCGTGCTTTGGTTTAATCCTTCAGTAGACCGACTTCATACATTTGTGGAAGACAATCCCCAGTGTTCTGCTGTGTATTCTCTCAAGAATAATTTCTAATTTGAATTCGATTATGTTGTCTTCACTGCTTATTTTCCAGATCACTAAGCTTAGGAAGTTAAATGAATCTATTTTAATTTTCTCTAATTGTGTTTCATAGTTTTTGCTGCATTTTATGATGGCCAGATGTTCATTTAAAGAACTTGAATATTGTTCAACTTGGAGGTGATTTATAGCAAACACAAGGAGCCGTGCTACTCTGAATTAAATCAGGTATACTCACATGACATTTAAACACTTGTCAGCATTCTACAGTAAGAGAAAGGCTGAAAAGTATTTTGATAGGGGCAAAAAGAGAAATATTTATGAAAGTTAAAATGCCCCCGTGTAAAAAGCATTGAAAGCAATCATGATAGATCAGGCTTTGGTTTAAAGCCATTCTATTATTTTCAGGTTTTGTTTGTAACTAATCATTTTTTTAATTCCTTTATTTCTCTTTGGTTTTATTTTTTTTAAAATAAATTTTTGCTTTTTAGTTATATATAAGTAGACATAGGGGTTACTTTTTCTCATGGGTAGCATGATCTTTGGTAATTTCTTAAGCAAAAGTTCCATTTCAGTTGTTAGGCTAATTTACACACAATCCATCAGTCAAAATAGCCCCATAGAAGGGAAAACTGTAGAGCTCATAGCCAAAGTAGAACAAAATGCACATGCTCAAGTACTGAACAGCACAAAGACAATAGACAATAAATATAAATAAAGTCATGTGGCAATGACGGGAGTGTGATCATTATAATGCATAGTGTGAAAGAATTTACTTTGATTCAAAGGTTCAAGCTTATAGGTGTCATATTAGATAGCCTATATTAAAATTAAGTAACTTGGACTCAGGAAATGCTTAATGCTTAAAGTGACATTATATGTACATGACGTTCATCCCTATCTGTACTCCTTTCACCCTTTCACTCCCTTCCTACTACTGTCCTATGAGTATTTGCACGTAAGCACTTACTTTTTAATGTATAAAAACACATACTGAAAAATAAACGACAGATACTTCTTTTGAATACCAACTGGTGTCTGGTGTCTGAATTCATGCTCCTACAAGTGCATTTGAAATAACAATTTGGGCTCCCTTGAATATACCAAAGATCCCATTGGAGCTATATCAATAGGGAATGCACAAAGGAAAATTGAAATGAAAAAAACATGGCAGGGACAAAGGAAAATGGAATTGTTATTTCAAAATTCTGATATAAACGGGATGTACTCCAGATGTAGTGGACTATATATCAGATAATGTCCTCACAACCATAATGTTGACAAAGCATCAAGTGAGATGTAGTCCACAGCATCTGGAGTGCAAAACGTGCCAAACCAAACCCATCTTCCCCTCTACTCGAGCATTGTTTGAGCATCACTCAGGGGGTCTGAAAATTATACCACCAAACCTATACTTTATGTGCACGACTCACAAATTATAGGGCTACATAAGAACTACACTATGAAATATTTTTCTTTCCAGAAGCATCCTAAATGAACTGTATATCTTTAATTGGGATCAGAAAAATTCCAACATGATGATGTATTACAAAACGCCAATGACAGAATATATTCATGGCGAGATTTTTATTACAGTGATTTATTTTGTATGGGGTAGCCCACTCCCCTAACAATTTAATATTTTGTTTATATATATATATATATGTCCTGATCTGCATTAAATCTTTTGTACCTAGTCCTTAAAATGCATTTTAAATTATATAGCACCCAACCAAGAAACATTTCTGAAACTATAATTTGATTGCATATCTAAATTTATATAACCTTGCTATGTAATATATATATATATTTTTTTTATACTTCCAATTAATATTTCTTATTTATTTTTTACATATATTCTTACAAAACAGAGACAATTATGTCAGACAATTTCCTACAAATAATTTATCTTAAGAAATCATAATCATAATATCATGGAGATGATCAATATAATTAACAATCTAAAATGATGATACATGCAACAAGACATTACATACTTCTACAAACTAAACTCAGAAACAAGTTAAGTTGTGCGCGACGGGGATAACAGAACATCTGAACCATTTTCTATTATGGTAGAATATTAGACATATGCATTTGTTTTCGTACGATTACGATTTAGTCTGAAAATTCATTTTTTTTCTTATTCGTTTACTAAAACATAAACGAAAGCCCTACATACTAAATATAAATGAAACGAAAGGGCAAACGCCGAAAGCATTACCTTTTTGTTTCGTTTCTTCCATTGAATAGACTCTGTGCTGCAGGGGAATTAACCCCCACAGCACGGAGCAAATAACACTGCGCATGCACAAAGAAATAAAAGGCAAGGAGGGAGCCGACAGCGCTACCAGCTTCCTCTTTGTATTATTAATTCCTACCCCCTGCCCCTGCATTAAAACATATGTGGGTCACTATGACCCCCATATTAACAAAAGGGAGGTTAAATCCTCATGCATGCCCCTACTCGCGGCATGCTGCAAGTAGGGGCATGCCGCCTAAACAGCAATCAGCCAGTGGCTGCTCGCTGTCATTTTAAACTAAATATAAATCAATATGGGGGTCACTATTACCCCCATATTGATTAAAGGGAGGTTAAATCCTCCCGCATGCCCCAACTCGTGGCATTCCGAGTAGATGTAGACGTAATTAGACATAGATTATACTGCATAGATTCTTTTAGTCGAGATTTTAAAAATCCCTCCAAATAAAGAAGGGTCAGGAGTTAGAGATAAGGGGGACTTCATAACAATATAAAATATTTGTCATTATTTATGTTTACCACTTATCCTACATGCCTACTAACATCGTACAAAACTATCAAGTTTCCCTTCAATCTACCAAAATATGTACAATAGTTCTCCTACACATCTACAACCCTTAAATCATGTGTTCTTCAAGTGCATCAACCCCAAAAACACCATATATTTCACTCTATATTCACTTAAATATAACCAAAAAATCAACTGCTATATAAATCCTACTCCTCTCTAAGATATGGAGCAGAATCAATTGTTATTTTTTTTTACTTTCCACATTGTGTCAATTTTGACCCTTTTTAAATAATTCCTTCAAATTGTGTTTGAAAAATCATCTTAATCATTAATAATATCAAACAAAATATTCAATTAAAAGTGCTTATAATAATAATAAATTGGAAAACGAAGTGTTTCACATTCCTATAAACCAAATGAATTTGACCTTATATTTTTCCCCCACTTATCCCTGCCCTCTATGTGTTCCCATCATGCACCCCTCTATTGCATTTATTTCTATCCTTTCCCAAGACTATAAGTGTTAGAATTGAAATTTTAGATATTAATATTGCATTGAGTATACCTATAATTTTTTTTTTAACTATTATATTTTCTATACTATATTTCTGTAGAGCAGAGGATTGGCTACTTGGGGGTAAAAAGAAGAAAAAAAAAAAAAAACAATAATCAAAAATTCCTTCCCTCTCATAATATCCTAAATTCCAGAATGTGTGACTTTCAAAGTCCAATGTTCTTGACTTCTTTGTTGTTCAATGTAGGAGAGAGATAAGAAGAGGAGAGAAAACCAAAAAATAATTTCTTTCATTCTTGGAGCTTCTTTCTATTTTGCTGAGTATGCTTTTAGCCATTTGTGGCCTTCTTCTACTGTGTGTATGATATAACGTTGATTTTCATGCCACAAAAATAATTTGGTAGGGAATCCCCAGCTGTATGTGATTTTTCTGGATCTAAGTATTGTGTTTAAATCCTTAAAGGCCTATCTTTTTTTTCTTGTGCCATTAGATAAGTCTTGAAAAAAGAGCAGATGTTTGTATTTTTCCTCATTGGATTTGAAATCTCTAGAGGCTTGGAAGATGTCACACGTATAATAATGAAAACCGAAGGGATTGTGAAATTCCCTTAGGTTTTACTGTTCTATGTGCTCATTCTATTATGTATTCCTTCTGTGCTTCATGAACTCACATGTTCTTGAAGAGATCTAATAAAAAATTATGTTAGTGAATGGGGATCTAAATTCTCATTAATGCCTCTAATTCTTGGATTTTTTTCTGCGCATTCTATCCTCTGTATCAATAGATTTCTCTTCCAAATCATGTGACTTCTTCTTTAATAGTGTGCATTCATCCTGAACATTTTTTAGTTCAAATACCATTGACTCATTTTTCTGTTCACTTATTTTAATTCTTTCCCAATGTCTTTTTTTCATAGAACCGAACTATTTGTTTAATTCTTCTTTAAATATATTTAATTGTGTGTTCATACATTGCTGTAATTATTCCTGGGTAATTGGTTGAGATTCCTGTATTGCTTCATGCCGTGGATTTTGTTTGACTAACCAATTGAATATCTACATGACTACATCCATATCACTCTCCAGTATACCAAAAAAGGTGTTGTTTGTTGTGTCTGGTTCTTTTTGAGCCCTTGGCAAAGTGCCCCTCAGCCATAATGGGACCCATATTTCCCTATATGTAGAGAGACCCTAGAAGGGGATTAGAGGACAAGGGCAGTCTCGTTCAGTTCAGTTGCTGTATCACGGCTGTTGCACTAAATACCTGCTCATGCACACTACCAAGCTATATTAATGACACCTATTGCCCAACCAGCCGACTGGTTCGCATCGCAGTAACCAGACCTTTACCTACACCACTTACTTTCATCACACAAGCTAGCGAAATGACCGACCACATTACCAGCCACAAGACACTCTTACTAGCTCTATCATTGCACCCTAATCGACCAGTAGAAACGGTTTAAGTCAAATTACCTAGCGTGGTCATGTTAAGTTAAGTTTGTTCAACTAGTTCATGTTAACTTATCCTTACCAGGCATGTGTGCCAAACCCAGCTCACTGCTCACACAATCAATGAGAATGCACTCTTACACATGACCTATTGCTCATGTTTCGTTTAACACAATGTGTTGTCAGTCAGGCATATCTAGCCTACCACCCTTGATCTCACTCTCCTGACATATATGTCTTAACTCCCAACAACTACACATTATCTGCCTGTAGGCTAGTCTCAGGTTGCTAACTGTTATAATAAAAATTTGCCAATATCTAAAATGCCACACTACTTTTCATCAACTCTATGACATGATTATGCTTGTCGTTGCTGTTGTGGCACGACAAGCTTGTCTTATTACTTGTGCACAACTAAAATAAATAATTTTTTATAAAAAAGAATAGGCTCTTCTCCTAAATCTTAGCAGTTTTTATAGTTTTAATATCGCAAAAATATTTGATTTATACTTAGTGGTTTGTTCTACCAACACATGCACTCCCCAGTGTTTCAGCCTGTCAGGCAACTGTGATGCGAGCCTTCCACTCCTACCTCCTCCAGGACTCCGGTCCCCACTCTCCCAGTCGTTGGTGGTTCAGCAGTTCTACTGCGGGTATTTCCGCCCTGTGGTCCTTTTTCTTGTGGCAGGGCTACCACCGGATTGCACATCTCCAATATGCCAGAGGATCCCTTCCCCACAGACAGCGATCCACTCACAAGCCGCTACCCTCCTGTCTCATCCACCACTTCGCACCTCAGGTCAAGACGCCCCACCAGAACCTCCGAAGCTCCTCCCCTAGAGTCCTACGTTATCACCCCCAAGAAATTACATTAGGAATACTTGATGTCTACTGAATGGCTCTTGCGATGTAATATTACAAATTCTTACTTTCATTGATTCGTTACATTTAGAGCTAAACATGTTCTAATTTAGTTTAAGGCAGAATAACTTGTAACTGTTTAATGACCCAATGAGTGTGTTCTGGGTTTACCTGTAAAGTTGATCTCACTACCTACTGGCTGGTTTTGACCTAACAATAGCTGTTTAAAGTTTTCATGATTAGCAGTGTGGAGCCAAGAACAAATACGTTGTACATCAGATAGGTTCACAGGTGCACTGCCATTTGGCACAACTGGATATTTGTTTCCATCAACTGACTTTTAAAGCTTTTAAGGATGATTGCTGACTGTGTCATGTTGTGCAAATAATGTGATTTACCTGTGGACCCTAGATATGGATAAAGTCAGTGTGACGGTAGTCACAATCACTGGAAGCAGAAGGACACTTTACTGATTTGTTCTTATGTTTTAGTCACCCTGTGCCCATTATAGGTGCCGGTTGTGTATAATTTATTTGTGTATTGTTAATTTTTTTGTGTGCTCTCCTGTCTTGCTGGTGTTTGCTACCAACAAGGTGGATTTGCCTGTGGAGCATTTAAAGTGCCCTCTGTTGGTAGCAACAGCTATATGCCCTACCTGAATAGCAAGGCTTGTTAATTTGCATATTTAGGTTATTTGCATATTATGAATTCTGCAGGCAGGAGAGATATTTAGTGTTAAATATTGTCTTATTCACCCCCCTCTATTAATATGTGATTATAATTTCCTGTATGTTTTCTGACATGCTTTGGTTATTTGTATTTTATTAAGCTTGTCACAGCAAGCTTGATGTAATAAATGTATGGGCTAGTCCCAAGTAAACATAAAGCTGTGTATGTTAGTTCCTTTTCGAACTGTCCTGTGTGGATTTTTAGAGATCCCAGCCACAGGGTTATCATACCGTTTGGCTGGCTGCACAATTCCTATAGCCCTAAGATAAATCAAGACAGCTAAGAGAGCCACAAGTGTCTTTATAAAGACAAGATCAATCACATTGCAGACAGAGGTGGATACCTGCATGGAAGAAGGACTGCAGAGGAATAGGAAGAGGGGATGATACCTGCCTGGAAGAAGGCCTGTAGCGAAGTATGCAGAGGGGACAATACCTACCAGGAAGGAGAGCTGCACACTGGTCAGATGAAAAGCTCCAGAGAGACCCAGTACGCTGGTCAGAGGTACTCGGTCAGAGTACAGGAGCTCTGTCACAGTCAGTTACTTATTTGTTTGGGACAATTAGTGTCAATGAATTTGTGCATGTATATCTCATATTTAAAAAATATTTGGATAGTTTAATATGGTTCTGTTTGTGGTGTAGATGCAAATCACACAGATGATCCTTTTATTGAATGAAGACTGTATCAGTGTATCAGTGCTTATTGCTACTGCTAAATTATTCATTATTTATATATACATTATTCTCTATCATCAGTTTTTATGCGGACTTACACTTATATATGTCTGCCATACTAAGAGAGATAAAGATGTCTACGTATCTACAAGTGAGCAATTGTCCAATCTCAAAAAATTTAATTAAGAATTCTGTAGTTTTTCTCTCGCCTGGTGAGGTTGCAGACAAAAGTACATTTTATTAAAAACAATTTCACTAGAGGTTTGCTCATGAATAAGATGATACATGCTAGCTAGATTATGTATCAGGTCAAGGTTAAGTGAAATAAAATGGAGAATTAAATGCCTTTAATATAACATATTTTAGGAATGGAAGAGAAAAGGAGGCTAGTTCTATAGGGTCATGGATTCTATTAAATATCACATCAGCTGGTGGTATTATGAAATATAAAAAAAATTTGTGTAGAAGATCTAGACATACCTGTTCTGAATGTAAAGTTTGTAGAAACGCAAGCTGTGTATATGGGAAAGCAGACCTAGTTTAGGGCAGCCCTCCCTGTGTTCAAGTGTTGTTATTTTTAAGTCTTATTCTAAGGTTGTTTTTAAGACTAGCTTTCATTCAAAGGAACTAAAAGTACCTAATGAATTCTAGAGCATTTGTTTCTTATAAAGTTTCTTCTCAATATCCTTTAATAAAATGTAATCATCCAAAAATGGTTTTAGAGGGCACTGGCAGTTAGCAAAATAAAGACGTATTTATAAAAGAGAAATTCATAAGTTTCTTTGTTATTAATCCATTCACCTCCGGTTGTTACTATCCATTTCACACCTCAAAAAACCAACTAAACATTTAGCCTTGCCTAGCTCTTGTTAGAGACCTTGATTTATTTTCTTCCTTAATTCCCACCTCAACATATTTGATGGAGTTCTATCAGTGCATGGCAGTGGTATGTATAAGAGACAGCCAATGGGTCCTCAACTACACATGAAATCATGCCAACCTGGCTGGGAACATCCTCAAACATTCCCCTTGTGGCCCAGGATAGGATGCCATGACTGGAGTCCCACCAGTCCAGGACCACAAAGTAGAACTCCTGCCTATGTTAATGTCCTTAAATCCCTGATGACTGCCCTGATTGTTGTATTGTCATTTTTATTATTTGACGTGGAGGCATGATCAGTGTTAAAGCTAAACATGTAGGCAATGCATTTGAAATCATATCTGTATCCCAAATAGATTTAAACACAAAAATAAATCACAATTTTTTTATTTTTTTTTGATATTGATGGTTGACCCAGAATATATCTTAGTACTTATGATACGTTATAGTGTTGATAAATAACATATTCATAAAGGAAATAATTTACTGACTGTAAAGGAATGGGTAAAAAAGTAAATAAAACAAGCAACTGCGTTGCATAGCAAAAGGTGTATATGCCCCATAAAACAATCCTGTGTAGACCCCACTTTGGGCATTATCATGCTCAATAAGGCAAGTAATTTCCCAAAACTTTTTCATCAAAATTAAAAGCATTTACTAATCTGGAATGTCTCTGTATACTGTCAAGAAATGGAGTCCCTAATGGTTCTAGTGCAAACCATTAATAACAGGACAAGACAAGTCATCATTATTATTATTTTTATATAGAATACCCTCCAGTTCTCTATTGCTTTTTTTTACAGTGTAATTCTTACTATATTTTGTTTATTTCCTTTTATATCATAATTGAGTTAGTTAATTAAAATAAAGTAATAACACTTCCAGTAGTCCTGTCTGGTGAAATCTGATAAATATATATTTTAAAGCTGAGAATTTGGTAATAGAATAAAGAACTCCGATTGCAGTCAGTAATATATTGATTCATATGACGTTATTTTTCAAAGTTATTTTTGTTTAAGGAGTTTTCAAAGTTGACTTGATAATATTTTTTTCTTGATTATGTATTTATTTTTTTCCCAAAGTGACTTTACAAGATATATTTTTCTTATCATGTTTCATATTTCAGATGTGTACAATGATTTGTACGCTTCTTTTACCTAGCACAGCATGATCATTTTTGGACTGTAACTGATTTATAATGTATTTTGAAAAAAGTTAAGGTATACTAAATCATTAGTGACAGCAAGTTTTGTTTGGCATTCTTTGGTTTTCTTCACCCTTTATAGTATTCAGTCTGCATTCTTATTTATTTTTGCCATGACATGTATATAAATATCCTTTTATGCTTTTATGTTTTGTTTTTCTTCAGCATAAAATCAAATTTTTCCTGACTGCACACTACTATTAAATATGTGCTTTATATGTTGAAATATTGAGTAAAATAAAATACTGCAATATATATTTATTCCTTGTGGCCATTGTTACTAGTCTGTAGCTCCAACCCCTCCCACCCCTCTCCTCCCAAAAATAAAATATGTTAACAAAAAATGTGTGTTCTTTAAGTGACTGTACTTATACCGTACATGGTAATAGTAAACTTGGAAATTAAAAATGTGTTTTGGACCAAAATGCAATATGACTTAATTTATGCTGATATGGTATTCTGCCGAGATTCTAAATTCTGAGCCGAAATATACCCCAATTTTGGACTAACCGAACTTGTTTAGGGTTAGAGCTCAAATATACCCACATTTTGGACTAACTGAAATTGAATAGGGTATTGCATCTATGTGAGTGCATACAGATTCCACCTGGGGGCAATACCCTATTAAATTTTCTTTCAAGGATGAATCTTCATCATTAACTTCGAAATGCAATTTCTTAGCATATTCTACTGTAATCCTCATTAGTAAAGCATCATCAGGTGTAATAACAATTCTGGTTCCTTTTATTCTGTCATCAGAATTCACACCAAAGTAACTGATCATTGGCAGTTACAGTGATTTCAGAGCGCTCATCATCACCCATCAAGACCTGAGATAGTATGAATCCAAAACCTTAAACTGAAGCTTGTGAAAAACTCTATTTAACATTAGCCACAAAAAAAACAAAATCAAAATAAAATTATAGTTACAATGAGAAATCTAAGTTTTAAGTGTGTTTCATATGAATGATAGAATTTAAAGTCTAAAGACATAACCATTGGAACACTGCAAATACTACTGAAAATTTGTCAGATACATTGGAATGTTTGATAAAATATTGAGTGTTCGCAACCACAGGATTCTGAACTGTAACCTCAAAATAGAAGCCAAGGGAATCAAAACAGTATGAAATATGAAAGTTTTATTCACTAAGCAGTAACTGTGACTTGGCAGCCAAGTTGCAAAAATAAAGCAAAACATTCAAGGTTAAAAACAAAACAAATTGAATTGCCTTATTTAGAAATATTTTCTATTTTGGCCTATCTTTTAGTGAGTTCTAAAACTTGCTTGTACTCGTAATACTTAAAATCGTACTGAAACATATAAATGACAAGATTAACAGATTATTTTAATCCAATGCAGGATAAAAAGGTAAATTTTATTCCTCACTGGGGATGTAAAAACCTGCCATTTACAATGTATTACTATAGATTTATTTGTAGCACGTTTATATTAGAATATTTTTAGTGCTTCTTCGGGCTAGGATCATTGGTAATATTTATGCAACTCATTTACAATTTAAATTAGAAACAGGACAAGGATGTAGAAATTTGGTAAACCATGTATTTCCCTGCAGTCTGAATATGTACAAGTATCAAATAATAAAACAAAAAGGGGTTATCATGGTTGTATGATTACCGTGATTAGATTCCTTTATCTTAGAACGAATCCTGAAGCATTTCTATATACATCTTAGATTAACAGGGAAGGAAAATATGCATTTTAAAAAAAATTCTAACAAACTTTCTCAGAAACATTTAATTATTAGTGTAATTATTAGTGTAACAAGATCACAGTGTTTATATAATATCAACTGACAGGTGATAGTGGCGAATATTCTGCATTTTAATAATTTGAAAAAAATGTAATACAATCATTTTTAAGGCTTTATAGGAGCCAATGATTTAATATAGGATATCATTATATGACACCTATAAGCTTGAGCCTTGGAATCAATTCTATCACACATGTCACCCCAAAATCCAGAGACTCAAACACTCCTACTTTCTTAATCTGCAAATTGAGATAATTTGCTCGAGTCTGACAAATTTCAAATTCCATTTCGACAAGCTGACCCATTTATTGAGTTTGGCTAGTCAAAATTTAGATGATATTGGGGGCGTGGCCGACCGTCGACGAAGATGGCCGCATGTTAGGTCGGCTCCGGCACCGCAGGCACTAAAAACAGCGGGGGGCGACCACCCACACACATGGGGAATCCCAAACGGGCGCATAGCGCCCACACAAGCAGCGGGAAGGCACCCGCCGAAAAACCGCGGCCGGTATCGCAACTATTTAAAGATTATGCCGGCCGCCCGCCGGATCAGGGGGAGGCAAACATGGCGCCGACGGCGGGAGAGCGCCTCTCCAACCCACCTAGCCCAGCTGTATCAGAGGCATCAGCAGCCCCTGCGGACCAGGATATAAAGGTCCTGCTTCAAAATCTCCCCTCCAAGGCAGACCTCGCCACCATGCTACAGAAGCTGGAATGCTCCTTCCAACACAAGATGGAGGGTCTGGGAGCTGAAATCCGGCAGGTAGGCCTCCGTGTCCAAGACCTAGAGGGAGACAGGGGAAGGCTACAGACCCAAATGACCACCCTGACAGACCGCCTACAAGCCCATGAAACTCACATGTCACAGCTCCAAAGATCGCTGGATGACATAGACAACAGGGGGCGCAGGAACAACCTCAGAATTAAGGGTCTACCCGAAAAAGAGGCTGAAAACATACCAGCAACACTGCAAGAATTGTTTAATTTACTATTGGAAAAACCACCTTCAACACCGATCCACTTTGACAGAGCACACCGCTCACTCAGACCCAAAGGCAACAACAGGGACGCCCCAAGAGATATCATATGCCGCCTGCACTACTTTGCAGACAAAGACCGAATACTGAAGAAGCTAAGAGATACCACTCCGCCATTACTGTTCCATGGGCACGAGATCCAGATTTATCAAGACCTCTCATGGCTCACCCTCCAGGCAAGGCATCAACTGAAGCCGGTCACAGACCAACTGCGCACTAGAAACATCAAATATCGTTGGGGCTTTCCCCTCGCTCTCATTGTCACGATCAAAGGGACTAACCACATCATAGCAGAACATAAAGACGTGATACCATTCATAAGAGCACTAAATCTCACTGAGGTACGCATAATGGACTGGTATGCCATGGACCCAGCGCAGTCCCTGGCTCAACACCCAGGGGAACACAGACGACGCTCACCTCCTAAGAGACAAAGAAGGGGATCCTCAGACGAGCATGGAAGAAGAGATTTCCTGACAGCGCAGAGGCCGTAAAGGAATCACGACGGCTAGGCCTCCACACAGAGGATTCAAGCAACTAAAGACGACCACACCACACAAACAACCGGGAGGAAAAAAAAAAAAAAACTTACATGACACCGCTAACTACAACAGGCTCCTGATACACCACATCGGACCCCAGCAGAATCACCCCACCACCTCACCACCGCAGAGCGATAACACGAGATGACTCACAGACATTACCGCCGGGGACACGTAAGCGGAGCCTATCAAGTGGACTTTATTTACCTGCCACCCCTCACAACCACAAAGAGAGGGGGAAAAAAGACACGAACCAGGTCGTATGGTATATGTTTACTGTTAATGTTTTGGGGGGCAGTAGCACTCAGAGACGCAGGCTGCCTGCTGCCCCCCGACTGCACGAAGGGGAGACATAGCTGAGGGCCGCAGGTCCCATCCCCACACACACATACAAAGGTTCATTAGAGAGCGGTGAAATAGCCATCCCATTCCCCTCCCCCCCCTCCCAGGGGAATAAAAAAAAAAAAAAAACCACCAATACCTCTGATATCAACTGAGGTCGTAAAGACATACCCACCCGGGAACCTAGCCTACACTCCTCAAACATGACATACCCCATAAAGAAAACTGAACTTAGGTTCAACCCCAGCTCCAAACGAACATGACAATTACAAGTGCCTGCTTGCCCACCGACACACGCACGCCACACACCAACGACACCGCACACACATCCCAGCAGCCACATCAGCTGCACCATCATCAGCACACCACACACTGCCTCAGGACCGGCGACACCTGTTGACACGTCCTCAGTGTCACCTACACCAGTGCAGGTTGAGACTGACCGGCACCTTTACAGAGGCCCTAACACCCCAGCACTACCACCGAACACACACAACCCAGATACACCGTACTCTATAGTAAAGATACGTCCGGACCAACACACCATCCGGATAGAGAACACCCACGCCCCCAGCCACCTCTGGCAGGGTGTAAGACCAGAGTTTTCATTTCTGCTATTCATTTCTGTTTTTCATTACTGTTTATGAATGTTTATGTTTATGTTCATTTTTCAATTGCTAACGGTGTAATTTCCAATTGCAGTAGAGGTTTTTTGCGAAACGTCTCCACAGATGAAGACACACCCCAAACCACTGCTGCTGCTGCCCGCGGCTCGGACGGAGGGGGTCCAACCACGGAAAGTGGGAAACGAACCACACAACAAAGTAGGTGCTCACACAAACACACCAACACACCTCTAGAGCCCCACCCCACAAATGGCCCTAAAAATTATCTCACTTAACGTTAAGGGGCTGAACACCCCGAACAAACGCAGGTTACTGTTAAGGGATCTGAAATCACGCAAGACAGACATTGCCCTCATACAAGAAACCCACATACCCAGAACAGCATTAGTAACCCTGAAAGACAGATACTTCCCACAGACCCACGAAGCGAGAGCGCTACACAAACGCTCCGGAGTAGCGATATTGGTGCACAAAAATTGCCCACTACAGGTGACAGGGACATTAGCTGACCCAGAGGGCCGCTACCTCGTACTAACAGGCTCCATACACAATACCAAGATAAGAATCATCAATGTTTATGCGCCCAACATACCAGATCTGAGCTACTGGGACACCCTCACGACGATAATTAACGCTGAAAGGGGGGGGGGATTACGCTGGTGGGGGGCGACTTCAACGCCGTGCCAAGCCCGGCAATCGACAGAAGCACAAAAACAGGGTCTCCCAGATCCCAAGGGAGGGGGGCACAGGACAAACTACTGCACACATTCCTCACAAACACGCAGCTCCTCGACCCCTGGAGGCTCCAACACCCAGACACACGTGACTATACATACTACTCAGCGCCACACGGCACATACTCGAGAATTGACCACATCTTTCTCAACGGAGTGGGGATGTCCAAGCTTGTGCACACAGACATAGGAAGTATCACTTGGTCGGACCATGCGGACATATCACTCACATTAAACAAACTCAAATACTCCGCCACATGGACCTGGCGCCTTAACACTAGCCTATTGAATAGTGACTCAATATGCAACGACACGCGTACCCTACTAGCTGAATACTTCACTCAAAACAACACACCCGAAGCGAACCCAGTAGCGCTATGGGCAGCGCACAAAGCGGTCCTGAGAGGACACTTCATTAGAGCAGCGACATATAAAAAGAAACGCAACGCCCAAGCACTAATAGACCTTCAAAACGCTTTGAGAAAAGCGGAACATCAGCACAAACAAAACCCCACACCCGAAAAACTAGCGGAACTTACCGCTCTACGGCACTCAATTAAGGGGATCCTGCTTGAGGGGGTAGCACACTCCATCCAGAGATCTAGACGGCTGTTCTACGAAAAGTCCAACAAAATGGACTCCCTACTAGCCAGAGCACTGCGCCCCCGCAGTGACCACAAACCCATCACGAGACTACGTACACACACCCAGACAATAGCGACGACCCCCCAAGATATCAATAGAGTATTCACAGAGTTTTACTCGAACCTATACGGGCAGGCCCACCACCCACAAAACACACCGGAACAACTACGTTCCTCACTACGAACATTCCTCACCAACATCAAGCTACCTCGGATACCAGACATTGACAACATGGCCCTACAAGAACCCATTACCCAACTAGAAGTAGAAACCGCTATGGCGATCCTGAAAGGTAACAAAGCCCCAGGCCCGGACGGCTACGAAATAGGGCACTACAAAAAATTTAAAGAAGAACTAGCCCCCCACCTCACTTCCCTATATAACCACTTCATGACTGGAGGCGCACCTGATGCCGATATGGCACTAGCCAACATTACACTCATCCCGAAACCCGGGAAAGACAATGAGCTCGCATCAAACTACAGGCCCATATCACTAATCAACGCGGATCTTAAAATATATGCTAAAATCCTGGCGACCAGGCTGGCGCCGATGCTAACACACTTAATTCACCCGGACCAAGTGGGGTTCATCCCCGGTAGACAATTATATGAAAACACACGTAGGGGGGTGGTGCTCGCATGGTACATGCAAAAGTCTGAACAACCTTCACTGGCCATCTCCCTGGACGCAGAGAAGGCCTTTGACAGGGTGCAATGGCCATATCTGTTTGGTCTACTGGAAGAATGGGGCTTCCCAGGGACCTACATCCAGGCCACGCGAGCCCTCTACACTAACCTGAGAGCCCAAACCCTGATAGCAGGAGCCACAAAGACCCCCTTCCACCTGCATAGCGGTACACGCCAAGGTTGCCCCTTATCACCACTGCTTTTCGCCATCTCCCTGGAACCATTACTACTAGCCATACGCCAACACCCACATATACATGGAATAAAGGTAGCGGGGAAATCCTACAAAGTCTCCGCTTATGCGGACGACGTGCTATTGACCCTTACAGACCCCTTGACATCCATGGAACATCTGACCAAACTCCTAGACAATTACGGATCTCTTGCGGGCTATAAAGTGAATCTGGTCAAATCCATGGCACTACCATTCCACATTCAGACCCAAGACAAAAACACAATATACGATAGATACCGACTCCCCATCACAGCTAATAACATACCCTATCTAGGGGTCAAACTTACTGCACAATACGAACTCCTACACGACACTAACTACTCCCCACTACTTCGCACACTCCAAAGAGACCTAGAGCAATGGACAGACAAACCCATCTCATGGATAGGACGGCTCCACTCAATCAAGATGAATATTCTACCCAGGTTACTATTCATGTTCCAGGCCCTGCCCACACAAGTTAAAAGGAGTGACTTAGCCACACTACAAAAGGCAATAGATAGGTTCATCTGGCAAAAGAAACGACCCAGAATAGCCAGGAAACTCCTGTACAGGCCCAAAGACAGAGGGGGACTGGGACTACCGAACATGTACCTCTACTATTTAGCAGCGCAGATAGCGCAGATAGCATATTGGCACTCCACACCGGACACGCGTCAATGGGTAGAACTTGAAACCTCACTAATGGGGCAAGATCTACCGCAACTCTACCCCTGGCTACACAAGACACATAGAGCAATCCCCAGAGTGACCTGCCCAGTAATAACGAACTCCCTAAGAATCTGGGATCTAACAGCGACTAAATACTCCCTAAGCAGGTTCCCCTCGCCAATGTCTCCAGTATTCAGAAACCGATCTTTCCCACCAGGTATGACAGCGGGCGACTTTAGCGGACTCGAGAGAGCAGGCATCCAGAGGTACTGCCACCTATATAACAATGGCCACATAGTAACATACGACCAACTCAGGGAACAATCCCCTCTTACCACCAAAGATTTCTTCCGCTACCTCCAATTACGTGACTTCGCTAACTCAAAAGAAGTCAAGGAGACGGCCTCTCTCTCGCTCACCTGGTTCAAAAATATATGCTACCAGGAAAAGCACCCCAGTGGACTAATATCTCTACTATACTCCCACCTTAGCGGGGAGGCCAAGGAATGGGGAAAGCTACGATACACGGACCAGTGGGAGACAGACCTTGGGGAGACATTAGAGGGCTCCGACAGGCAGGACATTTGGGAGGCCACGGCCCGATCATCAATATGTGTCACTCTGCAGGAGCAGTCATTTAAAACACTCTTTAGATGGTACACCACACCATTGAAACAATTCCGCATGCGGATCACCCCCACAGACCTGTGCTGGCGCGGCTGCGGGGAACAAGGCACCTATGTACACATGTGGTGGAAGTGCCCCTTAGTACAGACCTACTGGGTGCAAATCATCAAACTAAGCACTAACATATTGCAGAGACCACTGACACCGGACCCCTGGGCCTGCCTCCTATCAAGGCCAACAGACGGCCTCCCATGCCCAGAACAACAACTGTTAAATATGATATACTTAGCAGCCCGTAGAGCACTGGCACAGAAATGGCTATGTCCGGAAATGCCCCCGGTAGCACTGGTAGTAGCAAAGATAAAAGATAATTATCTAATGGATAGATTAACGTCCCTGGTCAGGCACACCACCAAAAAATTTAGTAAAATATGGGATCTATGGGAACAATATCAGGAAAACACAGAGGGTGGACAGGGAGCTAGTACACTCACATAAGGCCAGCGATAAAGGGACACACATCGCCCCTCGTCCGAGCCGTGGAGACAGTGATACCAACTCACCGTATAATTAAATACAATGTTGCTAATCAACACTAGATTTTAAATTTTAGACTACCTGTTATGATATGTTTAGCTAACACCTGTACAAAATCACACTAATTGGAGTGACATGTGTGGTCAAGGCAAGACCTCACGGACAAACCACGCAGAGTTACCTCAGCACACCAAAAGATGACAAATTAACCGCTGGCGAGATTAGCGCTGACCATAACCGTGATCCTTGCCTTGACGTGCTCACCCTCACCAGGGTGCAACTGAACCAATTGACAATGCAACGAGGCTTCTGCACAGGCCACTGTACAGGCATGCATGTGCACTGCTGTCCCGACTTCTGTGCAAGCCTAAAGCATTGACACACATGTATGCACTCCCTCGGCGGCTTTGGCGCAAGCCAGCCAGCTATAACCCATATATGCACCTTTCTCGAGGCTCCGGCACAAGCCCAGCCATCGACACACATGTGCACTTCCTTTTTCTATGAAATAAAAAATCTACACAAAAAAAAAAAATATACGACACACATGAAGGTGTTGGCTACACATCCTTTCTTTATGTTGTTTAAAGTTAACACTTAAAGCTGTTTAGTTTTTTATATAAATGTAAAAGCCCTGACAGAAAGGGACCGCAAGGAAGAATTCTAAACAGTTACAATACCATCTAACAATCCATTCTCTTCTTTCTGTATTACTATGTAACTATTGTAAAACGCGAATTTTGGCTTCTGCGTAAGCCCAAGTACTGTTCTCAAGGCTGAATTTTCTGTCATTGAAAATAAAGAATTTAAAAAAAAAAAAAAAAATTTAGATGATATTAAATTAAGTTGAAAATTGAAAAAATGTTATGCCGATGCTAGTTAATCTTTTCCCACAATTTTTTTTAATCAAATAATAGTAAGTTAATGCTGGAAAAGGCCAGGACGATGTTCAGTTTTATTGTTATGAAGTCTGTGTGCCAAATATGATACAGAAATAACACATTGCTGCAAATCTTTTACAAGAAATTACTCACGAAATGGAAATTGCTATTCTGTTTTAGAGTGGTTGGATTTTCTTCTAGAAATTTGAATCCAAATGGAATAGACCAACACAATAAAAACTGACATTCAAATATAAATGTAATTTTACATTGTTATCTGGTCATTGAAAAACAAAATTGATGTTTTGGGGTATACATTATTCTCTGGTGTTATTTTTCAGTAGTAAATAAGAAGTTTAATAAATTAACAAGATAATTGCTTATTCTCAAAAACTCTTCAGTTTGAGACAATGCCAATAAATGTTTGACAGCCTCTAGACTCCTGTAATGGTTACATTCTTTATAGAAAAACTGTCTTTTATAATACGGACCTTTTAAGAAAAATATGTTCATAAAATATTCATGGTAATAATAAGGCTCATATTTTTCATATTTTTCATAAAGTTATTTTCCGTGATGTTTTTTACATTTTTCTTTAGAGCTGGTGATGGATGCCTTTCTGAGAGGGTGCATTTCATGTATTTCAATCATAAATAATTGAAACGGTGCCTTTCATTTCTTTTAGTGTCTAATCGGGAGCAGTTTTCTTTGAGCAAAAGGGAGAATAATTATCTGAGACATGGCTGGTTTTATTGTGAAGCACAAATACTAAGTTAACATTTAAACAGTAGCAATGTTGATATAGAATTTCAATTATGGACCTAATTTGTCCTATCTATTCTTATGTTTTGAAATTATCCACTCTTAATCCTTCTAAAGTCTTATTTTAAAATGAGAAAATCTAATTAAATTTCCTCCAATAGAAAATTAATTCTAAAATTATTATATAATTATATTGCTATTTTAAGATTATGAGTTCCTAAATCAATCTATCTATCTATCTATCTATCTATCTACCTATTTATCTATCTTATACAGATGTAATAGCAGCAGACTATACCATGTAGAGCTAACATACGCTTTATGGAACTTGAGATATAATAAATATATATATATATATATATATATATATATATATATATGTGCATTTGAGAATCATAGACAGTTTGGTTTATGACAATATAATTTAGTTTAGTGTACATGGATATAAATTTTTAAGGGTATAGATTAATGCAAGGGCAAAGTAAGACATTACTGTTGTATCACATCCTGCTCTTTAAGCGTAGATCAGTATATATTGGACTTGTCCATTTGGGTTTGACTGAATTGATCCGGATCTAGTCCTATTGTGGTTTGGTCAATTCCGTACATCCGAAGTTCCATGTAATCGAGCAAAAGGCTTGGTCCGTGGATGAGCATGTTCATTTGTTTTCTGGATTTGGGGTTCTGCATGTGGCACCAAAAAAAAAGTGGACAGTCAATAAATGTTGATTTTCGTCACATATCAAGTGAGATGTGTGACATAGATCCAAATATTGATCTTTGTTATATTCAGAGGAAGCCCAAATTATTATTATTTTAAGTGGACTTGGAGGAGCATGAATTCAGGCACCAGACAACTGTTGGTATTCAAAGTAATCCTCTGTCGTTTATTTTTCAGTGGTGTTTTTTATACATTAAAAAAGTAAGTACTTACATGCACTAATATACGAATATAATTGGCTTTTATGTACGATTTAGTGGGTGAAAATGGCTATTGACATGCAATGGACTGTGTAGTGACAAACAATGTTACATTTCTGATTTAATTAAAAATGTCATGAGCTATATACCGTGTTTCCCCGAAAATAAACCCTACCCCGAAAATAAGCCCTAGTCGGATTTTCGGGGTGGGCTGCAATATAAGCCCTACCCCGAAAATAAGACCTAGGCATTGTACCTTTGCGGCAAGACTTCCTTCTTCTACTGTAGGAGGAGCGTTGTGGGCCGCGTCATCGCGCAACGTGATGACGACATTTCGCAGCGCTGTCAGTCTGCCTTCACGGATCTTCAGCGGAAGGATCCATTTCCGGGCGGTGAGGCTCCCAGTGGTCGGACTCGGCAAGGAATCTTTTAAATGTGAGTACCGCTAGATATTTTATGTCTGGGACTGAATTAATTAAAGGGGTTGGGGGGTGAATTAATTAAAAGGGGGTGAATTAATTAAAGAGTGGGCTGGATTAATTAGAGGGGGGTGAATTAATTAAAGGGGGTGAATTAATTAAAGGGTGGACTGGATTAATTAGAGGGGGTAAATTAATTAAAGGGGGGTGAATTAATTAAAGGGTGGACTGGATTAATTAGAGGGGGTGAATTAAAGGGTGGGCTGGATTAATTAGAGTAGTTTCTTCATTTTCCGTTTAAAGGGTGGACTGGATTAATTAGAGGGGGTGAATTAATTAAAGGGTGGGCTGGTTAATTAGAGGGGGTGAATTAATTAAAGGGGTGGTGAATTAATTAAAGGGGGAGAATTAATTAAAGGGTGGACTGGATTAATTAGAGGGGGTGAATTAATTAAAGGGGGGTGAATTAATTAAAGGGTGGACTGGATTAATTAGAGGGGGTGAATTAATTAAAGGTGGACTGGATTAATTAGAGGGGGTGAATTAATTAAAGGGTGGGCTGAATTAATTAGAGGGGGGTGAATTCATTAAAGGGTGGGGGATGGATTAATTAAAGGGGGGTGGATGGATTAATTAGAGGGGGGTGGATTAATTAGACAGTACGGTATTTTGATCCCCAGACAAGATGAGTGCAAAGAGAAAGAGCTATTCTGTCGAGTACAAGAAAGGAATCGTGGAGGACTCCCACGGCAAGAATCTGACCACTTTCTGCAAAGAGATGAAGTTAGATCTCCGAATGGTCCGAAAATGGCGAGCAGAGTATGGTAACCTCAGTCAAAAGGTGGACGAGGGAAATGCTAAGAAGCGCAAGTGTGGATCAGGTCGCCAGCCATTATATCTTGAGCTGGAAGATGTCATCTGTGAATGGATTGCTGACAAGAGAGCAAAAGCTTTGGTTGTGCGCAGGGCTGATATTCAAACATTTGCCCTTGAAATAGCACCACAATTCGACATATCCACAGAAGATTTCAAAGCATCACACCACTGGCTGGATGGCTTCCTTAAGCGATATGAACTGTCTCTAAGAAGATCGACAACACTGTTCAAGCTGGAAGATAATGAAGTTGTTAAACGTGCACTTGCATTCAAGTTCTTTATTGATGGCATAGACTTTTCTAAATACCAACTCTCCAACATGATTGCGATGGATGAAACTGCAGTGTATATGGGCCAAGGATCTCAAACGACAATTGATCAGAGGGGAGCCTCCTCAATCTACGTTCCCTCCACTGGTTATGAAAGTTCACGTGTTACTTGTGTTTTGGCAATTCGTCTGGATGGAACAAAAGCCACACCTCTAATTATCGCAAAGGGCAAGAAAGATAAGATTGAACGCATTTCAGGCATTTATGTTCTTGAAACAGAAAAAGCCTGGTGCACACAAGCAGTTATAAGAAAGTGGATCGATTTAATGCTGCCACTTGTTCTGAGAGGTGGCCAAAGAGGTCTGCTAGTCTGGGATTCAGCCAGCACTCACCGCGCAAAAGACATGAAGAACTTCCTTGCAGAGAGAAGAATAGATCAAGTAATGATTCCCGCAGGAATGACTGCTTATCTCCAAACTCTTGATATTGCAATAAACAAACCATTCAAGGACCATTTGCGCACGGAAATCAATGAATACACTGAAAATAGATTGGTCAGAAATCAGCGTGGAAACTTTGTGAAGCCTAAACTGCTAGAGGTCGTGACATGGGTGAAGAATTCATGGGATAAAATCACTGACAGCTGTGTTGCCAAAGCACTACGAGCAGGCTACATGGACAAGAAGTACTCGTTTAAGGAGAGCTATATTGCTTTACATGAGAGATTAGGCCCAATGGTTCAAAAGGAAATGGAGATGCAAGAAATTCAGGCTGGCAATCAGGGTTTGGAGAGTTATGATGATATTCCAGAAGAAGATGACATGATTGTAATTGAATAAATGTTGTTTACGGTAGGGAGAGCTACTGTACCAAATATTGCTGTAAATGAGAGATTAGGACCAATGGTTCAAAGGAAAATGAAGATGACTGTACCGGTATTTGAAGAAAAGTTGTTTAAATGTTGTTTAAATGTTGTTCAATGTACATACCGGTACCGTAAATAAATAAGCCCTACCCTGAAAATAAGCCCTAGTGTGTTTTTTGTGACTAAAATTAATATAAGACCCGGTCTTATTTTCGGAGAAACATGGTATGTATCTGCTAAGATATACTTTCACACAAAATATATCTTTCTAAATCACCACATTGTATGTTCTTGAATGAAAAAAATAAATATATAAATCAAAACCCTCTAGAGAGTAATTATGCCACCTAGTGATACAATATATATGACATGGTCTCCTTTGCAAATAATTTAAATTAGTAAGCAATATGCTAGATAAGCATGTATAATGCATAGCATAGTAGAATATTTGCATGAATAATGGAAGTATCCTCTACATTTTTCAGGGGCACTTACAATTCTAGCAATAAAATGTCAAATATATCAATATTTCCTTACAGCATTGTTTTATTTATAAATTATATGCATTCTTATCAATTTAGGTATTTTAGTGATGATTTTCTTGGCAACCCTAAGAGGAATTGGGATGCAGGATGCATGCACTAGCCTAGTGTTGCCTCTCTGCACTTGCTTTGCTTCCCACAGAGAAGGCTTTACGTCCACTTTGTACTATAATACAAAGCAGAGAAGAATTAAGGTTCCACAGGGCGCTAAGCAGGTTACTGATTTTTAGACCCCTTTCATTCTTCACATAGGGATGGTAAATGGGGCCATGCTCATTAATGGTTCTGAAATCCCTGTCTAACCCCCAGGCCAAGGGTAAGACACCTTCGGCACTCCAGATGTTGTGGATTACATATCCTTAGATGCTTTGCCAGCATTATGGCTTTAAGAGCATTGTTGCTGAAGTCCACAACACCTGGAGTGCCAAAGGTTGCCTACCACTACCTTGCCAAAACAGCTGCCTAAGGACACTTTATGTTTAATCCTGCCCTGACACAACGCAGTCAAAATAATAGAACCTTCTCTAATGTTTGATTGACAGCTGGGAGGATTCTACCCAAACGTTTTATGGAAGTATCAATTTTTTCTTGAAATCTGCACTTTTGTACAACGATTAAGAGAGGAGAGTCTGTTAACACCTAAAGCACTTCAGTTTTGGGATGTTCCTGTATACCAGGGGTTCTCAACGTTAGTCCTCAGGACCCCCTACCAGTCCAGGGTTTAGGGATTACCTGGGTGTGTCAAGGTGTTTAGAAAAAAAAAAACACCTTAGAGTCTAAGGTGTTTTTTTCCCTTTTTCTAAACACCTGAGACACACCCAGGTAATCCCCAAATCCTGGACTGGTAGGGGGTCCTGAGGACAGTGTTGAGAACCCCTGCTGTATACGATTATTTCTCCATGTGTTTTGAGAAATCAGAAGTAATAGGGATAATGGAACAAATAATAGTTATGAATGAGTTAATCAGCAACAGCAGAGTCATAACATAACAGTGGAGAACTAGAAATTACAGGTAGTTTTGTGTAGTTCATATAATGTATGTCACATGATATGATATAGTAGACAGCGGCGTACATACCGCGGTCGCAGGTATGACCGGGCCCGTCACTCTAGGGGACCCGGTCACCCGAAAGACCCCTGCAATCGGGTGCCTGCCACCATGTGTTACGGCCCCGACCGCGCAGTATAATTGCCGGGGCCGCAGGTGAACGGGCCCATCGGATGGCCCATGCTGTTAGCGCCACCCGATGGAAATGAAGATCCTCATCAGAGTGGGCCCAGTAACAGCGCGACCGGGCCCCCTCTGATGATGTCAGACACTGGGAGGAAGTGAATGCCCTGGTCACTCCTCCAAGCAACCACTAGGAGCCGCGTGGGAGTAAGCAGAGGGAGTCAGAGTGGGAACACTGACTCCCATCAACATGAATCACTGGACCCCTGGGAAGTCACCTTCCTGCACCTAAAAGCTAGGTAATAGGAGGGTGACTAAAATATTTAGCATGTGTGTGTGTTAGTGTATGTGTCTCTGTGTGTCTATGTATGTTCTGTATGTATCTGTGTGTATGTATGTCTGTGTGTGTGTGTGTGTGTGTGAGAGAGAGAGTGTCTATGTGTGTGTCTGTATGTATGTGTGTATGTATGTGTATGTGTCTGTATGTATGTGTCTATGTATGTGTCTATATGCATGTTTGTCTGTCTGTGTGTGTCTGTATGTATGTATGTATGTATGTGTTTCTGTGTGTATCTCTGTGTGTGTCTGTTTGGGGTGGCGGTGGGGGGGGAGAGGATGGGGGAACCCCATGGATCAGGTTTGCACTGGGGCCCCATGGATTGCGTGTACACTACTGATAGTAGACATGTGCATTCGTTTTCATACGAATATGATTTTGTCAGAAAATTGAGGTTTTTTCGTATTTGTTTACTAAAACATAAACGAAAGCCCTACATATTAATATAAACGAAAGGGCAAATGCCAAATGCATTACCTTTTCATTTTGTTTAATAGACTCCATTCTGCAGGGGAATTAACCCCCACTGCGTATGCGCAGAAAAATAGCAAGGAGGGAGCTGGCAGCGCTACCAGCTCCCTCCTTGTAATAAATATTAGTTCCTAACCCCCCACCCCTCGCATTAAAACCTATGGGGTGTGTTTAGGTGACATGCCCCTACTCGCAGCCAGTGACATATTATATCTATATGTATATATAAATATTAATATAAAAATACACTTAGAGTAAAATTACACACACATCTATATTCATATATAATAACTATATATATTATGTGTATATATATATATATTATAAAAAAATATAAATAGAAATAAATAAACTGTAAAAAAAGTTTTTCAAAATTATATATCATTTTATTCTAACTGTACTTTGATATTAATATATATTTACATCAAAATACACTTAGAATGAAATTATATTTAAATATATCTATATATAACTCTCTGACAAAAAACCCTGCTGCAGCTCCGGCCACCCAGGCCCTCCAGGGCCATGTGATTACCATGATCACATCGCTGCAATAGGAGTCTAGGAGCTGCCAGCAGGGGGACTGTCTGAGCTGTCAGACAGTCCCCCAGGCTGCTAAAAAGTAAAAAATAATATATATATATATATATATATATATATATATATAAAAATAAACAATTTTATAATATATTATACATATATAATTTCATTATGTGTACTTTGAGATATAAGCATATCAAAATACACTTATAATGAAATCATATGTATGTATAATATACTATAAAATGCTTTAATTACATGTTCTTAAATAGCAAGACCACTTAATGTTATCTCACATATATATTATTCTTTTTCTTATTATAGCCAATTTACCACCCTAACTCCTCCCACAGTTTTTACACTACATAGACAGAAATATACCAAAACGTGCGGATTGTTCCCGATCGGATTGCTATTACTTTGTGGAACGTTTCGCCGAATGATTCACGGAATATCATCATTCTTTTGGCGAAATTGGTCCCACAGGAATGAATGGCAAAATGTTCAAAACTAGAGTGGGAGCTGGCAAAAGCTGAAAAATCAGGACATGATTTCTAAACTGCCACCACTCCCTCATTTTCAAACCCACCTACACAAATCTTAAATCAAAACGTTCAGCTATCCCTGCTGCCACTAAACGTAGTCCTGATAGTTTTCACAATATGACCATTTGTTTGTAACTCACGCAGTCCATTGACATTCATTGAAACTCCACTCTAGCCAGCTCAAATTTGAAGGGCAATTTCTAAACTGCGTTTGTCATTTTTAACATTTCAGAGACATACTATGCATCAAAATGTAGGTCTGGGCAGGGCCGGATTAACATAGGGGCTGATGGAGCTTTTATTTTATTTTTTTATTTTTTTACACACTACTCTTAGGTTTGCCACCTGACTGGTATTTTAATGGCACAGACGGTATTTGAGGCTGCCTGGCCATGCCGGTATTGCAGTAATACCGGCAATACAAATGCAGGTAATTTTCTCAGAATAAATGGAAATTACTCTGCAATACCAGCACTGTCCAGTAGGGGTCACTGTGTGTGGAGAGAGGCAGAGATAGGAAGTTACAGAATATCCCTGCCTCTTTCTACTACTCACTGATCCATGGGGCAGCAGCTACACAGCACAGAGAGTCCAGACAGCAGCTCTACAGCTCAGGTAAGTGAGGGATGGGAAGAAAGGCAGCAGGGACACATGGGGACACTGAGACACAAGGGGACACATGGGGACACTGAGACACTAGGGGACACAGACACTAGGGGACACATGATGATACATACACTAGGGGACACTGAGACACTAGGACACAGACACTGGGAGACCTGGGAACACAGAGACACTTGGGGACACAGAGACACTTGGGGACACAGAGACACTTGGGGACACAGACACTAGGACACATGGGGACACAGACACTGGGAGACACAGACACTTGGGGACACTGGAAAACATGGGGACACTGAGACACTAGGGGACACTGAGACACATGGGGATGCTGAGACACATGGGGACACTGTAAGACATAGGGACATTGGGAGACATTGGGACACGGAGACACTATGTCCCCCAGCCAGTGTCCCTAGTGTCTTAGTGTCCCCATGTGTCTCAGTGTCCCCATGTCTATGTCCACAACTGTCCCCATGTCTCCCCAAGTGTCTGTCTCCCAGCCAGTGTCCACTAGTCTCCCAGTATCCCCTAGTCTCCCAGTGTCCCCTAGTCTCCCAGTGTCTGTGTCCCTAGTGTCTTAGTGTCCCCATATGTTTCAGTGTCTCCATGTCTCCTAGTGTCTCAGTGTGCCTGGTGTCCCCATGTCTCCCAGTGTCCCTATATGTCCCAGTGTCCACATGCCTATGTCCACAACTGTCCCCATGTCTCCCAGTGTCCCTAAGTGTCTCTCTCACAGCCAGTGTCCCCTAGTCTCCCAGTGTCTGTGTTCTCATGTCTGTGTCCCTAGTGTCTTAGTGTCCTGAAATGTTTCAGTGTCCCCATGTCTCCCAGTTTCTGTGTCCCCAGTGTCTCAGTGTCCCCATTTCTCCCAGTTTCCCTAAATGTCTCAGTGTCCCCATGTCTCTCAGTGTCCCCAGTATCCTAGTGACATGGGGACACACTGAGACATTGGGACACTGGGTGACATGGGGACACTGACACTGTGATACATAGGGACACTGAGACACTGGGTGACTTGCAAGACTGAGACACTGGGAGACAGGGAGACACTGGGAGCAATCCGTCTATACAGCAGAATCAAACTGTGAGTAGTTTGTTGGTGATTTTACAGAATTTTCTCTGATGTCACTCCTTGTGATTTACATCATGTGATGTCACGCATAACTAATTAATTATACAAATGATTAAGGCTGGTATTTTTTTCCAAGAAAGGTGGCAACCTTAACTACTCTTCACATACTCTTGCTTAAAGGAGCACTATAGTGTCAGGAACACAATCATGTATTTCTTACCCTATTATGTTGAAAAAACACCACCCTGGCCCCTTCTTGCCTCCCTAAATATAGTAAAATATTACTTGTATTCAATTCTGCAGCTGCTGGCTCAGAAGTGGTGGTCTGAGCAAATTACAATACTTCCCCATAGGATTGGCTGAGACTGTCAACTAGGCAGATCAGGGGCAGAGCCAGCACAAGTCCAACATAGCCCTGGCCAATCAGCATCTCCTCATAAAGATAAATTAAATCAATGCATCTCTATGAGGAAAGTTCAGTGTCTGCATGCAGAGGGTGGAGACACTGAATGGCAGTACTGCCCCTGGAAGCACCTCTAGCAGCCATCTAAGGAGCGGCCAGTGGAGTTATTTTCTCTGAAAAGACAGTGTTTACTGCAAAAAGCCTGAATGGAATGATTCTACTTACCAGAACAAATACAATAAGCTGTAGTTGTTCTGGTGACTATAGTGTCCCTTTATCCCCTTAAGGACCAAACTTCTGGAATAAAAGGGAATCATGACATGTCACACATGTCATGTGTCCTTAAGGGGTTAAGTTTGGAAGCTTAAGAGGGATGTATGGGAACAAAACTTGTATGCACTGGCTGACATTAAATTTAGTTTAGGTAATGGAGACGTTGGTCTCTCTAACACTGTGGCATGTCCCCTTTCTTCTACACTCACTACAGACACCTTTTCTCTGTCTCAGACTATATACCAGGAACTTCTGCCTGCTAGTAAGAAGGTAAGGAGACAAGTGGACCAGCGAGTGCTAGAGGACAGTCCTTAGAAAGAATGGAGTGAGCGCATCATTAGACGCATTTATGTCAACCTCAAGGTGCTGCCTGCATAGTATGCCCTTAGTTGGACAGCCTGCAGGATTGGCAGGCAGCCTGACATGCATTCATGCCAGGCTGACCTTCCAATTCTTTGGACAAACATGCCCCCTTTTTGGGCATGTTCACCCCTTTTGGCAGGTATTGTCACGTGATTCGCGCCAATGGCACACCCTTTTAACCTGCCCATTGACTTCCTGCTTCACTGGACACTGCTGTTAGGCGTTATGGATTTTCTTGAAAGATGAAAGCATAAATTAGAGAGAAATTAGCATAGAGTATGTGTTTTCTTATAGCTGCATCCTATGAGTTTCCCTCCAGCACCATCTCCATCAGATACATGACGCTTGGGAGGTATGATTGTTTTAGTGTTTTTGGTCAATAAGATTCCCCTCTGATGAGTTGTGGGCAAAACGCGCGCATCAGGGGAGTCCGTTGGTCCCGAAGCTGCATATGCAAGACCCTGTTCATTGCGGTCTCGGGTCCTCGGCATAGCCCTACCACTCTAAGCATTTCGATAGTCTTTAGAATTGGTTTGTTAGCTTAGTGCTAGTTTGTATCTTTGATCTCACGATACAATTCCCGATCAGGGTTCTTTTTTGCTACAGTGGCTGGGGCTCTTTCACTAGTGTTGATTTGCGTACATCATGAATAATAATGGACAATTGTATTTCTTATTCTAAGTGGACTATATCCCGTTATAGGGTGATCTAAGGTCCACTTTATAGATTGTCAGTGTGTGTATGTATTGAAAGGGAATAATAGTATCTTTTTCACTGGGTATAGCCTGATACATTGTATACATTAGGTTTAAATACCGAGTTGACAGTTTCTATCGTTTTTCAGCATTTGTGAACCTGCAAAACATCGTTTTGCACACATATTTGGTGATGAAGGTTTCTGAAAACTTGTGAACAGAACCTCATCTATTGACTTAAAAATATCTAGATTACCTTTTTTCTGTGGCGGAATCTGTTTGGATATTTGGATCCACCCCTGACATTTAATCCACTTTTGAAACTCATTCTTAGTGCGTTAGAAATACTTTATTTTATTACAATCAATAAAAGTTAAATTTTAAGGGTTCTCATCTTTTTCCTTTTTCACTAATTTCTAGTTTATAGGGTTAACCCCTTTCCCTGAGTTTCCCTCTTCCAGCTTC